>VWYH01001683.1:307371-397630 GCA_013399365.1 Pampusana beccarii | reverse complement strand
AACCTAACCCTAGCACTGAACCACGTCGNCTTGGGAGAAGAGACCAACACCCTCCAACCTTCTTTCAGGTAGTTGTAGACAGCGATCAGGTCTCCCCTCAGCCTCCTTTTGTCCAGGCCAAACAGCCCCAGTGCCCTCAACTGATCCTCATCAGACTTGTGCTGCAAACTTGAACTACTTTCCTATGATCTGAGCAGATAGTGAATCACACCCTTTTTTGATAATCCCACCCATAACTTCTAGTACGAAGTGTAATGAGCCAGATATGTACAAAAAGTAGAACTTCATAAATGCCAAAGTTTAATAAGGTGGAGGAGGAGCTACTTTCCACCAACTTTTACCCTTGAGGCCTGGTTATAACTCAGGTATAAAAATTCTGACTGCAGTCCGGAAAAGGTGGGTATTGGTTGTTGAGCTGATGAAAGTGGATGAAGATCAGGTGTCCACAGTGATTCTTTCAGTTCTCTCAGTTACTGTAGTTTCCAAAGATGATGAATCATCTGTGGATGCTAACTGGCTAGTGAAGCTGTTCCTTAGTGACTCCTTCTCCTGAAGAAATTGTATGAAATGGTACTGGTGATGCCTTATTGCTGCAGGATCTCTCTCGCATAGGGTTTAAAATGTTTCAGTTTTTGTTATCCGTAGAGCAGGCAAGCTAAAGGAAGAGACTTGGACAGCAGTGTCTACTGTATTCAGCTGAAGTCCAGAGACACATCCCACAGCCTACTGCACAAATGTTTGGGCAGAGTGACTTTAGAAATCCTGATGGTTTGAAAGCTGAGTTTCCAGTCAGGATGGAATTAATGCTTGTGCATTGGAAAAGTAGTGAAAGAAGTACTCAGTAACTGTAACTGTAGAGATGTAAAAGAAAATTCCTGCTCTTTATTTCCAAATGTATTTTCTGAAGTCCTTGAAAGATTTTTCAGGAGCTTCTGGATGTCCTGGTAACGGTGGTTCTTAATCATGCGCTTTATCATTTGCCTTTAGCAAGAAAGCTCAATTCTTTCCTTTTGAATGTAGGGCCTTGCCTTATTGCCTCAGGGAAGCATTACTGTAATGCATGTCACTTGAGGCTAATTCAACCTGCCACTTGGAAATTGCCCCTGGTGCAGATTGTAGCAATGAACCATTATCTCAAGCTATTTTTCATCAGAAGCACACTGCATCTGTTCTGTATGATCTGCATAGCCCGCCAGTTTATTTCAGGTTAGCATGTGAGGTGGTGGCTTTTTTGCCTATAAAGCCATGATTGGTCTGGCTTCCAGCTATGTGACTGGAGCTTTTCTTCTGTTTCGTATACCAAAGCAGCCTTAGACATCTCAAGATGTAGGTCCACAGCAGCTTAAACTGATCGATGCTGAGGCTGCTCTGTTGCTGTTTCTCCACTTACAGTTTTGCTGCCTCTTTAGCTCTGACCCCTGAGTTTCATGCCTGGATGTTGAGCTGCGACTGGGGCTTGATTTGGATGAAAACAATGGAAAAGAAATTTTCGTTCACCTGAAATCTCCCTCAACCAGACAGTTACCCTGTCCTGGCTCAAGGATAGGCTCGGGGACATGTGGCCAGGAGAGAAAAGAGGTGAGGGAAGCCTGGGATAGGGGCAGCTCCAATTAAAATCAGCTTATATCGTAGTGCAGCCACACTCTTAAGGTTCTGGAAATAATAACCCATTGATTTCAGCAAGATGTAACTGTGTGCATAGGATATGATAGTTAAAGGAACTTTGGCTTAGGAATTTACTTTCTGTACTGTTCGCTAAAACCTGCGTTTTTTGTATGCATCAGAAACTCCAAAGATCACACACCTCAACCTTTCCGTCCTTCTTTCCATGCTTGAAAAGGGGAAACGAGATGAAGGCTTGATTAATTTCTTTTATGAGGTTTGGTTGCTATATGTCATTAGAAGCAAATCAGGCAGGGGAAAAAAAAAAAAAGAAAACATTTTTGTAAGCAGTAGGGAATTTTCCCCTTTGAAAAAGAGCTAAAACTTCATTAACATTTCAGCTAGCTTTAAATTAAAATTTGTGTCTGAAAATAATCTATAATGTATTTTGAGTTCCAGTGAGGCATGTCAGGGCAGTATCAGCACAATTTTCTTCCATATGCAGCTTGTGATGTGGCTCCTGTATCTTCTGTCCCAGTGTTACTGTGCCACACATGCTGGTGTGAGACTGCCCATCAAATTAACCCTTGGCCTTCTGCTGATCGTATGAAGCTGGTGTACCATGAACCAAGGCGAAGTGAACGGAGCAGATGACTCCTGGATCCTAAATACTACACCTGCTTTGTACACAACCTAACTGACCTAATTATTTTTACCATGTGTAGTCCTGTTCCCTCAGGGTGCAGTAGGTCTGCTTACACTAGACAAGGTTGCACTTGTTATGTTTCTGTAGGAGAGGCCCTTATACCGCCAGAGTGACCGGGTTGTCTTTCTCCCCTCCCTGTGCCACTGAATGTTGGTACTTTGCTTTTTCTAAACCAGGTGTTACTTGGTCTGCCCCACTGAGCGAAAGTCATTGAGTGTGATGCTGGGGAGAGTTTGGAAGTGAAGCCAGCAGCAATGCTGTGTAGGCAGTGACAAATGGCAGACTGTTCTGCTTCACTGGATTTTGCACATTTGAGGGGACATGGGGATGTGCAGCATGCAGCCTGAAATTATGCTTTGTTTGTTTTTTTTTTCCCCTGCAAGGTTTTTATGTCAAGTCTGCATGGATTAGGTTTGCAGCTGTCCTCTGCAATCGGTACTCCCACTGCAAAGCCTTTGGAGTAAAACCCTTTGCTGATGTGTCATACTTTTGGTAGGGCCTGTATGGGAGTTTTTGCCAACTGTTTATAAAGGTTTTTTGCTTCATGCGAGATCTTAAAGATCGCTTTGTTCTCTTCTTTTAGGGAAGTAGAGGGCTTGACACATCCCTTACATCCTGCGTTTGCTCTGACCACAGTCCATCCCTGTTCTCACAAGCGGAGCTCAGCCCTGCTTCCCTTCCTGTTGATTCCCAGTCAGATACATGGTAAGTTTGCATTATCTCCAGACTTGTTGCCACAAGGTACAATTCTGGCAGATGCTCTCTGAAATCCATTAGCACTGGGCATTGAGGGCAGAGTACTTCATGCCCATCAAAGATCGTTCAGTTGTATTCCAGGCTGACTGCAAGGAAAGGAAGATAGTATTGAATTAGCATTGGAGCTGAACTTCAGCATAGATTGTTATAGGAATAAAATATGAAGTAAAATATGTGACAGAATTAAATCCATCAGTTCTAATAAAGGAAACAGAAGAAAGCAAAGAAATCTTGGACCCTTAAATCCCATTAACCAGGCCAGAGAGAGAATGTGTTAAAAGGGAGCTGCACTGTATCTTTTTTCATTGTTTGATGAAATAATCTTTTTCACCCTTTAAGTGGTGTGTTTAAAAATCCTGGTATTTCTGAAACAAAGAGAATACACAGCCACCGAGCTAGCTGGTTTTTATACCTTCCTTTTCTTAGTATTGTCCTTCAGTACAATACAGAGCCATTTCTTTGTTCTCACAAGCTAGCAGCTAAATTGTATGTAAATGTATGCAAATTAGATGCTGTCTAATAAAGAGAGTCATTAGATGGAAGAAATATTTAGTTTAGGGGGAAAAAAGAAAAGAAAGCAGGTGTATTTTGCAATAGAAAAATGTAAGATTGCAAAAACCCCTCAAACTTTGGGTGAGGGATTTTTATAAAGCCATTAAAATATTTTCTAAAAGACTTGCCCTGCTCTTGGTCCTTTCTTCTGCCCCTTTTTTATGTATATGTATGTACATTTCCGTATTTTTTTTCTTCAAACTCACCTTGGCTGTGCTATGTATACATGCTTGAACAGGTGTGTAAATATTGTAATAGTAAATATTTGATTTCTTTAAATCATACAGCTATGAAGTTACACATATGTACCTTGTATTAGGGTGTGTTTTTTGCTTACCGAGTATATACAGGTGGAATCCGTGTGGTAAATTTTACTTTCGTGGGTTGATTTATTCATCGTACGCTCTGACTGGAGACCTTCTGCTCACTACATCATCTTCCTCCGTTTTATTAAGCCCCTCCTCAAGAATTTTAAAGCTTTTTTTTTTTCCTTCCGATTTTATTTGTTCACTAAGCCTCAGCACCAGTTACATTTCCATTCTTGCACTTGCATTTTCCACCAAGTAATCCCTTTTGAGGTATGTACCTGATTTAAGCCTGAAGCAGCAGTGACCTTTTTAAACACGATGAAGTCACAGCTTTACTGTCAGGTGTCAGAGCGCTAAGATGCTGGGAATGTGCAGCTTTTTGTCGTCCAAAGCTGGAGATCTCTATGCCTGTGGATGCAGCACTCTGCATCCATCTAGGCTCTGAAAGATTTAAAATTGATGAACCTTATGTTCTTGCCACTTCTAAGAAGATAAAATTTAAGACTTTAATCTCTCTACTTTAGAATCGGTAGTCTCACTCTTTGAGCTCTTCTGTTTGGGTGGATTAGTATAGAGAGATGACATGGCTCAATTATTTTAAAGTCATTGTTGTATTTTGTTTCTGACGGTCAGTTATCATGGTTCAGTTATCGTGTACGATAGCTGTACATCGACTGGCGTATTTTTTCCATTGCAGTTTTGCAAGTCTGGAAGTCTAAAGACATATATGTATATGTGTATAAAATATATGTATATAAAACTAATGTTGTTTAAATATTTACATATAAAGCCAAGGGATTGGCTTCTTTCCCAGAATTACTGGAACTACCTTCCCCAGGAACATTTGGACTTGAAAAATCTCTACAGCAACACTTTTCTCCTGAAACTAAACAACTTGTGAAATGAGTGACTGGCTCTGCACCCTTTGCTGTTCATATGTGTTCTTTTGCTTAGGGTGGTGGAGAAACCTCTGTGCATGGGTGGTGCATTTCCAGGTAATTAACTATAAGATTCTTTTTTATTGCTCTTTCCCCCCACAGTTTCTCATTAGCTTATTTTATGAGAGAGTGTTTATGAGAGAAACTCTAGCACAGTGGGAATATTTTTGTCGTTGTTCTAGGACAGGTCCACGCAATGTGCCACATCTGGGCCACGTGCAGTCTGGAGGCAGCGATTCCTGTCTGGACAGCTGCAGAGCAGGCAGACTGATCACTTAGAACAAACTGACTCCCCAGTTGCCCAGTGTCCCAACCATACTGGGTGAGCAGGCAGCAGAGAAATTATAACTTGTGTCTGCTACCTGGTGGGATATGTAGGCAGGGTCATTGTAAGGAGGTGGTGGAATGCTGGCAGTGAGTACTTCGTGTGCTTTCAAAGGTATAATAGTAGATTTAAGGTGAATATTGCTCTGTGGGAAATGCAAGGAAAATCTGAGCTATAAGGATGCTAGAGAGAGGTGAGGTTGATAAAGTAAGGAGAAACACAGGGTATAGTGGTGAATATGAGGGATGAGGCCACACTAGTGAAGAGAAAATGTTAGTGGTTTACCCACTCACTTGGGGCACCACTCTTCTAGGCTGTTGGGTATCAAATGTCCAAAGAGAACTGAGTCACTAGTGATGCAGACATTTAGTATAGATGTTTTTATACAGTTTACAATCTAGCTAGGCATAGCTACACAGGTTCTTCAGATTTTGGGAGGTGGTTGTTAATGCTGAAACCCTGATTGGGAGATTTACACTGGAGGTGGGACAGGCTAGCAAACAAAGAAGGTACCCTCTGTCTCTCACATTCTTGAGCAGGATGCAGAACATACATACAGATAGGAATGACGCCCAAATGGGGGAAGAGTGCTGCAAGGCTTAGGGGGAGGAATCTGATTAATTCCATGTTCCTCTCCAGACTTCCTGTGGTCTGGAGTAATTGTTCAGGGCAGGAGAAAATTCAGTGCCTACATACTTTTGAGGATATATGTCTTACTACCTTGCCCATCTTGAGAATAATGGTAATGCAGCTTTCCTACCCTTGAAGTACATCCTGAGGATATATGCATTAAAGGATGTGAGGCTTCTGTGTCCTGTGATAGTGAATCCAAAAGCAGTACTGTAGACGGATGTGAGAGTCAGACCAGTGGTCCATCTGGTCAGGCATCATCCTGTTCAAAGTCTTCAGCTGCAGGAGAGGGAGGCACAAGAAATCCTAAGTCATAATAGTGGAACAATCAATATTTTCACTAGTGATCTTGAAAGTAAATGAGAATTTTTAGACTTGTATTTCTCAGGAGCTTGTGCATCTTTAAAAAATAGTTTTAAGAAATAAAATATGCCACACTAAACTAATCCTAGAGCTAACAAATAGGCATTGGGACTAGCAGCTTTTGCTATTACCTACTGCTTATTATTGTTATTATTATTATTTCTTTTTAATTATGCAAAGTGCTAATCAGTTTGATTATGCACAGTGCTAATCAGGTTAATTATGCAAAGTGCTAATCAGTTGTTCTCTAAGCACACAAGGAGAGCAGAGGTGCTGGCAGTGAACGGTGGTTCTAGATGGGGGTAGTCACGGCAGTCATTCCTTGTTAAAAGAGGAGTAGGTGAGATGACAGGGGTTTTTGCTTCCATTAGAAAGTAAATTAAAAAAAAGGCAAGCCATGAGGGTGATAGTTCTGGTGGGATAATGTCTTCTTTCACAGCAAGGCAGACTTTTTACCAAGCCAGCTCATGCTGTTGGATAATTTCTCTAGGAGTTTTGAGTGTGCTGATTTGGCAAATACATTACAGAGAGGTCTTGTAATGGGGTGGGGTACAAGTTGCCTCCACTTGATAAGTCAGTCTGCCTAACTAGAAAATCACAAATTAAGCGAATTTGCTCAATCTAAGGTAGAGTCGCCCTTTAAGGACTGGCAAGTAGGATATTGATAATGCGACATGAATAGCAGTTGATCATATGTTTGTACGGTTGAAGGTACTGCATGAGCATACAAAATGTGTATCGTTCAGTGTAATGCCCTTACAAGCTGTAAGAACGTAGGGTGCCTTATCAGTGGAACGTACATTAGGCTGTGTTTCCTCTTCCTCTTTAGCACTAAATTATGAACTAGAATTTTGTGTTCCTGTGAAACAGGATCTGTTTTCAGTAAGCTGTGTTCTCCTGACAATTACTGAAGATTCAGTGCGTCTTTCTTACTGTACTCAGTGTCTAATATCTAACCAGTATTCCTTATTTGATTATGTTTCAAGGGGTGGTGTGGGATACATAAGGATTACTTTTTTCAGTTAGTGATGGAGATAACACTCCCAGAGCAGAGAGCTACTTGCTCATAAAAGTCTTGGGTAAAGGATCTTAAGAGATTTTGGAAGTCGTTAAAGCGAAAGACTGCTCCTACATGAGGCCACCAATACTAGAAGGTTACTGCACTAACAGTGCAAGAGACATTTTCATTGAAAAATTAATCATTGAAGGTGCTTACTTACGGGGAGCTGTGGCAAACTTTCAAGTATGTTTAACGTAGGAAGTGAAACAAAGCACCAGTAATCTGTGTCTTGAACCAGAGCCTGAAAATTAGTAATATTGTTGCCTTGGCTTTGTGACTACTCCACAAGACACTAACCCACAAAACAATTTTACTACCAGATGTGTGGTCACAAATACTCATCTATTCTTATACATTCATTCTGGTGTTAGAAACTCAGACATGCCAATGGTCCACCATCAAGCCCACTGCCTTAGATCTGGAGTATGGGAGTATGTGATGCAAATATTCTAAGCGAGAGGGAAATAACAGCAGACATCAGTGTCCAGAGACTTCGAATGCTTTCCTGTCTGATCAGAATGCTCTGAAGTCAATATGCATCTTCCCATAAACTGATGGTGGACCAGGTCACTGCTACCTGTCGGTGCTGCTCCAGAAGAACTTGGTCTGTTCACCTCAGACCTGAATTTGACTTGACGAGTCCAGTCCACAACCAGACTACTTCCATAGTTCTATTTTGCTTTCGCTTACTGTCAGTGGCTCTTTCAGTGCACTCCACTCCTCCCTTATCAGCTCTTTGAGATGCAATAGGAGAGCATGTATGATCTACCAACATGGGGAAAACTCCAGCTTCTTCATGTAATCCCTTGGCGTCACACAGCCTTGCAGGAAGCAGATGCTTACTTATTATAGATTGCAAAAAAAGTGGAAGTCACACATGTTCTGGGTTATATCTCTGTCTTTTGGAGGGTGGACTTACATAATATCAGAAGGGAATCAGTGTGGAAGTTATTGTGATGCTTTAGGTATGTTCTTTGCTATTATCCACGTCTTTTCAAAGGGGAGCTAAATCCTGTGAAAAGAAAGCTGCAAAGTTTTTGTGTTTCTGTGAGTCCAAGGGTCAGAGGAGCCTTGGAAGGCCAATAGCATAAACCACACAATGTAGTATTTGCATGTTAGAAATGTAAATCTACCAGAGGCATAATCATAACCTCTATTGAATTTCACCATCTCTGATGGCTGGCCTTCTGATGAACTCAGGAGCTAGAAAGTAAAAACTCACATTCTGCTTCCATTTCTACTGCTTTCTTTGTAACTCTACTAAATTGCATTACCTTGCTGTGCTTTGGTTTCTCTTGACAGTACAGTATGGATAACAATATGGACCTAACGCAGGGGCATGGCTTGTAAGGCAAATGTATTGTTTGCAGAGTGCTGTGGTATCTCTGGATTAAAGGGCTTGTAGAAGTGCAGTGTGCTGTGGGAAGCTGTGTTATTAAGAAGCATCACCGAATCTTGTGATATTGTGTAAAATGGTGCAAGATAGCAGCCAAGATAGTTTGTGTATTCTTAAAAAGTGAAATAAGTGGATGGAGAAAACTCAGTTGCCTTGACGTTAGGCTAATGGGTTAGCAACAAATGAAGAAAGCCCAATAAAGAAATCTCTGCCTCCTGTGCTTTAAGAAGCAGTTCTCAAGAGAACAGAGAATTCTTTTGCTTGTGTGGCAGAAAGTCATTGCTTCAAAACTCCTTTTGCATCTTCTTGAGGACCCGATGGTCTTCAGAGGCACCGGCCAACTGCTGCTCGGCTCTGTAGCAGCTGAGTCTGCTCATTGGCATTCACAGAACCGGGAGCTGGCGGGGAATTAATAACAAAAAGATTTTAAACGTTCAGCCTGACCTTTTAAAGTTACCAACCTGCATGCAGGTTACAAATACACAGCAATTTTCTCTTGAGCTGCAAAGACTCTAAATGTTAAATCAGTAACTCGATCAGACTAGCAACCCTTCTCCTCTCTGTTCTCCCGTGCCCAGCTGCCATGACTGGAGTAAAGGAACAAGAAAACTATCTAAACACATGCATAGCTTACTGTGACACAAGTACTTGGAAGAAACCCCACTGCCATAAACTAACACAAAGTGACACTTTGTTTAAAAAGTTGTTTTGAATGTCTTCTCCCATTGATCTTCTGCAAGGGAGATAAATAAACACTGTGTGTGGTGCAGCCAGGCTGAGTATTTTTGCTCCTGCGAGTGTTTATACATTCTCTGGTGGTTGTTTGTATTGCTGTTTGTTGACTGTAAATTCCAGACCTGTGTGTTTGTAATGTATACATTTAGAGGAGTGGTGCAGTTTTGGGAGTATGGTCAGGGTAGTGCTTTTTATGAACACAACTAGATGAATAATGGCTAGGGTTTGGTTTTGTTTTTTGTTTTGGTTTGGTTTTTTTCTTCGGTTGGTTGGTTTTTTTTCCCCTCCTTGCAAAATAGTGAATTAGTCTTTGTGCTCCCGATGAAAAAGAAGGCTGCAGCGGCAGGAGCTTTAGTTAAGCAGGACCTTCTGTGCTCAGATTAATGCAGGTAGGTGCACAGGGAAAGCCACGTAGTATTTGCCTGGTAGGAATCAAGTTAGTTTAGCTTTTCATCTAATTAAGAAACAGGTCTGTTGGGCTCTCAGTTTGTTCAGTGATGATGAGGATGATGCATGTTTTCTCTCAGGAGGGAGGGACTGAAATTGTTACAGAAGACAAAGTTCCTGGTGGCAGAGACCCCTCCTGCCCCTCTGTTCCCGTTTCACAGTTCTCTCCTTTATTTTTGAACACAATCTTCCCTTTTTCACTTACCGTTGTTGTCAGCATCTCAATCCCTAGGACAGTGGGAGTGTGTAGAAGATTTTTGGGAATTGATGCAGGCACTTCTTCATCCACCAAACTGAATGGGCGTAGCTTCCTGAACATGATGTTTCCTGCAGGAAGAGCTTGGCTTAATCAGTCACCATTTCTCCTGTTAGGTGGAATTTTACTTGAACCTGTTTTTCTGTCATGTTGGTGCTAGTTAAACTGACACATTTCTGATGTTGCAAATTGTTTAAAGCCTGCCTAGTGGTTTTTTTTTTCCTCTCTCATTCATTCATTCACATTATGTTACATTTATTAGATACATATTGCACTTTCTTACAGCTGCCCTTACAACAGCTCTCTTGTTTCCTTATACTCTTGTAGTTACTTTTATTAGACATAATTTTGGGGGAAGAGCTTCTTCTGCTGCGGGTCTGCTGTTTACAAATCTGATGCTAGAGGAAAATGTTTGGTTTTGCCCATGCTAACTTATTCTGAAAACGTTTTCTAAGAGTTCTTATGCCTTCAAGGTGTGGAATGATGCTTTGAAAAGAACCAGCTGAATGACCTTTGTGTCAGGGAGGTATTTTTTCCTTTTCTTTTTGACACTTGTGCATCTCACTGCCCTGGCAATTAGCTGTTCCATGACAATAAGGAGCACCTACTACCATTGTCAACTTCTTAATTAACTCAAGAGGCAGAGGTCTGTCCGATGGCCCTGAAGGTTGCCTTGCTGTTGACGACCACAGAGCACTGATGTGTCAATGTGTAGCAGATTCTCTTTTTCCCTTGGCTGTTTCAAAATCCAGGGAATTAAATAAACTAAAAAAAAGTGAAACAATATTTCATTTATCTAAAGTCTAACCTGTGAATACTAGAATTAAAGTTTACAGTGCAGCCTTAGTTCAACATCCCTGTTCTTTTCCAGTTTTTAATTATGTGATCACATGCTGTTTTCTGTGGGAACCAGTCTTCTCGTTGTACACCCTAGTGGACCTGGTCTGAGGTTGAATAGAGGTTCTTTAGTAAGAGGCTGTTTTCTTTAAGATCAGTTGCCTCACTTACTGGAAACACTGGAAAATGTTCAATATATGAGGCAAGAGATAGCAGATAAAGGAAGGTTGTTCTTATTCTCAAGATTACGGTGAGAGCACACACGTGCTTGAAGCAAAAAATGTGCCTGAGTTGAGTTGCTTGTGAAATTGGACATCTTTAGATGGGTTACAAAGAAAGCTAGTCTTTCTGCTTTCTCTTACCAGTTCACTTACTCCTTTTAACCCTTCACTATTTCTACCTTTTAAAGCATTCCGTTACTTTTCCTTTAAAGAAAAAAGAAAGTCAATACCAGTGGTAACAGCCTACCCTGGTCTTCTTTCTCATCACTTTGCTGGTATACAAAAGGCTTTCCCCCATACCCCTTTTTCCTCCTGCCTATAAAATAGCAATTTCCAGGATTTTGACTTTCAGTTTGTAGGAAGTGCACAATGTTCCACATTATTCACTGACAAAAGTGCACACAACTCTTCCTGACGCTTTGACAGTTTAGTTGGAGATGCTGCTCTAAGTAGAATGTGTCTGTCTGTAGCCAGGTCTGTTTTCTAAGCATTGGGAATTCAGCTGTTTCCTTGTGAATTCGTCTTTTCATATTTTATTACTACGAAGAGAACACAAAGAGTGCTTGTTTCTTTCTTTCTCTCCTTTTTTTTTTCCCTTTCCCTCCAGTTGACACAATCAGTATTATTTGAAGGAAAAAATTACACACAGAATGGGAAATAGGGTGGGAAAATGTAATAGGATCTGCAAATCTTTTCTGTCTTGTCTGAGTAAATGAGAGCTGATGAGAGATGCAGCACAATGAGGGCTAGGGAATGCTAGCTGAACTGGTATATAAAGATTGATTCATTTTGCTTCATTTCATTTTACTGTATTGAATTTGAAAGGGAAAATTGCAGCGGACATGAAAGTTTGCTGTGGAAACGCCTTAAGTTGCTGTACCCTTGACATGAACCTGGGAAACATGAAAAGGAACGTTAAATAAAGTGGTGTATGAATTGCGTAGGTGCGCTTCTGGAGGTACTTTTTGAAGAGTGCCCTTTCACAAAGAATGGCCCTGTCTCTAGGATTGTTCTACTGCTTCTGTATTTAATCTCTTTTATCGTCCACTGAAGTTACAAGTCTGAGGTCTCACTGTGCAATGGGTTTTTTTGTGGTAGCACCCATATGGTTTTCAGGCAATACATTTTACAGGATTATGTGGTGGCATCATTTTTGCGTGCAGACTTTCAAGAAGGTTGGAAGGAGATTGTTTCTTCCCCTGTTTATGCCCACCCTAAAGGATCTTCTCACCTTTTCAAATGGGTATAACACAGGCTAGGACAAAACTTAAGGGAACTTGTTCCTACACAGGGTTCTACTACAGCAGTACACTTGTCAGTAGATAATTTTACCTTGCATGTTACAAGCTGTAGGGCCTTTATAAGACTGGAGTGACTGCACATCACTTGCTGGAAGGAGGAGCTGTAGTTAAAACCAGATGTGAGTCTCTTTAATCTGAAAAGTTGATTTTTGCAAGTTATTATGATAGGCATGGGTAATTCCCCCAAAATGGGGAAGATAGGACTTTTTTTTTCCTAAGTCAAAGTCAGACATGGGGGTCTGAAATTATGCAGCATGAACAGCAAACACTCCTGCATACAGTGTCTGACAACACAGATTATAAAATTTGAAACTCCCATAGGAGTCACTACTCTTGGGAGATATCCTTGATGATAAAACTTATAAATATTAAATTTTTTTTCTAACTTAAATAAGCAAATTTTAATGTTCAGAAGTAAGATTCAATATCTTGTCTTCAGAGTCCAGCCGGTGGGACCCCAAGGCAGGTTTGTGTCATGAGCAGGTTTCAGACTCTTCTCTTGGAGAAGTTTTTTAACTTTGGGTTTTTACAAGATAGGCATGCTTGGCAAGCATTTACCTGGCAAGCAGTTTGCTTTGTACACTCATTCCCTTACCAAAGTCCCTGAAACTGAAGAGGCTGGGGGTAGGGTTGGTGGGAAGAAAAACAGAGAGGGATGGTTTTGCTTTTCTCCAATCAAAAGGATGGTTTAGTGCCATTGTCTAATACAGCTCTTCTACCTCTCTGAGAGCCAGGGAGAGAATGGGTCATTTTTTAATTGCCTCAGCCCCAGTCATTGCTGGGGAACATCTTTCCCTCTTAATGAAGACCTAGCAAGTGCAAGGGCATCTCTGGATGCGACTCATTCCCAGGAGCATCTCTTGAGCTCAGTACCTAAAATCAGGATGTCACTAGGTGCCAAGGATTCATGTCGCTAATTTAAGCACAATCCATTTTTTTTCCCTGGCTGTGGTCTTGGAGGTGGAAGTTGTCCTCACTTTCCCCCCATGTAAATCTTGGATAACTGAAGAAAAGTAAAGAAAATAAAAAGTTCTTCCCTTTCTGGCAGTGGGTAGCACATGGAAGAGGGAGACAGTGTTCCCTGTCTCATAAGCAGATATAATGGCTACACAGCATTAAGAACATATGCGAGAATTTAAAAGCTGGTTGAAATCCAGAATGGGGGTTTGGGAGGCAGGGTAAGGAAGGGAGAGTCCTGTATAGCAACCAATCTTTTCTGCAAATTATTTTAGGCGAAGTCTTTATGCTGTGCAGTCTGAATAGCTATCCTATCTCATATACAATAGTAATTCAAGGAATATTCTTTTTAACAGAATAAACAAATTTTTGCTGCTTGACATGTGAAGTGCTTGTACTAGTAAATTCCACAGACAGCTTTTTCGCCCCAATATTGTTTTGTCTGATTATACAACCTTGAAAGTTTAAAATTGACTGGTTTACTGTAAGAAGCATTAAGTAAATGCAATCTCTCTATTTTTAATAACAGTAGCTCAAATTTCATGTGAGATCACACTAGTCCTCCAGTGTAATTAAGTTTATGGTTTTCTTATGCACTTCAAATGCCTGTGATGTGCAGTTAATAGTATTTTTTCAGACAAGTATTAGGACACCTCGGCAGCGATGCCAATGTGGGCTGGTGTCTATCAGCAGTGCAGACACCAGAAAGTAATGGAAATTGCAAGACATTCTGCTATAATTTGTCTAAAAATATGCACGACAGCAAAGCTTTTTTACCTGAGTTTAGAAAGTGATAAGGCTCTAAATTAGAGTGAAGCTTCGTAGATGAATTGGGCATGAAACAAGATTTTCAAGTTTGGCTCTAAGTCCAGTGTGTGTTGAGAGTAAAGTATGGCTGAATATCTGAAATCTTCCGCATCTGGGATTTTATATCATGCCTGTACCTCCAGTCTGGTTTCCACTACATACATTTTAACTGTAAACTGATAGAAGGCTGTATAGGGAGTTTTAGAGAAAGCTTTGGATGAACTTTTCGTCAGTGTACGTATATACATACACATAATTTGTTTGTTTGTTTAAAGGAATTGTGATTATTCAGTACAAGAGCATTCTTGTTTTTTATTTCTAAGGAAAGAAAATTATACTAAAGATGCCTAAGAATTCCAATGAAATGGCTTGAAATTATTGAACCAAAATATTCCATTTAACTTAAACTGGTGGAGAGTTTTTGTTTATTTCAAAGAAGTTTTGATTTTCAAATGTTTTGAAAGTGAAGGCCAAAACTTTGCATTCATGAAGAGGAAGAATGTTTCTGACTCGGCTCCATCCAACACGCTTGTTGAACGCTACAAGTTACAACTATACTTAACTTGGTTTGCATGTAGAGCTGGATATGCACTCACAGTGTGTATCACAGCTCTGTAAATCACAAGAAGATGTGATTATTCTGATATCTTGGAATGTCTGTTCCTCAGTCTGTGGCATCAAGATTTTGGGAGTCTTGAGGTTCAGCTTGGTTGTGTATCAAAGTGTTGGAATTGAGCCCCTAATCCCTTTCTGAAACAATGCCCTCTGATAGCACGTGAAAAAAACCTCTCCTCCTCTACAAAGCCAAGTACAGCTTGCTTTATGTGACTGTTTAGGGACACAGTGAAGACCAATAGGTAATTGGTCTCAGTGACCACCTTTTTAGCTCATGAGCTACCTCCTGTGCAATGCTTAGCTGTGGTGTGGGGACAGCAGATGTGGAAAAATCTCTGGCAGGTAGCCCTGAAGTAGCCCTTCCCTTCTTTTCTTAAAACAGCATAGGCAAATGCTAACCAACTGTTGATTTTGTTCATGCGAATTTTTGCCCATGCAAATTTAGGCTGCAGGTTTTCTTTGTTACACATAAAGAGGTTTGAATGTGCTTTTGAGTGGGAAATAATAACAAGGATAGTTCAGTAGCGCCGTCTTTTCTGTTTTCTCCTTAATCAAACGAGCATCACATAGACTTCAGCGAGAGTGCTGCATCAGTAGAGGACTACAGGATTTGGCTCCACAGGTATTAAATGGTGTCAGTCCTATGGGGAGCTTTCTTTGCCCGCTATCTGCCTTTTTGGGGGGACCGGTGGGGGCAGGAGGCGGAGTGGTTGGGACAGGCCATGGGAAAACCTGCCATGGCATCAACTGTCCATCTCTGGCTGGGAACTGCTAGTTGGCATTTGAGAGAACGTGCTTTATATGAAAAAGTGATGAGTGAATGGAAATTAAAACAAAGGGGTTGAAAACAGAGCTGTAATCAATCTAGCCCTCTGTCTCAATAAGCCAGGGACATTTTTTCACAGTGAATTTGGGGCAGATATTGCAGCAAGTGCCACAATAGCGGGGTCTTCCCCTCACTCCCTCCACCCCTTCCATTAAATCTGCGTTTGGAAGGTGGATGGTGCTGACTCATAAATTAGATTGGAGTAATACATACAGTGTATATATATTTCTGTCACTTTGTCTCAAATTAAACACGAACCTTCTCCCCTGACAAGATGATAGAAAAGTTAATTGCTCGCCCTGGCTTTAAATTGGAATTTGAATTTGCAAAATGCTAAAGGTTTATGAGATCTAAATCATGAGGAGCTTAAATTACATTCCTGTGATAAAATATTAATAAATCAATTAAAACATAAGCCGAGTATAATATTACTTTTTTTTTGTAGGAACCTTGAACACAATAATTCATTAGAGTGTGCAGTAACAATTATTGTATCTTTTTTAATTTTCTTTTTTATTAGTTTTTGTTTTTTTTTTTTTTAAACTGGGGAAAAGGCAACATCAGATGGGAGCACACTACATAATGGTGGAATATTATCCTGGTACCAAATCTAGTCATCTCCTAGTAATGATTCACATACATACAAAAGCATCTGAGCACCCCTAACTGCACACATCACATTGTGGCTCCAGTATGACAAGATGCATTCCCTGACAGCTGGGCGCTGTTTCCCCTTTTTCCACCATGGGAAAGAAGGGCAGTAGCACAGGAAGAAGGGAAGAAATCTTACTGCTACTGAGGAGGTTTTTTTGGTTGTGTGTGGTTTTTGGTTTGTGTGTTTGTTGGAGTTTGGTTTGGGTTGGTTTTTTTTGTTGTTGTTGGGTTTTTGTTTGCTTGGTTTTTGTTTGTTTGTTTGTTTTTTCTCCAGCCTCCTTTTCCTATGCCATTTAATTATTTTCTTATTCTCCTTTCCATTTCTGGGTACAAGATCAGTATGATTTCAGTGTCAAAACCATCAAAAATGCACAGATCTTTCTGTAAAGCTGGCCTGAGTTTTGTGTGGAGCAAACCTAGGCTAGAATTGGATTTTGTTACTAGATTTTCAGTTATGTTGTGAACAACTCTCACAGCTCTAATCTTTACATAACCCATTTCTGTGTACTATATAAAGAGCACTTCAGGCACAGTATGAAACTTAGTTATTATTTGAGGAGGGAGGTGTTATGCTAGCTCAGCATGGATTTCTTATATGCAAACATTAATACACAGGGAATGCAATTATTACATATACCTGCACACCTCTAGTGCCTGTGAAGGTGTGGATTCCTTTGTCAAGTGCTTTTTGCCTTCTGTGAAATGACTGGACTGCATGTCTGATACAGCTACGCTTGGCAAAGGCTCTAATTGCTATTATTACATTATTTGTGTTGAATTCTTGAAACATTATTTAGTACAAATTACACGTTAGTGCCAAATTGGCAGCTCCGGGGACTGAAGTCTGCTGTACGTATCCATAGCGTAGGTACCACGGCTGAGGATGCTCTGCCCACCCTCCCCTGCATCCCAGGGTCTTGCACAGTCGTTGCTCCTGCGAGTGGTAAAGCATCTGTTGCCTACTCTTATTTTTGCTGGTTGCAGGCAAGGCCATCGCTCCTTGTGCCCTCTCCTCCTGCAGGTCATCTGTGCTGCAACCAAGGGGTTTTTTGACTGAACTGGAGAGTTTAAATAGAAGCCCAAGTTGGGTCCCCCTTTTTGGACATGGGTGGCCAGCAGAGGAGAGGGCTGTGTGCGGTAAGCAGCAGGGAAGGGGGGGCGGTCAGCTGCTGCTCCCCCCTCTGCCTGTGAGCAGCCTGCAGCCATCTCGCTCGCAGCCGTTCAGGACAGCTGCTGTGGCCAGCTGAAAGCAGTCAGGGCCAGAGTCAGCTGGGGAAATCAGTGAGAAGAGATCTAGGAGCAGGTGGTGGTTTGTGCTTCTAACCACTTGTCTGAATGACGCTTTCGTTCCATGCCCAGAAGCTATGGCAGGCTCCAGTGTCCCCTGGGTCTGGGATCTCTCAGGGTGCTCAGGGCCCGCCTCATGGTGTGACCACGACTGGTGGATTCAAGGATCCAGCTTTACTGCGCTCCTGGCTGTCCTAACATGGGAGTGACTTCAACTTGCAATTACATTTCAGTTTCCACTGGCTTTTCCATTTGCCATCCCTCTGCTGATGAGACCAGTCAAGGTCTGTTGTAGTGAGGCAGAATACAAAAGAAGACTTTGTTGTTTCTAAGCCCAAGTACCATGTCAGTACTGCTAAGCTCTTCATCAGTATTAAAGAATCAGTTGTTAGTTTTTACATGCATTACTTTCATTATCCTTTTTTTGAGAAAAGTCACTTTCCACCAGCTCTTGGACTCATGTAGCAAGCTGGTGGTGGAGATTCAAGCAGACCACATTTTCCAACAGCCCAGCTTTACACTGAACCTCATGAGGAGGACTGAAGAAACACCAAAGACAACAACTGTTTGTTGGGAAGCAGAAGGTGATCATTGAGCTTGTTTTATGCAGACTGAGAAGCAGCTATCAGATGTGATCTGCTTCTTGTGACTGCCAGACTGAGCTAGCATTTAACCAACAAGCTCAAACAGAAGGCTCCGTATCACCAGGGCAGTCTAATCTTCCTTTATTATGATTTTTATAGCGATAGATTGTTGAGGGTTGACCAGTGGTGTTTATTCCTGGCGCTTGATAATTGCAGTAGCTCAATAGATTCCATACTTCACAAATTCTGGTTTAGATTGTGACCAAATCATTGTGAGCATTCCTGCAAAACAGTTTTAAAAATTGGATTAGTTGAAGTTTGTGTGTGAAGTAAGGTATTCCAGGTTTTTCTTGTGTACAGGGATGACTTCCAGCAGAAGTCAAGAAAACTTTTAATGCCAAGTTCCTTGTTGGTGGTACCTTTCTGCAAATCACAGGAGTTAGGCTGTGGAAGTGCTTTCTCTATGGCATACTGTCCTTGCTTTGGGGGAAAGCAGACTCTATGCAAAAGAGCATCGTTGCCTCCTGTTCCTCCCCTCCCCAGAGCTGGAAATTTGTTTTAGCCCTAGATGACATCAAACGCTTGAGGTAGTGAATTGAGGCTGGTGTATCAGCTCATGGAAATGGAGAGGAGGACGTGGACTGGCCAGGGTCAGTACAGGTGGTACCCTACAGCTTTGAGGATCATCTTATCCAAAACCTTCCTTCCCTGTTCTGCATGGGGATTGCCATCCCTTCTTTACCCTTGCCACAGGGAGGCAGCCTGCTGGCAGATGGATGGATGGACAGACAGACAGACGCTGTGGTAAGGATTTCCATGCCTGTTGGGGGCACTGAGGTTCTCGCCGACAACGGTAAACATGATTTGGCTCCTGTGCTCTCCTAATCAGGCTTACTCGCACTGAAACAGAGATTGCTCTATCGCAGTGCCAGGCCTCCGGCAATACCAACTGTTAAATAATAAACAGGCCCTGGTTGTTGGCAGCAGCTCTCCCGGCCTCCCCTCCCTGCTCCCCACCAGCGCGGAGTGCCCATTTTCTGGGGTTACCTGCCCGCCTGTGCTCTGAAGCACAGACCGGTGCCCGTGTGCAGTGGAGGTGGAAGCAGCACAGAGACATCAGTCTCTGTCTAATCTGCTTAGTTTATTATTCTCCGAGGACTTGGGGTGATATAGCGAACATGCAGCGCTTTGGCAGCACTAACAATGGCCATGCTGTCGTTCTAGATATTATTACAGACTTTTGCCTAATGCATGGGATATTTTTTTCCTCTGTTCATCTGCCTGTTCTTTAAGGTCTTTTTCTTTTTTTTTTTTTCCTTTGAGGGGTGGGGTGGCTGCTGGGAGGGACTAGTTCCTCCTTAATCAGCTCTGTTTTTTCCTGCAAATTAAAAAATAAAGTAGCGTGTTTAACCGGCTTGTTCTCCTGGTAGAGGGTTGGTATTTATTGTTTTATCACATTAAGCAGTATTACCAAGCCTTTTTCGTGTAGTGTATGGTGAGACTGGGCATTGGAATGAAGGACTTTTTTTTTTTTTTTTTAATTGAATGAAGGGACTTGATTATGGAAGTCACTCCACCAGTGGGGAAAAAATATTGCAGCAAATAAGCCCCCATTCTTATCTTCATTTTGGCCACTTCTTTAATTTTTGTTTGATTTCCTTAAAACCGTGTACACTGTACACATGTTGAAAACAGTATGTCCTGGTTTATGCAGAAGTGAAGTTTAAGAGCTTGGAGATAAGTCAGGAAAAATACTGTGATATTATAGAGAAGAAGAGATTGTACTACAGAGTTAAAATGTAACTGCATGAATAGATTGGAGTGTACCTATTAATTTCTCTCTAGTTCTCTAAAACCTTGTGTGGAACACAAGCCAGAATTTTCACTTGGTGGGATAGTGCTTTTTTTTTTTTTTTTTAAACTTTTTTTTTTATTAATTTTTAAATATAGTTTTTTTTTTTTTTTTTTTAAACCCATATGTGAAATAAATTTTAAACAAAGATTTTTTTTTTTTCTTCTTTCCATTCCACACAATTAAAGCGTCCTAAACTAAACTTTGCACAGGATAGACCATTTTTATTCGTCTGTGAGGGAATTTCCTGAGCTGTGGGTTAACCATGGCATGGATGCTAAGAAAAAAATCTTTGTGTTTTCAGCAAATATTGCACTATAAAAAGAGTAGTGTTTTCCAATGATCTGGGGGAAATTCTATCATAAAATTTCCTATCAAGTCTACTTGAAACTCCACCCTTTATAATAATTATGGCAGGTGCAAATACAAGGAAGCAAATGTAATTACTAATCAGACCTGGGAGCACTGCCCTGCCGCTAGTTTTTCATTTCCTCTATGCAGCTTTGCTGTTACAAGTCTGAGAACTCTTTAAAGCCCTCACATAATTAGCGTTCAGTGTTTAAACTAAGAAACACGAAATGGTGAGGTCTGAGGCTCACTGATGCTGTTGCGTAATATATGTATAGCTATCCTTTTCCCATGAGTGAGGCAAATTAAATACTTCAGAATAAGGTGGGAAAACTTGAGTTTGTCTAAATCCTTGGGCCAAATCTCATCATATGGGATTTTCAAAGCATCTAGATGACGTCAGGAGAGCAGCACTCTGTGCTTCCCATGGCATTTGTTTTCCTAGCATACTTAAGCACTTCTGAAAATTCTTGTGTGTTTTTTTAATCATCTCTGAAGGCTTTGGCCTGAACAAGCATCTGGCATTTGACGCAGTCTGTGTTGAGACTGCAGCAATGACTTCTTCCCCTGTTTGTCATTTACTGGAGTAGATCTCTACAGGCAGTCTTATGATTTATTCTCAATGGGAACAAGTTGGGAGTTCGGTGCTTCCTGAAGGTCTTCAAAATACGGGAGAAGTATCAGACGATGAGCTCTTCCGTTAACATGTTCTTTCTGAAAGTTGTAGAATTTATATGGTTTAATAGGTCTTTTTATTATTTTTGTAAGAATGTTGAAACGATGCCAACCGATAATTTTCAGGAGGCTGGAACAGGGCAGCTACAGGTATGCAGGGAGAGGCAGTGTACTCAGGAGATTAATGAAGTGCCTTTGCAGCTGCTATTGTAGAAGCTGGAAACCCTGTTTCATTAAGCAGAAAAATAAACTACAGAAACAGAAGACTCCCTCTCCTTGTTTCTAACAGTGTTTCCTTTCTTAAAATGCACATTTTAAATCCAGTGGGAAGAGTCTTTTCGTACTGCTGACATACTCCTTAAATCATATTGTTTTCAGGCAGTAGGTAGAGTGTGTAGATGAGTGACATTTGCTTGTAACTGTATCTAAAACATAGTTTTAGTGACATCAAAAAAATTATCGCATTTATAAGCTGAACCATTTACAGCAGGTAGAAGGAAAATTCAAAGCTAGAGTTAGCAATGGAAAACATCTCTCATCTCTTTCAGTGCCTGCAGCTGGGGTGTGATTTATTTAGCCAAGAGTTGTCTGGTCAGTAGTTGGTCAAGTGAATCACCAGGAAGAACTGGAGGGAGCTGTGGGAGTGATTCAGTAGATGGTGCTGTTCCCTTGAAGGCAGTTCTGGTGCTGTGCCCAGCAGGATATTTAGAGGGTATTTATTTCCACAGCTGTAGCTTTCAGGTAGGCCTTGAAAATCTAGCTGTTTGTTGCCATAAAAATCTTGTTAATACTTCTTGTCAGCTGCAGCAGTATTCTTAGATAAATACTTGAACATTTGGGAGCATGGGAGTGGGAAATACAGTAGAGTATAAAACATAACGGCTTCAGAGTCATCTCATATACCTAAACCCAAAGCTTAAAGAAAATGTCAGGATCTGTGAATTCCAGGAGTCGTAACTGGAAGAAAAGTACCCGTGGCAACAAACGGGCTGATTTTTCCTTGCTGTGTGGATAGCATTCCTCCAGGTAGCACCAGACCTGGCTTCCAGCACAAGGCAAAGTTGAATCCAGCAGCAGACCCAGAGAGGACTGCAAACATTCCAGCGCAGGGAGTTGCTTGAATGTGAGCTCTCGATGATGGCTCTCCGCTGAGCTGTGCTCTGGTGAAATACAGTCACTTAACTGGAAAACAAAGCAATGCGTTTTTTCAGAGGATGTGAGCAGTGTCTTTCCAAACTGTCTCCACACTCCAGAATTCTCAGAAATCTTCAGAAGTGGCACAACCTGTTGCACTGTGCTGGGCATATGTGCATCTTTTGCGAGAGGACTGCTTGTTGCAGTCACTAAGGAAGAATGTTCTATTCAATTCTGCAGGCCACATAAAATATAACATCAGAAATTTCCTTTCGTATGGTATGAGGTCAGAAAGGACTGTTAGATCGTTTACTTTCACCTTCTGTATGTCACTAGCTGTTAGATTTGTCCAGTCATCTGTGTTTTGAACCCAGTTATGCACAGACAGCATCTCACCGTCTTGAAACCATCAGGAGGTTAGAGCTCCCCCCTTCCATTGATAGTTTTATTCCAATGGATAATTCCTTTGCTGTTTGAAAATGTTGAATTTGTTTCTGGTTTGATTTTACTTTTCTTTCTTTCTTTCTTGGCTTCATGTTCCAGACTTTGGTTCTTGTTATGCCTTTCTTCACCTAACTGAAGATCCTTATAAAAACAATGCAATGAGGAAAAGTTAAAACGCCTTCCCAAGCCTACTGCCCGCTATGTCCTGTTTATGACTCCAGGGATTGCATTAGCCAGCTTTGCCACATTGCACTAGGCATTCCTCTTCAGTTGTTTGTTTGTTGTAACCTTGAAATCCTTTTCAGAATCACTCTTTTCGGGGCTGTAGCGCACCCCACACACCCCTGTGCCCAATGCTGTGGATACAGCACGTTTATTTTTCTTAAAGGTATGCCGTACTAAAATGTTTTATTTGAAAAAATAGAAACTTGTGCAAATGTCTGATTCTCCCCATCTTTTGATACCCCTGTCTCCTGATCTTATATCAGTCATTGTGTCACCTAGAGATTTGTAGCAGCAGTGGTTTTATAAGTTAGCGCTCATTTATCTTAATGCTTAATAGTGTCAGGGTTATCACTGATTTTACCTGTGTCTTACTAAAACCACCTGTGTTTGAAGATGCCCTAGGTTTTTCAACATGTGCTTTCATTGATGGAACTGGAATACTGTCTAATATTACTAAGTCGAATGCTTATAAAACTGTAAGTGTATATGCTTGTATGCTTAGAAAATTTATATACTTACCGATGCATGAAATCAGGTTTGTTTGACAAGACCTACTTTGCGTAAAGCTGTGTTGACAAGCATTAATTTTATTCCTGTCCTTTAGTTCTTTATCAATAAATTCAGTCTTGGCATAAAGGGGTGCAACTTTACTGGTGTCAGTAGAGTTGTACATCTTGCTCACTTACAGTGTTTTTAATGAGCCCATATTACTTTAAAAAACAAGAATAAAGCAAAAATCAGGGCTAAGGGTACAGAAATGTCAGCAAGAGTATTGTAATATTTGGAGAACCAGTCTGTAACTTCTCTGTGTGGCTGTCGATGGAATGCGCTGGTAGTCCCGATGACACAGTACTCCCACAATCTTCTCCTGTTTGAACTAAAGCTCAAAGAAAAGCTTGGTTTTCCTTAGCTGGTCTCGTCTTTCATTTTCTAAAGTTCACAAAAGCAATCTAGTGGAGAAATCCTCAAAGCCCCACAGAGTTGTAGGTGCTGATGAGACGGCTATGAAGCAGATGTGCTGCTGCGAAGGCAGGAGGTTGATGCCTCCTGTAAATATCTCAGTGTTCCTTTCAGACAGCTTGAGCTATGATTTTCTTTTCTATCAGGTCTTGAGATGTTTTGTGCCTTAAACATCCTATTTCATCTAGTAAGCCTGAAATATTTACCATTTACATTAGTCTTCCAAATGAAAAATCTTGAAGGGCTCTGCCAGTAAGATTCATGGACTCCAGCTTTTGACTCTGTCTAGTGTGCAGAAATTTGCAAGATGTGAACGAGACTTGTGTATATAGAAATATTTTAATCTTGTATAAAATAAATATGTGGATTTTATTTTGTCTCTAGGGTGTGGAGATTTGGCCAAAATTGGGCTGGCACTGATACGGGGAAAAAAAAAAAAAGAGTATACAAGAATGACCTACTTAAAAAAATTAAATTGGAAAAAAGAGTAATGGCTTGTAGCTATGGGATAATGGAATTTGGGACACTGGTGACTGTGCTTCATCCTAATCTTGCTTTTAATTGACAACAGATGTGTTTGTGCTTTATTGCGGAAGGACTCGGTGATCAACATACCTTTGCATTAAACACTCATCCTTTTTATGATGCTGTCCAGGATTCCAGTGTCCAGGATTTTCATTTGCATCCATTTGCACTGTATTCTGAGGAAAATTCACTCTGATAATTGGAAAACAAACAAACAAACTCCACCTAGTCTCTTTCTTCCTCAAAAAATCCCCACTTTTTTTCTGAACGCTTAAACTTCTTCCTGTTCAAAGGATGACATAGTGAAAGCCAGTGTTTCCGATGAGCGTTGGGTGGCAGATTAGCGTTATCCCTGTTGAAAATACTTGGGGTAGGGACTCCCTCTTTCTGCATGGTGCAAAGGATTGTTGTTTCTGATCCACCTCTCTGGGCATTATTGAGATACAAATATTTTAATTATCATAATGTATGGGTTGGAGAAGTTGAAACAGAATTTAAGTGATTCCCATGTTTTAATGGCAGATAAAATTAATGAGTCTCAAACCTATGCTTTTAGCACTAAACTTACTCAGTAGCTGTATTCTGAAACCTAATGAAAACATTCTGTTTTCAAGAGAAGATTATTTTTCAAGGAAGTTCTTAGTGAATAACCATTTGAAATAGCATTTTTTAACTTACTGTACTTTTCTTACCCTCAAATTGATTAAAATTTTCTCATTCTTCTTGATGAAAATGGCATTTTATGTCTTAGCAGTTTATCTGTACATTCAATCCATAAACCCTTTCACCTTCAAAGTTCATCATAGGTTTGGTGAGATACCATGTGCCTTGGGGAACCTGAACGATTTAGTAAAATCCTCACCCTTCATCCCCTTCCAAATCCGACAGTCAGAATTCAAAGTGAGAATAATTACAGCTGCGCAGTTACAGCAGTTCTGAAAGACAGGGTAATGTGAAGACTCCAGAGGAAATGTTAACAATTCTAATAGTTTTTCCATAAAAGACAGAGAGACACTGTCAAATGAGAGGTTTAAATAAAGAGTAGGTTAGAATTAAAAAAAAGCCAGCAGGACTTAAAGGCCATCAAGGGTCAGTTGAGCCATAGTACTGAGGATAAGCAACCAAAAACTTGTTGTCTTAAATATTGATATCTTTCTAGCAAAAAAAGACAGATCTATTATCTGCCCCACTAGATAAGTCACAGGGGGACACAGAGGAATGAAATGAATCTCTTTCACTGCCACTCTCTGAAATACTACATTAAGGTTAGTGGCTACATTTGACAAAGTATTTCATTTGTGCTACACACAGTGAACTACTAGTGCAACTGCTGCATTTATACAAATTGAATGGCATGCTATTGTCCATCATCTTTTTCTTTTCCTTTTTTTATTCTCATTTTGAATAATTCATGGAAAAAAATGATAACTTCATAATGCCACAAACTCACAGCAGGCAAAACTAATTTTACATGATATGAAAACAGATTTTTATTTATTTAAGAGTAATATTTAAAGAAAACAACAACTTTTTTGACACCAGCTGCTGGGAAATAAATAGAATATTTTATGACAGAAAAAACTTCAAATGCGTTAAAAGCTGTTCCCGAGAGATGGATTGAAAAATAAAATATAGAGGCTGGGCAGATAAATTTAAACTTGGTGGTCACTGATGTAAGTCTGCTCCTTAGGGGAGTGAAGCATAGTTTTCTGGAGGAAAGGAAACTTCAGAGTAGCGTGAAGCTGTGCATAAGAAGTTCTCTGAATAGCTGGTCTCTGTGTGCCAGTGACTGGGGGCAACCTGGGTGGCAGCTCCGTGAGACCTTTCACGTCCTCTAGACCAGATGGTTTCTTCCCCTCAAGAGTCTGTTGCGTGAGAAGCAAGCCTCCTTTCCTTACTAGTTTTTCCATATCCAACCTCAGCAATTTAGCAGGGGGAAACACGGAAGAGCTAGGATGCGGTGTTAAACTACAACTTTTTTATTTTTATTTTTTCTTGGGGTGTCTTTGATGAGTGCTGCAAGAGGTATTCTGGAGGGGGGGAAAAAAATATATATATATATATATATATAAAAAATATGTCTGTTAATGGTGCCGTGCGCTGCTTTTCCTTTGCGTTCTGAAGCAGGAGGAGGGAGAGCCGCCCCGCAGCGCAGGGGGAACACAGGCGGGCAGTGCTCGGGGTTCAGTCGTCTCCCCTGGGCACGATCTGGCGGCTGGTGTGGGGCTGAGCTGGGGCCAGCGGCCCCTCCCGGGCTTCCTCACAGCTGCCTGAGGGTCCCAGGAGCAAAGGGGTCTGTGCCTGGTTTGGGCAGGGTGGGGAGGAGAGGATGGAGAGTGGGAGGAAAGCTGCACGGTATTTTAGCACAAGAGCAGTTGGAACAAATGCCATCAGTAATATAAATGTTGTTTATTGCGTTTTCATGTAAAATTGTTTAACTTAAAAACTCCTAGTGACAGAGGGAATGTAAATCTGAGGCTGAGAGCCTGAGTCACCAGCAGAAGTTTATTATTATCCCTGATAACAGCTGAATTCCAGCCTTCCTGTGTGCTATAAAATGGGGCAGTTTTGTCCATTATTGGCGCCGGGTGCACTGCTATAGTTAAGGGTTTGCCAACAGTTCAACTCTAAGCCCCTATTTTCATGGGTTCATAACTCGACTGTTGAAAATTCACTCCGGGCTGAAACTTGGCATACGAGATGAAGGCTCTAGAAGTTATGCTGAAACTTAGGCTGTCCTCAGGCAGCTTCCTGATAGCGTTAAAAGACAAGGTGTGTGTACGGCTTCTTTCAAAAGACAAGAAAGAGCAAGGACAAGGACCCAGCATTTTGTGCCTTTTGTTAAAAATGGCGTTGTGGTTGGATTCTGGCTTAGAAGGAGCACCCCGGTGCCCCTCAGTATTCTTGCACGTCTTAAATTGGAAAGACATTTAAATTTTGCATAACTTATCTGTTATCTTCCTTATTAGCTTTACATGGAGAAAAATCCATCAAGCCATTTGTATGTGTTTATTTAAATAGGAATTAAATGCGCTGTTGTTTTGCTATGCTTTAATGGTTAAACACCATTTAAGATTTCCATTTAACTAGCTGCCATTAATCAGTTAATATTTGTTCAGAGTATGGACAATATAACATGATCTAACTATATGAAGTATATTTTTATTTAAGACTTCCAGTAATATTTTCCAAGAGGTGGATTTGAAGGCCACAATACAGTTGCAACTGCTGGGTAGTTGTAATGATGCAACCTTTGCTCTGACCCAACATCATCTGGTACAAGGCACGCTGGAATCGTGTGAAGAGTGTGGTTCAGTGTATTTATACGCTCTAGTTCATCAAGGTATGAGGATCATCACTTTTTTTTGAAGGGACGTTTGTTTTTCAGACCAGTTGGATGCTTTTATGGGGTTCTCATCTTGAAAGTTATGCCATCAGGTTACTTTTGATTTTGTAGCTGGTGATCAGGAAGTGCCTTTGGTGCTGTAGACCGGCTGTAATCCTTTAAAGAAACGAAGGGAATAGTAGTGACTCTTCATGTGATTATGCAGATTTATAAGTAGATTGGCTCAGCTGTGAAATCTGATGTTGACCGCAGAAAATTAAGCTTTCTGTACATTAGAATCAAAAGCATGGGCAAAAAATTGCAAGATAGGAGGTCTGTTTGAGGTGTACCAAGAGGTGAAGTCTAAAAAAAAAAAAAAAAAAGTGGGTTAAAAATAGTTCTCTGACATATATAGAGAAAATGGTGCTTGTCTTGTTATCCTTAATAAATATAAAATGTTTATTTGAAATAAATGTATCTGTACTTTGCACATAGAATTTTGTTTAGTTTTTTTCAGCACTTGACCCACTAAGGATCTAATTCTTTGCTCATATCCGTTGATAAAAGAACAGCACTAGAAATGAAAGTGGCCCAGTGAAACAAACTCTCTTATGCAGTCATAAATCAGAAGTAACCCTGGATTTACAGGTGTCAGCATTCTCGATTTACACTAGCATATATCCAAAATCAAAATTTAGCTATGTAAAATTTGGGAGTTTCAGTTCATGTTGTAGAGTAGCAGTTGGTTGGCATAGGCCTCCTTTTGTTGAGGTCATCTGGTCTGTCTGCCAACAACCGCGCCTGCAAAAAAATTTCATTATCTTAATATCCACCATTCTTGATGGATGACTCTCATACCTAACCTTGATTATCTCTGGAGAAAATAGTTAAATGCAGTCTTCTGGGATTTCCTACCAAATATTTAAACATCTTATTGCATCGGAAATAGTAAATCCATGCAAAGAATTGTAACTGGCAGTGGCGCTGAGTGCATCTTCTGGATCTAACTTTTTGCTAAACTTTATTCAAATTCAGGCACTGTTGGCAGAGTGTGTGAAAGCGCTTGAGGTCAAGGGGGTGTATAACTGATAGAGTTCTGTGTGATCAGTCTCTAAGGTCTCAGTTTAAAAAGCATCATTAACTCAGTGTTACCTTTCAGTGCCTTTCTAAAATCTTTCATTTTAGACGGGAGGCCTGCGTGCAGAATTTAAGAGGCTTATTCTCTAACACAGAAATAATGCTGCTAAGCTGCTAGAAATCTCAGCAGCTTAATATAAATGTTCAAATAAAAAAGTTAGTATTTTAACTGTATAACCTTCAAATATAATTAATAATGAAATCCTAAGCAGGAGCCTGGGGAAAGCATTTGGATTCTTTCTATTTGTGGAATAGGTGCAGGTCTCTAGTGTACAGTTGAAAATAGGGACTAAATATTAGCTGATGATTTGGAAATCACTAATGTGTGCTGCTGAATACAGTCATAGTTGGGATATAAAGTAGAGCACAGGGGAAAATGAAAACAGAGGGACCTGGGCCACCAGCTTCATGCTCAGATAAAATAACAAACTTGCGTAATAGGTGGAGGTATTCAGATGCAGAGTTTTTTCATTTGACCTGAGGATTAAATTATGTTATCCTACCAGTGCAGGAGGTAGTATATTATTCTTTTCTTCCTTCCCTTACCAGTGCCACCCAAATTGTAATTTGGGAGCATAATTATGGGAAACAAAAATCACAGTAAGAAGGTGTGTCACGGCCACCTGTATGATGAGCCTGGTAAGATTTCTAGCACAGTAAGATGCGTTCCAGAAACATTGCCTTCCAGAGAAATAAGACGATGCCAAGAGTTAATCCGAAGGTAGTGGTCATATTCTGAGTTGGAAAAAGCAGAAAGAAGCTGTCCAAGTAATTAAGGGCATTCTCAAAAGCTGCATGTGTTCTCCAGCATAGTTGGAATTTGTTGCTCTTTCTGTGCTCACTCTTTTCAGAACCTTTGTACCACTTTGGTGCTTGAAGGATGAACGGGAGGGCCACCAGTTTGCTCCTTGATGTCGTGCATCAGCTCTGCAGCAGTATTAGCTGTAAACAGGAACTCTCTGATTGTGACAGAATTTCAGCCTCAGTAATGAAATAAGCAGGGAGGAAAACTGTCTGCAGGCACTTCAAGCATAAGGGCTGTCCAGACAGTGCTCTTCCAGAGTGCGAGGAGAAAAGGCAGAAGCCCTGAAAATGACTGGTTGCTTCTTCTTATTTTCCAGCTCCTTAAGCAGCTTGCAGCATGTGCTGCAGGTCTGATTAAGGTATGAATGAGGGCCAGGTTGGGCGTAGCTACAGTAAAATCATGATTGGGAAGAAAAAAAATACGCAAGTGGAAAACTAAGTTTGGTGTACGAAGTAGTCAGTATTTACACATCGCTATCACACTGTGTGACCTGAGGTATTGCAGTTATTTCTTATGTAGATATCAGTTGCCACTTTACTGACAGCTTCTGGAAGAGTGATGGTATTGGCTAATGGAGCAATCATACTGCTTGTCAGAGAAGAAAAAAATATTTTTAGACTTGTCTTTTATAACAACACCCTGAAATGGTTGATGGTACCTAAAAGGGACAACATAGAAGTCAAATGGTTAGTTCACATAGCCTGTTTTTCAAACAGGAAGAAGCAAAAATCTCATAGAATAGGGAAAGGACACTACACATTCACTCCTAGTCTGCTCTTCTAGACCCCCATCCCCAGCATGGCAGCTACCAGGGCCGCATTTCAGTTCAGGACCAACTCTTGTGTTTCAGGCTATGTGGTTGTGTACTCTATCTGTTCTCTTACAAGTGGCTCAGCTATCCCTCCTGGTCCTCGCAGCAGCAATAACTCTTTTGCTGCAGGAGCCATAACCTGGGGTTTTGTGACTGACTGTGGTGGTTGTAAGAGAATCTCTCTGTTCTACACAGCCTTTTCCTTGGGAAAAAAAGACCGATTCATTAATGCTTTCAGATGATACCAAATCCATCTCCAACCTCGAGTGATTGAATGGCTATTTAGCAACTTCAGATTGCGTATGTAGCCTTGAAGTCTTTTATGTAACCTTTTGCGTTGTGTCTAAATGTGCCTTGTGCCATTAACACAGGTAGCTTGTTTGCTGAAGTCAGAAGTTCACTGGTTTGATGTTGCAGAAACTGAAATAAAGCAGAAATTAACTTTTCCCTTACTCTGGATTCAGAAGAATGTTCTGGACATCTTAAAACATTAGTGGATGAAGATACCGGATTTCTAAAATATTAGCAGGTTCCTCTAATAAGGTGTTTTAGAGTTTCATTTGAGATCCTCATTTTCTTTAGCAATGTTTGTTAAACTTATATCTCCATAGGACATACAAATTGTTCATATTAGCCAAAATCAGATACTAAGCGCTTAATAGATCTGGAATGCAGGTCTAGTCTTCAGGACTTGTGTAGCTGTCAGTTAAAAGCAGAAGACTTTAATTTTTTGGTCAGAATGGTGCTTCTCTATCATAGGTAGTTTTTCTTCGACCTCAAGAAGTTAATGAGAAGACTTCTTGTCATAGGCTTCATTTTTATCAGCACTGCTGAAGGTAGCAGAGGAGAAGAATGCACTTCCAGTAATTTTCAAGAAACAATTCATTCAGTGAGCACTGGAATTCATGAATCTAGATTTTCTGTGGATTAGTGTTATGGCTGATTGACTTGCTGCTTAAGAAGATATGACCTCTCATTGAAGTATTTTCTGGTTTTTGAGGTGTTTATAAATCCAGTTCTGTGGTGCTTAAGGTATGAACTTGTACTGTTGGCCCTGCCTGGAGGGAATTTATAGTGTCTTTCTCTACTCCTGCCTTTATTTGTGAAGTTTGTAGGAATCAGCTTTTTTATTCCGGATTATACCCCTCTAGCAAATTTGGTTGAAATGGCTAAAGTAAAAGAGTATTAGGGAGAGCATGTATCCAGACAGCACGGTTTTACCCTTAAGGAGACCAAGAAAAAAAACTGGTATCCAGAGACAGAATACCCTTAGTTATTCCAGGTTTAACCAATGATTTGCTCTATGACCTTTGGCAAACCACTTGTCTCTTTATGTAGTAAGAAAATATCGATTGATTGAATCGATTTCTACATGGGATGAGGACCGTCTTCAGATTCCTGATTGAGGATCTTGGGTTCTTTATTGCCAAATATTGAGAAAGCCGGAGGTAATGGTAAACAGGCTGTCAGTATTTTCTTAAGATATGCTGACATATATCTTGGTAATGATTCATAATGAAAGGTTTGAGCAGGTTCTGCTGGTTGAACAATGCAGGTGAAAATGTTTCTCTGAATTGCAGGCACTTTGGGTATGGGCTGTGCAGCCTGAAGAAAGGTGAGCTAAGAGCATTTATGGGTTTGAGAGGTTTACCTGAACATTATCATTAAGAAAAAGATCTCCCCAAAATTAGGAGAGATTTGTTTAACTCTTCATGTACTATCTATGATTTATTGCCAGTTGAAACTTGCCATAAGAGAAACAGACTACGTAAGTTTTTTTGGTAATACACTGGCAAATCTCTGAAAAGCAAAGAATTGAGGCTTCTTTTTCATTCCTTCACCTGTCTGTAATGTATGCTAAAGCAAATCCCCTCCTTCATTTCGTATTTGATCATGTGATGTAACATGTGAGCCATGCAGTGGGAAGCTGGGTATCAGCATCACTTATAACAAATGTGCGTCTGGAAGACTGGTAAGTTAGGCCAGCTTTAAGCTTAAAAGCAAATCTTTACATTAACAATACAAAAGCCAATAGTTCTTAATCTCTATTCATTATTATCACTGCATATTCAAACAGTTGATTCTTAACAATTCCGTTCTACATTAGCTGTGAGTGTACAGTACCACCGAGTTGATGCCTTGTGGTTGTCCTGCAGTCCCAGGTGGTCTTAGTCACCAAGGTCGGAGTCATCAGTCAAGAGCTCTTTTATGACGGAAGTGACTTCTATATTCCTCATGTTTTCATTTGCTATTTTTTGAGGTTTTTATGTTTCTCATCCCTCTTCCCCCACCAAAAGAGGGGTAATCTCATCTTCTCCCAACATTGTCTTGAAGACAAGCACTTGCCCTAGTTCTACCAGACAGTTTTCCAGCTTAATTTTCAGGATTATTGTGGTTCCAGCAGATACCTTTCCTGCCTGCTCTGTGTCCTTTTTCTTAATCTGCAGATTTTAGTACTTCTCACATTTTTTCCTGTACCCCCTTTTCTGCAGCAATAACACAAGTATCCATTTGCCCTTTTGTGATCATATGTTACTTACATACTGGTGCTTAGCTGTATTACAAAATGTTTATGCATTTTGTCCAGTTATGGTGTTTGTATTATGATCTTACAAAATATTATACACTCATGTAAGTGACCAATTGCAGTGTACTGATGTTTGAGTTCAAGGCAAGCAAGTGTCAATTACATCCAGCCTAGCGTACTTCTCCTTTACGTGTGCAACAACCTCTGCTTTGGCTACACCATGGGATTTCCAAAAGAAGGAACTTTCTGCTTGAGTCAAGCTCTTTCACAGAATTTGTTTGATTTCTCTGTGGTGCTGCGGGAATCTTCTACGATGCTCCTTAGCTTGGCAGGATAGTGAGAACAACAGGTAAAGCTCTGCATAGAAGATGGCTGGCTTTTAGTTGGCTATTGTGTGACCTTCAAGAGCCCCACATGGTTCTGATTAACTGAGTTTGTTATCCCTGTGGTCCTTGAACTTTGATTACTTTGTGTGCACAGAGTTTAAGCTGTCTGTCAGGCATGAGGCTGACCATTTGATAAGCCATAAATTTCACATTTCTTGATTGTATAATGACATGGTTCATATTCTCAGAATTTGTTATAGCACTTCATAAAAGAGGGTGTTTGGTGTTAGTTTTTGGGTGTTGGTTTTTTGTTGTGGTGTTGTTCTGTGGTATGGAAAGCTGAGATGAAGCTCTACAGGGGTCTGTGACGCTACCAAATTTTTCATAGTTAATACTGCCACATATGGTTTTCTGTACTCTCTGGTCTCCGAGTATTTTTTTTTTTTCTTTTTGTTCTATTCTGTGGGGAGTCTTCAGTGAATATCAGCCAGCAGGCATAATGCAAGAAATCTCAGGGGTCATCAGTCAGAAGTTACATTACACTATGCCAAATTATATTTAATTTCTTTTTTTTTTTTTTTTTTGCTCAAGACCTTGCTTTATTTTTACCAAGTTATTAAAAGAGGGCCAACTTGTCCCAGTTGTGAAAAAATGATGAGAAACTGTGTGTGACAAAGACCACATTAGGATGTCTCTGCAAATGAGGTGGGAAGTCTTGAGCTATGTAGCCCTTACATATAGTGGAGAAAAATAGGAGGGTTCTTCTGGGCATCTCTGTAGACAGGGCTGGGGGTGGTGCTGTAACAGATGAGTTCATCACCGTGTGGTTCCCGTGGCGTTGCTTAGGCAGTGTCAGTGTAGCACGACACCTTTCTCGAATACAGAATAAAGTACTGACTACGAAGAGGTGCTTAAAAACTACATGTGTTCTAGTTTGGAAGGGAGGATCCTAGACCTTCTCCGATGTCCTTATTTTGTTTAGGCCAAGTAGAAAGGACTGCTGCTCTGATTCTCAGTGTACAACCCAGCTGACATGGCATGACGGCATAAAGTACCATGCTACTTGCAAGAGGGATCTGCAATGATGATTCACTTCTTGGATAGATACAAGCTCAGTTTTGGATCTTTGCACTTCAATCTCCTTTTGAGAGAGTTCAGTATAATCAGAAAAAAAGGAACAGATTATTGCTCTCCTCAAAATACTTGTCCCGTCTGGTTTGTGTATCTGTGCCTCTTTCCTTCAAGTAATGACAATGACAGAAATTCTTTCGCTTCACTTTACTAGAGGACTTCTTGAAATCCTTAGATGATTACACACAGTTTCAATTCTATATTGAAAGTTCTGTTGGTTCTTTTAGCAAGATATGTATTTTTTCAAGTATTACTTAATAACTTGCATTAAGAAACTTAACAAACAGTATTTGGAACACCTGGAAGAATAAAAATCACTTTCATGCTTAATGACTCCAACTTTAATATTCCCTATAATCACCCAATATTCTGTAAGCACCAGTCCAGAAGTTGTCCACCATAACTTTCAAGAAAATAGCATTGTACCATTCAAAGTGCGAAGGGAAGGTACAACAAAAAAGAAATATAAGGAATCTTAAAAAGTAGTTTTTAGTAAAGGAAACTATGACAGCATTGTACTTACAACCTGAACTGTGTGAATTTTAATTTGTCTTTTATAAGCTGTATCTGATTAAACGAAAACATGAAATTTACATAAAACGTGACAAAATTTGAGATTGTTACAAGTCATGTCCCTCAGAGATGCATGCAAAGTTATGAAAAGAAAAGAACACCTGCATTTCTTTTATGTATGTATATATATCTATGTGTGTATAAATAAAAATCTTTCAAAGCAAAAGTGCAGACATTTCTTTTCACTCTCCTTCCTCCCCCATCCCTACTGTACTTAGTCCTTTCAGCCTCTTTTTTACAGAAAACAGAAAAGGCACAGATTTCAATTTTTAGGTTTGCAAACTATTTAAAGATCCCTTCCACTTTAATATTTCTGGCTTCTGGCTTTCAAACAATTGCCATTTTACCTAAAAGGGCAATGTGTTTACATATTGTATGTGAAATCGCTTTTGAGAGTAATGTGTTTCCTGAACATCTCTATTTTTAGCATGGTGATAGCTCAAAGCTAAAGAACCCTTCCTAATTGGAACAGTAGTGGTGAGAACTTAAAGATAGGATTCTTAATCTTTTTCCTGGTATGCACACTTCTTAATGTGGGATGCATCTTAGGAAATCTGAACAATCCTCCTCTTATTCATAGTTACGAGGCTTCTGTCCCCTCCAGGTTGGAACTGTGTAGTTTTCTCTTTGAGTACTAACTGTGGCTGCTTCCAGTGCAAAGTTAAATGTCGAAAGTATTTTCAGCTGTCTTCTTTTTTTTTTTAATGCAGTTTGGCAACTGGGAATAGCGTGAGCCAAAGCAATGTGACTAACCAGTTTTCTGCAGGCCATCAGCAAGAGCCTCACCAGTCGTACGTGGACTGTCGTGCTACTTGAAGAGGAATGATGGTAGTGCATGACTCTTCAGGAGTCCTACAGATAGACTCTGGCCTGGAATGTTTTGTTAGCAGTTTAAGAAGAATAAGGGACCACAGATTTTATAGGCTAATATGTTTAAGTGGCCTTGGTATCATCAACACAGTGGGATTTTCTGCAGCATGCAGAGGTAGGAAGTAGCTCTGTACACATTGACTGTGTAAGACTTCCTCCTTTTGGACTTAATGTGGCTTAGAACAAAGGAAAAACAACTTTTCACCTGTAATTCATCAGTGGAAGAAGCACTTTTGAATGCATTAAAGAGATCTTACTTTGTGAATATCAGGGCCCTGCTGTACTGGTTATTTTTTATTAATGCAGACTTCCCGTCACGGAGGGCAGAAAGGAGATTGCTGACTACATACAATTGTGGGCTGGTTTGAGTTATAGCTCAGGATATGAAAAGTTTCTCTTTTGCCCAAATATGAGGTCCAGTCACAGGGAATATAAAGCCATAGGGCACTGTTAAAGAGAGCTAAAAGAGAGAAATGCATGAGGTAGAGTTGTATCAGATGGTTGCAGCAGAAGACCTGGCGGCTGGATTCCTGAGTGCCGCTCTAGCATCTCCAGGTCCGCTGGGGAAATAGTGTAGCTGTTGTTGGCATCGTGGTATCTCTTCACGAAAAAGAAAGCATGTTGCTAAATAATTTTGAGATTCAAGGAGGAAAGGCTGAATATATTTGGGGATTTCTAACAAGTTACTTTACCAACTGATTACAGGGACATTTGAATACATGGAGTTGAAAGCAAAACTCCATTCGATTGATGTTAACTAATAGAGAATTTTATATAATAGTCTTTATTAGTACACACAGATGCATAATGAGAATGTATAGGTGTATATAAACCCTAGAATCTTTTACTTTTTCTTGTAATCTGTTGCCCTAAAGTTTGGCTTCTTATCTTTTTCTTTTTTTTTTTGCTTGCATACTTTAAAGAAAATGAGTAACAGAGTGGGATAGCTGTTGGTGTTTTGTTTCCTGGCAGGCTCAATATATTTTGCAAGTGCCTTTACTGTGGAAGATGCAGGTTCAGGTTCTGTTCCTTATGCATTGGTTGGTATTGGTGGGGTGGAGGAAGAGTGAGATGGTGCTGGCCTTCATGATTGCAAAACGAGTTCCTCAGAATACAAAACCAAACTAAGCAGCTTCCTCTGTGTAGTATTTGTAGAGAACATACCTCAAGAGCGCTGAGCTCTTTCTGGGGGAGGTGCAGAGGAGGGAAGGAGGAGGCTTTTAGATCTTCCCTGCAAATGACAGACAGGTTCATCTTTGATAAATGTACATGCATCTCAGCTGTGATGTCAAAAAGTCTTGAAGTATCTCTGCTTTTCAATCCATCATGGCATACTGAAGAATTAAATAGTTTAGTTGTATAATATGTAAATTCTCCTTTTTCTTATTTGCGAATATTATTTTCACTGTCTTAGGAACCGGGCCTGAAATATTTTTCTGGGCTTAGTGGCAACACAAAGGCATTAGATCAAGAACGTTCCAAGATTCAGATTGGCTGGTATTTGCTTATATCACCATGACTGAATGTTACCAGTTTTAAAATGCTTTTTTATTGTTCAGGAAATTTTAAAACAGCTTTGATTTCAAACATGAAACTTGGCAAGAGACTGGTCCATAATGTGTTCTAATCACTTCTGGTATTTTGGAAAAGACTTGAAAAAGATTGAAGTTGTTATTTTATTAGAAATCTAGTTTGAAATTGCATATTTGAACTTCTCTTCTTTACCTGGAACATAATTAGCATATGGTCTTGTTGTCCTTTGCCCAGGATTGGTGTTAATATGATGGAATTTAATTTTGTATTTTGCTGTACGCAGTTTGTGTTAGATTTTACTACTAAAAATATACATACCAGCTTCAGTTCTGTAGTTTGGTTCACCACCAGGGGGGTGCATTTGTTGTCATCTGTTTGGTTTAAACATAGATTATGGAACCAGTTGAATACCTTATTTTCAAACAACAATAATAATAATTTATTGTATTTTAGGGGTGGTTTGGGTTTTGTAGTGCAAATGGAGCTAGAGTGAATTTTAGTCTTGGCACTTTGAACAATTCAATCATGCAGAAGCCCTACTAGCCTGAGCTCATACCTAGCATGTAATCATCTTCTTATGTATTTGAAGCAGAGAGTAAATATTGCATAGATTTAAGTGTGTGCACACTATAGCTCAAGGTCCCTGGAATAACCGCAAATATCGTTTGTATTGGATCAGGTGGGCAGGATGCTGAGGTCTCTGAATCCAGTCCTGCAACATATTTAGATATAATTTGTCTCCAGCAAAAGTAGCCATTCTTTTTAAAAATCCATTTTAAACTTATCTAGTAATTGTGCTGTTGCTTTATTAGCTAGATTTTGCAGGATGTGGCTGCAGTATAAAAACCTTTTTGTTGTTTTTACTAATATTGCAAGTAAATGGAAGATTTTTTTTCCCCCTTTTTTTCCCCAATATTATTTCCTGTTCTGACACAGTGATCAGTTTGAATTGCTGCTGATATGTTCTCTTTTTCTGTATTGTTTCCGGGGGAAAAAATTACAATAGAGCTTCGCCAAGTCACAATGCAGGAGCTGAACTTCCCTGAACTTTTGTATAGTTCCAGCTTGGACTGGATTTCACTTCTTGTAGGATGATGTCTAATTAAATGAGAATTATATATATGGACTTTACTAGGAAATATTTGAGAACTCACATTGGTGTTACATTAAAAGTTTAAGCAGCAGATTTACAATACAGTCCAAAGGTCTCAAAGTCCTCTGGTATTAAATTTCCAAAGATTTCTGAGATGAATGAAATGGGGGGGGGCTGGTAGTATTGTCCGTGTAATATTGAATCTCAATAGCCTGTACAATAAGATATTGTTCATTATCCTCCTTGGGCCTTGAGCTTAATATGTCAGTTACATAAACTGAAAGAATGTGAAACTTCTGGTCATGGTTTGTGCATGACATTGTGCAAGATGAAGCTGGTTTTAGACTTCAGGTTAATGGCCTACTGGCAAAAGAAAAATGCGCTTAAATAAAAGGATGCATTGATTTGTGCATCTGCACATGGTAGGATAAATTCAGGCTGAGCATAATCTAGAAGAGTCCTGTTGCCATGTGAGATGTACCGGCTTACATGAGGTCGAAACTTAGGCTATAGTCCTAGCTTTACTTTCTGTTAACTGTACTTTCTCTTAAAAGGTAGCATGTCCCTTCTTCCACATCAAAATCGCAAGTTCCTCCCAAGGTCCCCAGTAGGCCTGTAGAGGTAAGTTCCAAAGGAAGTGGACAAAAGGCCCTTTTAAAAACTGCTTTGCTTGGATGAAGTAGGTGGCTCCCTAGGGTAGAAAAAGCGATGGACCTTCTGTCCATCTAGTGTGTTCTGGGGCGCTGAAGCCGCACTTGCTGCTGCTGCTCTGGAGGGCTGCAGGGGGTGTTGCCACCCCTTGTTCTTTCCACTCCTCTGGCATCAACTAGAACTACAAATTTAGGCCTCTCCGCTGATACTGCTTCCCTTCTTGTTCTTTTCTTCTGTGAGAGGTGTGCCACACCTGCATCCTAATCCCTCCTCTCTCTGCAGTGAAGGCTGCATGTGTGAACGTGGGAAGGCAGATTCTTGCAGTGCAGGCAGGGGATGGAGGTGTGTGTCAAGGAGATAGGGTTAGCCTGCTGTGTTATAGGTCCTGCTACAAGATCAAAGGTCCCGAAAACGAAGATCCCAAAAGGAGCTGAGTTACTAGGTATAGTCTCCTGAGGTCAGATTGCAAGGCAATGGACTATTAACAAGAAGTCAAGAGTAAGAATTGTGACAACTCTCTGAAGTTTCTTACATTTAAAACTTGCAGCTTTTACTTACTTATTCAGTTTGCTTTTGCTGTCTCAAGAAAGGGGACAATAAAAGTTATTTTGTCCTTATTCTTGGAGCAGCACGATTAAGCTGAGGCTGTGGTGCTGGGGATATGTTCTCTGTACAAGGAATAAGAAAGCCTCTGTTGCAGTAAGAGAGAAAGGGGCAGGATATAGTGAGCTTCATGTCTTGCTGATATTGCTGAGTTTATTCCTGAAATATTCAACTTCCATGTTTAATTGCTCAACACTTAAGTGATATTTAGAATTCAAAATAAGGATTTATCACTTTGATCTTCTCTGCCATGTGTCCCATGAAATGTATGTGCATTGCCATATGGTTTTTCGTTTCACCTCAATATATGGCCTTTTATCTAAGATACTGCCTTTCACAGATAAGGGTTGGGTTGAACTTCTTTAGGGCAGATCTGTGAAGGAAAGAGAGAGGGAGTACCCATTAAACTGCAAGTATTACATCCACAGAGTGGCTTTGTGGGGAGTACTCGATATCATATCCTGTAGCAGCAATCGGCATTGAAAAGGATTTAACTAATATCCTTACTCCAAGAAAAGAAGCCAGAAGATCTTCCCTGATGAAAATAGCTGCAATTTTGATTTTTAGTTTGCTTTACAAGGGACTAAGTTTCACAACTAGACCATTTTGCTGCAGAGTAACATGACAAAGTCATATACTCACATGGTGAAAACCTTGTGTTTCTGAGCTCATAACCAAGTTCTGTATCAGTATTCAGTAACATTTTTTTTACATTTTAAGATTTAAATACGACATTGTTTTGGCTCATTCACATCTCCATTATATGGGGTTTAGCATTTTGATACTTTTTGCATTTCTTATTTCTAAATCATCTGTTTTGAATGGTGTCAACATTTACATTAATTTTCTCATCCTTAATGAATCTGTTTAATGATAATAATCCTAGCACCTGTTGCTCAGCATTGGAGTAGATTCATCTTTCTATTCTTATCTAATACCATTGATTAATAACTCATTGCTTCCTATCTGTCAGGCAGTTTTTATCCACCTTATTGTATTATATCCAGACCATAATTCTCTAGTCTCTCTATGAGGTTCCTGTGTGGTACTGTGTCAAAGGCCTTGCTGAAATCCAAACAAATTATATCTGCCACATCTCCTTTATCCTCCCAGTTTGTCACTGCGCTGAAATACCCATCACAATGAAACATTTATTGATGTAAGTTTCTGTGTTAAACCAGAATAAATGTGAAGGTTCGGCTGTGATTATATGATAGAGCCTGCTTCTTAACAGGTATTATCATTTTATGCGCTAAAGATAATTTGAGCCATGGGAGATGATACCATTCAACAGGAGCGGTGAGGCTGTGAAGATCAAAGCATTATGAACCTTGAAAAGAAATGGGAGAAGCTTATATGCTACAGTAACTTGTAAAAGGCATAAGCAAAGTCCTCAAGCTTATTCCAGGAGATGCTCAGAGAATATCAGCTGTAGAGCTGCTTCACAAAATAAAAGAAAAAAACCTGTCTTCATGGGAAGAATTGTTTGGGCAAGGCCTCGTGAAAGCTGCATGCTGTCACTGTTCCTGTTCCTTGGGAACATAAACAGGATCTGGGGACAGCTTGTGCAAGAAAACAGTTGGAATAGGGAATATCATGGTTTTCAGCAGCCAACTTGATTACCATCATCGCCCCCGCGTAGGAGGAAAGCTTCAAGAAGTATTTAGAGGGATGCTGGGTCCCACCTGGCTATAGCAGAACTACCAGTTAAACTGCACTTTAGGAGTCCAGGTCAGGTCTTAAGTGCAGTCATAACAAGGCTAACTCTTTAGTGGGTCAAGAAGTTCAGCTTCTAATGTGCTTTCACAGTTTGGCTTCTCAAATGCTTGTTGCTTACTCTGTTAACAGTAGGAATAAATGAGAGGGGTGGACCGTGCTGTTAAGAAATCCGACACCTTTAAAAGGTATGAGGGCCCTTGTGGTGAAATTGCATCCAGTACTTGTTTTGGAGTGACTGTTATGGTGGGTTATGCATTGCGGCTTGTATTCGGTTGAGTGTCTCTAACTTCTTGAAACCCAGATTTCAAGGAGTGTTAGTCTTTGCCCAGTTTTTTCATATTTAAATGAAAATAGTTCAAACACTATTGGGAGTGGGGTGGGATGTGTGAAAAGTAACCCAAAATACACCTTTTTCCTGATTAAAATGCTTTTCTAGCTGAAACAGCCAGGGTTTGGAAATTACAATTTGTAATGGATACAGTTTTCCCTGGAAAAGTAAACTCAAAAGGTGAATGCCATAAGGAAGACAAACTCTCTGTGGGCACAGAGCTTTGTGGTGAACTAATAACAGATGGAGATTTACCATTTTGATCATTAAACCTTTGGTCTCCTGTTGTGCATTACTTCAGTGGCAGGAGCCCTCAATCCCAGCACAGTGCTGTAGGTTGTCCTCTGCTCCTGTTCTACTAAATCATGAAAACCCCCAGGTTTCTCCCATCAGCCGCCCTGTCTCCCCAGTTGGAGTCACAGTCCCGGGATTAGGAAGAAGCCCAGTTCAGCACTGCTATACCATACAAATGGCTGTGAGCTCGAAGACAGAACTGGAAATGACCACAACTCCTGTGTACTTTCGAAAGTGTATAAAGGGCTCCAATTCAGAAAGACATTCGTTTTTGGAAGGATTGTTTAGGCACAGGCATTTTTTTTTCTTTTACATTCTATCCCCTAAAGACAAGAGACAGATGACAAAATAAACCTGCTTATTGAGAACTACTACCAACTAAAGTACATTCACCCTAAAAAAGCAGTAGTGGTGTAACGCTATATCTGCGTTAATAAAATTTGTTCTTTTGCGTTGCCAATGAGCCTAGACAGAGCATTGTGCTGACATGTTTATACTGGTTGCAATTTCAAACTTTGCTTATTTTTTGTTAGACAAGGAGCCTGTGCAGCATCGACCTTCCTCTCTGATTTCTGTGACATAATTAGTCCATCGCCCTGCTTATGTTTTCAAACATAAACTGCCAAAAAGTAATCTGAGTTATATCGTCATAATTTGGGTTCTGAAGTTGGAACAAGGTGTCTTGACTGGCCCCTGAGCTTGTTTGAAAATTCTCTTCAAAGTAGTGGGCTTTATTTTTTTGGTTGTTGTTCTTTTTCTGTGTATGTGTGGGTGCGTGGGTGTTTGTTATGAATTTTTTCTTTGTTTTGTTTGTTTGTTTGTTTCTCCCCCTTTCCCTGGTTGTTGCAGAGGGCTTTCTTCATGTAATCAATTAGTTCCTGAGTAAGAGCATCAGTATTTTACTTTCTGTGAACAGTTGTTTATTGCAGTTCCTTCATCACTGATTTGCAGTTCCAGAAGTTAGAGCAGTGATATGAGCAAGAACTTTGAAAGTGATCAATTGACCGATCTTGTAAATTCTATGTAGAAAATTCAAAAGACATGAGTGAGTGTTGTGCTATATTCTCTCCTAGCCTTCCCTTTCCTCATAACTAATCAACTGTATATGATTCTTATTCATCTGCTTCAGCTGACTTCAGGTATTCAAGAAAAATCAAACCTTTACAGATACGGAGCTTCCTTATTGCTGAGAGGCTGCAGAAGGTTGACATCTTCTAAAATGTTTTCCAGTAACAAATGATATTTTCTTCTCTTTAATTTTTAGTTGGCATGAGTGTCTTTCTTATGAAAGTGGGGAACTAGACCATAAATGTGAGTCAGGCCCAGTAGAGTCAGATGCCATACAAGTTGTGGAATATTGCTAATGAACTTCGGTCATTGTATAGTCAGTAGCTTTGCTCTCAGTTTTCAGGCTCTGCAAAAACTTTATGGCAAGCAAGAATCATGAGAAAGCAAAGTGAAAGCCATTTCCCTTCAGATATTTGTTTTTAAAGCCTTTCTGGAGAGCTAACACTTGCTCTCCTGTTGACACTCTGCTCATGTACCTCTTCCCTGATCTGCCATACTCCTCATTCTTGCAATTCCAGCAGTTGGGCCTCTCTCAAGCTAAAGTTCACTGTTCTCGAGCCACATCTCTTGCTTTCCACAAAGGGGTTCGGGCACTTGGGTGAGACAGCATTCTCCTGCCCCACACTGCTAAGCATGCTCACCCATGCACAGGAATGCAGGCATCGTGCTTAAGAAGCTGCCTCCGTTGCCACCTCTCGCTCATCCATACCTGTCTAAATCGTTTCATCTCGGGGTCACAGGTTTCTCAGTGGCAGCAGCTAGTATTCTGAGCTTAATAAGGCTCTCTGTAGGTTTTGCTCTGGGTTTAACTCCAACTTGTAGCTCAAATAGCTCTTTAAGGTGCTCTGTCTGTGTGTGTTTTATGTCAGGTGTTCTGTTAAATATGGCCATTTAACTGAAGCTTTTCAGGATGGCAGCGAACAGGCTCACACAGTGAGCTGCTTCCGAGGCTCTGTTTCTTTAAATGGGTGAATGTGAGTTCCTCTTGAATGTCAGGAAGTAAGCTCCAGTTGAATGGTACCATCTCCCATGGCTCAAATTATCTCCAGCGCATAAAATTATAGTACCTGTTAAGAAGTGTGCTCTATCATACGATCACAGCAGAACCTTTTATTCTGGTTTAACACAGACATTTCAGTCAACCAGCATGTGCTGGTTAGACCTGCCTTGAGGAGGGGGTCAGTTTCATCTGCAGGCACAGTGCCCTGATGCTTAACTCCCAGAGGAACACTAGATGTTGCCTTTCCTCCTCTTTCTTTCCAGTCAGAAGAATGCAGGGAGCATGAAGGACTTCACGTTAAAACTACTAGGAAAATAAAGTGAAGAGCAGTTCTCAGAAGGGTGCCCAGCATGGGAAGGGGGTGCTGTATCTTTGTGCTTTGATAGGAGAGAGCTAAATGTTTCCTCATTCTCTACAATAAAATTGGAGTTTTGGACAAAATTCATTGTGATGAAGTCCGTGCAGCGATTTATTCCTATTTAGGTCATCAGAATAGGGCTTCAGTGGTGCAGTCTGTATGCTGGCTCTCTATACAGGGATACATTTCACCCTCAGTGAATGCTCTTTGTTTTCTCAGTTGAGGTCAGTTTTTCATTGCATTCATTAAAAGAAAGAGCTTTGGATTGCAAATACTGCTGCCCCTCTGCTTCCCCACCAGCAAGCCAGCATTATAGTCCTGGAGATGTTAGAAAAGGGGTAAATTTGGAAGGGGAAGAAAGGGAAAGAAATAGAAGTTCAGAGGCTGAAGCTGTTATCACTTACCTGGCAGTTGTGCTGTTGCCTACTTCTGACAAGCTTACCATTTTTTAGCCTGGATTTCTACACTGTACCTCTGTCTTACTAGATGCCAATCAGAAGAAGGCATATATATATATATATACACACACCTATATATATCTTGATATAAAGATTCTCTAAAGGACGAGGAACATGCTTCTCAAATGGTTCCTTCAATAAAAGCTTCATCCAAGCCTATAAAGATTATGCTGTCGCAGCACCATCATAATGCCTCTGTCTGGGGGCTCTTGTTCCCATCATTCAAATGTTTTAGAATTGGCTCTATGTAAGTTTTGATAATTCCTGCTGTGGTGTCCTGTTCTCTTCTATGCTATCTGGTTTTCCTTCTGCTTTTCAGTACCTCTTATCCTGACAGAGTGGAAAAGTTCAGCCTGAAAATAAGTTCCTGAGCTCGTTTGCTGTGTACATGTGTGTCTGAACATGTTTGTCGTGATGGTGTATCATCTGATACAGTGCATTTCTTTTTAAACATCTGCGGGGACAGTTTTGGAAGGCTCATATAACGCTGAAGTCTGAAGAACTGGATTTTTACTCGTGGGAGAACAAAGGAAAGATTTCACTTAACAATTGCCCCCAGCCTGTGGGACAACCAAAATCAGTATTAGATTCACACCCAGGATTTATTTGCCACATCTCTGTCGTTGTGCTGCTAGTGAAGAAAATAGCTTTGACTTAGAATGAGGGAAATTAGGCAAGTTCTGCTGTCACCTTTTAAAAATAAAATTTAATCAAGTTTTGATTTGTTCCTTTAATGAATCATCGCTACATTGTATGTGTCTGTGTATATTGCTGTATGGTTTGTTATTATGAGGCCAAATCCTGACAACTTATTGCAAAATCGTTTTAATTTATTATTAATATTTTTTGTTTTTCTCATTTCTCCTGGTTTTGGAGCCTTTATAATTAGATATAATTAAAACCACAGGTTTTAAACTCCAGTCTAGCATTTAAACTCGTATTTATGGTGCAACCCCTGGAGTTTTATTGTCATTCCAACTGCATTTTGAGAAAAAAAAATTCCTTTTTTTTGCATGTGTTCAAATGCTATGTCTACAGCTACCACTTCTTAATCTTCTGTTTTGCGCAGTAAAATGACATTTATTTTACATTATAAGAAACCGTGCAGTTTTATAGAATAATTATTTCGTATCCCTTATCAAAAGGGTGCAAGGGACCTTTTGCCTTGTACACTTTTTAAAAACAGCTTTGCTGTTTCTGAATTTGTCTTTCTCTGCTCCTCCGTGCAACAGTCTGAAAGTGCTACATGCTGTAGAACAAATTTAAAAAAAAAAAGTTGTTGGCTGGCATTATGTAAAACCATATTTTCCCTTTTGGTGCGTATGTTCCGGTCATAGCAATGTCCTTGTTTTGCTGAAATTAACATTTTTCCCCTCACAGTCGTTGGTATGTGATGATGTTTTTCCATCTTTAATTGTGATGCTTTTTTTTTTTTTTAATTAGTATAAGGTTGATTGTTAAAATTAAGTGGCAGAAGGCTTCTTTCCAAGTTATTCAGAGATCTTTTGCTGAAGAAATATATTTTGCTTCTCTCAATTGCCTTTTTCTCCTTCTTTCATTGCAAACTACTCTGGGAAGAGCTTCTTTTAACAAAAAAAAAAAAAAAAAGGCTACGCTTGACTGATAATGCATTGCTTTGGATGGTGAAACATTATGAAAGTTTAATTTTTAATTAAATCTGAAATACCAATTATAACTGAAAGAGATTTTAACCTGTTTCTTTTCAGACTGCCTGAAGTTACATTGTAGATGCTGAAATCACTGCACCTTAAAAACAAAAAGATTAAGCTGCATTGCATTCCTGTAAGTAAAAGCTTTTCTGGTACCTTTTGTCCGTATTTTTCCTCTATATGCATCTGAAGTGTTAGCACAGTAGCTGGTCTTGGATAAAGGTCAGAGTCCCCTTGAATAGGATTTAAAAGTTCAAAGGATGATTTATTTAAAAACTAAAACCGAACTTACATCTTGCAGATCTTTAATTTCAGACCCCTGAATAGATCATTCTTTTCTGCTTTGTTTTGAGTATTATTAGGAACAGTGAGCGTCTCTGTGTCTGTTGACTTACAGTTCCTGTTGCTTTGTCAGTGAGGATTTCTGCACTTCAGTGCAAAGATAACAGGGAGTAGCAGAAGATTCCTTATAGCATAAAAAATAATCTATTCTCTTCTCTTGATGTCATAACAAATTTTTCTCCTTTATACAAGAAAAAAACCAACTTTCTGATGACATCACAGGGGGCCTCAGCTGCTTTAGGGTGTGGATGAAGGCAGAAATGCCTAATTCATCTGTGGTGTGACACAACAAAACAGTCAAAATAACGTCTTGTGTCTCTCAGCAAGAAACGAGTCTGTTTCTAAGAGCATAGTTATTCCATAAATGCAACTCAGATTGTACATCAGTCTGATCTACCCTTATTTAGAATCTGTTTCTTGAATGTATTTGGGACAATAATTGATATTTGGAACTTCAGTGGCTGAACAACAGGCACGCAAAAGAAGATTGGAAAATATAGTAGATTCAGGTACTCTGAATTTAATGAAATAATAGATGACAAAAAATTCAGGAGCTCATAGATAGTAGGAAAAAAATTATTTTAGCTGGGCAGTACAAAGCTGTGGAATATTACAAAGCAAAGTCTGTTTGTTTTCTTGTTGTAAGATCAAAATTTGCAGTCCGCAATGAAATCCAGAGCCTTCTTCCAAAATGGTACTTTTGTACTTCAGTGTTAATATATTTTAACTGTTACATGGGATTTTTTTTCTTCCCTCTCCCCTTTAAAGAAAAAAAAAAGAAAAAAAGAAAAAAAAAGTATTTTAATGATTTATTTTAAACTAGCTGCAGGGCACAGTACACTGTGGGCAGCTAATGCATGCCCCTTCCAGTGTGGAGCGCCAAGCATGACTCAGGCAGGCAGATTGTGCCATTCTGGCTCTGCTCCATTGTGCTTTTACATTACTGGCAAGGGCCATGCCATTGTGTTGTTTAAATATTGTGTATTAACGGCAGGCTGTGGCCAGTGAATGGTATTTAACATTTTATGCTCATCATTCCTGAATGTGAGCAGCTTTCCTGGCCACCAGAGGTTAACTTTGCAATTACACTGGTGAGCTGAGTTGGGCACACTTGTGGATTTGTTGGGTCCAGCGGCAATTTAAAGGGAGGTGTTGGGGGGAAAGTGGGGGAGCACTTCCGAATCTCTGGATACAGAATTTCAAAGTTGTCTTGCATTTTGTGTGAGCAACTAGGAGAACTGTTTTTTAGAAAGCAGAAGTAATTATCTTTCCAAAATGTAGCAGCAGAGTGAGGAGTAAATTAAGGAATGTTCTTTGAATCCTTAAGATCCAGAGGGTCAGTAAGTCCATGGGCAGCCCTAAGGCAGAATACCAGGTAGCAATATATGAGCTTGATGATTGGTGCTGGCTGGAATGGGCTTTTTTCAGTTGTATGAGTCTCTAGGCTTTGGAGAGGAAATAAGTACACAAGTGTAAAATTTGTGTATAGGAAATATTTTTTATTTTATTTTTTTTTTTATCAAGGGTGGAAAGCACATCAAGGCAGAGATAGTGAGGAGCTTGCTCAAAGCCAGAGTAAATCAATAGTCAAACTGGGAGTGGAGTGTGGCATCAGGGCTCCCAAGTCTGTTCTGTTCTGCCCGGTTTGTCTTTCCATTCCATGAAGCAAAGGTCCAGGTTTCTAATATTTGAATGTGTTGTGTCATTTACTTTAAAAAAAAAATACCCCACCTGTAAACTTCTAGCTGCTCCTAAGTTCTTTAGCCTTGGCATATAGCCCATCTCTGGAATACAGAAACACAAGGTGCGGGAACTTTACGTATGCACATGTGTACTGTAAAAGGAGGATATGATTCTTGCTATACCTTGTGTCCATGTATCTAGTAACTTGGCACAGTAAAAATGGGAGCACCTTTTTTATAGAAAGAAGTATGCTTTAAGGATTGCCTTTGTTTCCTACGTGTGTTTGCTGTAATCGCATCTCTCTAATTGTAAGATCTTTCTTAAAGTGGACTTCCCATTATGACTTTCCTGTATTAACCCAAAAGCAGCAAGAAAAAAAGGGAAGCCATGCTCTCGTAGTTTTCTGTTGTGGTGTGTGTTGTGCATGTTTGGGGTTTTTTTGTTGGGTTGTTTGGTTTTGTTTGGTTGGTTTATGTGTGTGTTTTTTGTTGCTGGGGTTTTTTGGGTTTTTTTTTTCCCTTTGAATAGGATTTCTTTAATTGAAGCATGCCAAACTTGCTTTAGGGTAGGGATGTCCTGAAAGCAACTGATTGATATAAGATACACCAAATTTTTGGCTGATACAAAAATATGCCTGACTTGATACATGGCATTAAAAGAAAATACAGATTCACAACATGTGAACATCTGGCAGAAAGCTGCATAAAAACACAGCCTTCTAAAGTAGTGCAGGCATGTTCTTAAGGGGAAAGGTCTGTTGGCTGGATTCTTCCTATGTTGGGTGCTCTGGCTGAGTGTTGCTATGTACTAAAGTTATGTGGATTGATAGGCAAGTAGATCCTTTGAGGTCCATGGGACTACTCAAATACTTAACTTTCAGGATGTGGTTAAGTACTTCACTGTTTTCAACTAACCCCAAATAGGATTAAGTCTAGTATGAGGAGCTACCTCTGCTCACATTCAACATTATTTTAGAAGGAGGCAGTGACAATGTATGGTGGATGAAAGAAAAAGATTCTGTACACATAACTCGAAAACCTATACAAGAGACACACTGGATGTGCTTTCAAAGCTATGGTGTTAGTTACATTGCCATCATCTAAGGCCAGTAAAGTATATGACACGTTATCTTTCGTTTAAAAAGAGATTTGCACGTTTCAGCCTTATGCAGCCTAGTGATCTGATTACTGACCGGTCTTGGTGGATGCTGGCTCATTGAGTGGCATGGGACAAGTAATTTAACCTCGCCGTGCCTTGTTCAGCAGATCACTTTTTCAGTCTGGTTCAAACTGATACAGCTCTGTGAACATTATTGAGTTTGTGTTTGCAAAGCTCTTAGAGGAGAAATAGTAACCATTGTTATTATTAATAAGTGTATTGTGTAAACAAATCACGAGGGATGGAGATACAGCCACTCACGGGGGTGATCTTTCATAACTCACTTGTGCCTTTGTTTAATTCCATCACTCAAAGGTATCAAGGCCAACTCTGATTTACAGAAGTATTTTTCATGTCACTCTCCCCACTGTTGAGTATTTTATTGTTCACGTTCTCTCTCCGTCTATTTCTCTGCGACTTTCCTCCATGCTGAATTAACCTTGCATGCCAAACTTTATTCCCCCTTTTTGTATTATACAGCAGAGACATTTGTGTAGCCTCCAAATTACAGAGAGCAAATTCATTTTGTCTAGTGCTTGTTTGCTGATGATGTATGAAACAGACAGAAGACAGTTTGAATTTTCATAAGTTCAATTGAGCTTGCAGGCATAAGGAAAGGAAGAGGCAGAACCCAAGCCAATGTGACACAGTAAGCTGGCATCCCAGAGCGCGTGCTGCATGTGTAGCGTCAGGATGTCAGGGCTGGGAAGGGCTTCGTCCGTCACCGTCGTGCTTTTAAATGAAGGAAGAGTTTTGAAGCAACAAACAAGCTATCCTACCGTGTTCTTTAGAGCACAAGAATCCTCTCAGTTCCCGATGGATACGAGATCAGTCCTTCCCTCCTGTAGCTTGCTGTTTTAACTAGAATTTCGTGTCTAAGGTGAACTCTGAGCCCTGCAAATTCCTAGCCCCTATTCCTCTGACAAAATGTAAACCCTCAATAGTTTGTTAAGGTATTTATGGGGTTTTTGTGGCTTGTAGAAGCTCTGCTGGAAAAAACTTGTACAAATGTGAAATGAGTATGGAAGTGTGCTTTCGTTGAACAAAGATCAGTGTCTTGGGGCTGGCTGTCACTGGGGAATTATGTTAGCACTAACAAAGAGAATTAATTTTGCCTTTTCCCCTTCCTATACAAAGGCATTAATCCAGAAACTCACGAGGATAAATTCTGCCCTGATTTCTACCTGTGGAATCCCAGTGGAAATGTGGAGAGGTCAAAAATGTTTGTCAAGGTGGAAATTGTTCTAGTGTTAAAATTGTTGAGAAGGCAGAAATCAGCTGATTGTTACCTAGCCCAGGGGCAGGAGGATACGCAGGAGCCCTGCGTGGCATTATATGTGTCTGAAAGTGTTACTTTTCTTACATGTTAAGGAGAATATGAAAAAATATTCTAGCAAGTGAAAAGTTATAAACAGGAGCACAGTGATTAATTGTTCTTCATTTCCACTGAGAGAAAGACCTAAAGAAATCAGTTCAACGAGCAGTGAAAATTACCGAGTTACATATTAAGAACCATGTTCTGACTGCATTGGTTGTAAAACACTGGGATGCACAGCCTGTGGGTGCTGTGGAAACAGGGGAGGTTTATTTTTTAGGGAATGGCTTGGAAAACCATCTCTTGGGGTGTGCCAGAACTCACCATAAGGCAGAAGACCAGCCTGGATGGGTTCTGTTGCTCCCTGGTGTTTCTCTGATTCAGCGTACCATTTGGGAATGTTGGTATGTGGCTAATACATTCCTGATTAATAAAGCTTAATGTTCCCAAAAGGTCCCTAGGGTTCTCATTTTTCCATCCTCTTATAACTGGAACCATACTGTCTCTTCAAAGATTTTATTGGGCTGCCAGCATTCTGCTTTGACCCTTCTTTTTTTAGAGAAGGACAGGGCAGGGAGTTGTACAGACACCAAAGGACAGATTTTCAGTCACTGTGACTCTGCATTGTTTCTTTCCAGTCAGTGCACAAATGCTGATTTGTTTCAGTTACTAGTTTTTAGAATTTAGATGAATGGAGGCACTCCAGGTATTGCCTCATGCAAAGGCCTCTGACACAGATTGTGGAGGCAGTTGAGAGTTGCAAGTAGGGTTGATGATCAGAGCAAATACATGATGTGGCTGGAGTAAAACCTGTTACAAAAAGGTAAATGTCTCAGGAGATTGGGAGCTTTGTGATTGTCTCCATTTTCTGAATTTTCATGGAAACATCCTGGAAAGACGTTTTCACATTGTGAAACTGCAAATCTCAAAATGCAGTTGGCCAGCCTGAAAATGTTGTTGGTTCTCAGGTTGGTTGTAATCAGTCCCATTCACAACTTAGCACGAAAAAAAAGAGTTGAGAATGATTGTCAGTTAAGTCCCTCATCCCTTTTTTGTTTTCTTGCACATGTTTTAAGTTTTGGGTTTTTTGAGACATGGAAGGGTTGTGTGAGACTTTTTGTTTGCTTTTGTAGGTCTCTATGTTAAGAGCATCAGTTGTAGTCTACAACTGGCTAGAATCCTGACCTTTTTCATAGGTGTCAGCTCTTGGTTTTGCAGAATAGTGGCCACAATAGATGAAGGTAGGAAAATGGCCCTCCAGTGTGTGGTTGCTTTAGTATATAAAGGAGTATGGATTGTGATTCACTCCTATTAAAAAGGCATGGAAATCTTAGCATTGATTCACCAAGTAGCACTACCCAGCTAAGTCGTAAAACACTTCATTTCAGCACCTGAAGATGTTACAGTGAAAGTGGAAAATATTTCACTCCATTTATCAAAGCATTTGCTGGTTGACTTCAAGATAAAAGAAAGACTAAAAATTATTGAGCAAGGAAAGTTATCTTAGACCAGAGATGTCACCAGATAAGCTACAAACGGGAAAAAGGCAACACAGACTTGGTGTTTTCCAAGCCTTGGTACGCTTATTTTGTCCTATCCAAAATGAAATTCTTCATCTAAACCAGTGCATAATGGGAGGGACTCCACAGAAAGGCATTGTGGTTCTTCTATATTTACATCAGTGTCCCTGAGGACACTCTCACTGAATCATGTCAGATTCCAGAGTCTGATGTAGGGCAGCCTGATGAATTTAAGTTACCCAAACTTTCTGGTCTGTTTTCTTCATTAGTGTAAATGGTCTAGCTCTGTCTGAATTTTACTGTAAAGGATCTGGTTCTTCTTGTTGCCCTCTTTCCCATCATTACCCCCGCATCTAGATAATAGACGAGAAGATATTTTAATCTCGATTGTGTCAAAATTGGTCTGTTGTTTTCAGCAGTTTCCACTGGCACAAGAGAGATCAGAATATTTGCTTTATTTATTTATTTTTTAAAATAAATCATCTACAGAGCTCCGCTGCTGACATGTCCGTCACTTTGGTGCCAGTACATGCTCTGCAAGTCCTTCAGAGGTCTGACAGAGAACGCTGTCCTTCAAATATGTATTTTAACAGTCCTGTATTTCCTCATGGCAAAAGAATTCCTCCAGCATCTTTTGTTCTGTGTGTGCATCATCATCCTATAGCATTTTCATTTAAAAGGACTTAGTTCTTGCTTATTGCTTCCTTCTCCTATACCTCTCTCTTTTAGGAGCCTGCAGGAGCTGGAATCAAGACAGCCAGATTGGAGATAGTGAGGACTTGGCAGATCAGTCTGTGCCTTTAAAGGCCATTGGAAAAGTATTTGTCTTTGCAAGATGTTTTGGTGTCAGTAATAACTGAAGGCAACGTTGAGTCAGAACCTGCATTAACAAATTTTTTGAACCCATTGCTTTCCCTGTCAGATTTTTTTTTTTACTTGTCTTCATAACATTTCCTTAAAAATTTCATTTTAGTTCTTGTAATGTTCTCCCAGAAGTTTTGAATAATGAAAATCTTTTGTAAAATGGAAGAGTGCTATGGCTTCCAAGACTGGCAATAAGTAATCAAGAATCCTGTGACTTTAGCAGCGGAACATTTTCAAGGAATTTGGTATATATTTCCCAGCAGTAATGATATAGTTGTGCACTAGAACACTGCATGTCCTCTCTGAATATGAACCGGTTCAGGTCATGATCGTGCAGTTCCAGTTCATTTAGGTAGGTTATAGTGGCGCGGTTCCAGTGTATATAGTTCACAAGACCATCAATGGGAAAATCTGCCGAACATCAGAGCCTGAGCCAGAGGCAGATGAATTTTCATCTCTCCTCAGTTTCTTTTTCCATTCATTAGGGCTTCAAGCAAGGAGGGTAATCTGTTTTGTCATATCTCTTGCCCTGTTTTAATACACAACTAACCTTCTTATGTCTGAGCGGCTGTCACTTCTCCAGTACAAGTGATGGTGGATTCCTGAAGCAAACAGCTATAAAATGATCACCCTTTGGGGCAGGCTTAGTGTGTACATGACAGCTTTTGCCTGGATGCAGTTAACAACTAGAGGGAAATTCCAGGGCTGGGGCATCACCCAAGCCTGAGGAATGCAGAGAGACAACGCTGAGGCACCCAGAAATCAGATGACCAAGAGGGTATTGAATTACATTAGTGTATCAACCTGACAGGGAAGATAGTGTGATCAGAAGCGAAAAATCCCTGAGTCAGTGGGCAAGATTGCCATAGGTAGTGATGCTTGTGAGTGACACCAGAACCTAAGAGTTTTGATTGTTTCAATCCTACAGGAAGGAGAGGATTATGCTTTTTACTTTTGTCAGGGTTTGTTGTTATTAAATTTGTTCTGGTGCCTCTTGGCCATGTGAAAATCACCCCAGAAATGATAATGTTTGCTGTTTCTTCCTGTGTCACAAGTTGACATATTACTACTTCTCAGCTTCTTTGTGTGTTTGTGTCTCAGAAAATACTGATCTTTACAGCTGCATCTGCCCTTATTCTGATCACGCTTCCCATTCATGACGATGTTTGTTTGCTGTGACAAACTCCTGTTTGCTTTACCAGTCTGGTATGCTGTGGTCTTCTCACACCCGTGTGCTGATGCATGTGACTCTAGAACTGCTCTGAAGAAAACGTTCAGATAGTAATACAACTCTAGATATCTAGAAAATATTACTTTCCTCAGGATGCCACTCATGGTCACCTCAAGTGTTTTCCTGCCCTGTCAGGGAACTGTCCTTCGGCAAGAGTTCAGGAGAATTCTTGATGAAGGAACGTAATAGCAGCTATAAACTATAACAAATATAAAATCTTTTACATTAATTTGTATGGTTTTAGCGTAGTATTGAACCAAAGCTTTGCATTCAGATAGTCCCTGAACTTCTGATATTCTTCTCAAAATTTCATTCTTTCCTCATCTTTGAAGTCTTAGACTGTTGCAGAGGTATGGAAATCGATGATGAAAGGCCACTCGTCTACCGGGTCCAAGTCTGTTTTAGGGGCTTTAAAGCTAGATGCAGTAACACTTAGGTGCTTGACTCCGACTGGAATTTAAACCCCAGAGTCAGGATCTTTATCCAGTACTTGGGATGTATTAAAGGCAAAGGGAAGAATCTTGTTGGGTGGAGTACAACCTAGATGCAGCCAGAGGGAAGCTCTAGAGGCTGGGTGGTTCTTCCATGGACAGGATTTCTTAGCAGTAAGAAACACAGGATCTTTTCCTTACTGTAACCATTACTGTCCCAGAGAATTCCAAATGAGCCAGGTAAATTTTACTTCTCATGAAATTATCAGCTGTTGAAATACGTTTTGTATCCCCCTGTAGAATTTGCCTTTCAGCAACATGAGACAGGCATAGATTTCCTGTGCCTTATGATGGTGGAAAACACTCCCGATGTCCCTGCATTGTCAGACTGTCAGGGGCACAGCTTTCTATGTGATTATCTTTATTATGATTTAATTACATTTAAAAGCATTTAATTTCTAAAAATCTCTTACACTGTCTTCTGTCACAATGTTTAGAATGTATTTATACCATACAGTAGTTATTCTTTAAGCCTCCTTATACCTAGAAAACCTTGTGAAAGAAATTTACTGTATAGCAAAATAGATGTTCCTTATTTAATACTGAAGCTTAAAGCTGCATTGTGATTACTTGTGGATGTGCTGGTGGAAGTTTAGAAAAAGTAATAGACTTTTCGTCCTGCTTTTTTCCTGTTGAGATGTTAGGAAGCCCAAGTATCCATATTGTGAAACACTGAGTCTCACTTCTACTGCTGCCAGTACTTCATCCCACTGTCCAAGTCGGGTAGGGCTTTGCCTGTAATTCCCCCTGTTGCTTCCTAGAGCTGGCAACTCAGGGCTGTTGAACTCAGTGGAATTCGGGGCTGCAGGTGAGCGACGTGACAAAGCGAGTTTTCCTTGTAGGCCCTGGAGAGGTTATGCCAACATGGTATTGCCTGCAATCCCCACCAGAACTCTGCACACCATTTCTGTACTGAGCGCAGCCATCTTCTGGTCACTTCTTTTACAGATAAAGAGTGGAATCCTGGCTCGAATGAAGTCAGTGGGATTCTTCCACATTCCTTTCAGTGGAGCCAGGATGTGTTGCAAATTTGTGAGCTTGAGCAGCTGCCCCTTGGAAAGGCATGGGTTGTGGTGTGCCTGATGCGTTCCATTGTGTACGTCTGTTCCCACCTCTCCAGCAGTGCTGCCCCTGCTCTATCTGCTCTCATGTCAGCCTCCAGGTACAGGAGGAGACCCAGGATTTTCCTTAGCTGATGTAAGGGGAAAGAATTTACAGTAGGAAAGTAAATACATCGTGCTTTCTGTAGAGAGTTTTTGGTTTTTTTTTTGAAACAGCTAGATTTACCCTGTTTTAAAAGTTGTCATATGTGTGGTTTTGTCCAGTAGTGGTTGAATAAAGGTTTCTTTTGTTTTTATCTCCTAATTTTCAGTGATTTGCAGTTCTTTCATGAAAGTTTACAAGGCTATATTGGTTAGAAATCATTCACTCTCTCATTTTATCTAGCCCAGTTTTAACAGTAGCTTACAATACAGTCTGTGGAGTTGATGAGGAGCTGGAAATTTTGTGTGTGGTTCAGGCAAACTGGTCCTCTGCTGGGCTGGGGTTGGGCTCTTGCTTGCACTGAAACCAGGTGTAAAATTCCAAGTCTCTGTCTCACTTTGGCTTTTCTATTCCTCTGCAGCACCGACCTGCAATTGGAAGCTCCTGTGCTGATCTTTTTCAGTGCTGAGAGCTTTCAAAACCCAGTCTGTATTTGGTGTATTTGTTTAAATAAAGAAAAAAATAACAGGGCTTGTTCTGCAGATTTGAAATCCTAGTCTTCTCACTCAAAGCTAGCTAAAATATTATGTGTATTTGCAAGTCTAGCACTGATTCATGTGGCTAAATTGACAGTAATGGATGAATATTAAAGATGGATAGAATTGTTGCCCTTTAAGTAGGGCTTCCATTTACTTTAGGGGTTTGTTCACCAGTTTCAATGCTTGGAAGGTCAGGTTTTGTGTCTTTTGCCAATTTGCTAATATAGCACTATTCTTAAAATTCTTGCCCAGCTCATTCCTAGTGGCCACGTGATCAGGACCTTAGGTTATAGTACAATTTTGATGCTGTGGAGGACAGAAAATGGTATGAAGCTAAACAAGAAATCCTAACGCAAATCTTGCCTAATGCAAATGTCGCCTAACATAAATTACAGGAATTGGCATTGTGTATAATGGCATTCTCAGTGTCTGCTGTGCTGACTGTGGCTGCTCAGTTTACTAGTCCAAACCAAAATTTGCATTCCTCTGTCCAGTAGATTTAGACCAGCGGAGAGGAAAAAGGAATTGTGTCCCTTCACCTCCCCGTTCTCCCCACTTCATAACTACAGTCCCAATTATCTTGTCAAAAAGAAGTTTTTTATGGGGAAAAAGGTAACATATCACCACAATAACTTCTGAATATAGCTCGTGCCTCAGGACTTGATGTGGCACAGAAGGTCTTATTTTACCTCTAGGCCCTGTACAAGTAGAAATACCTTGAACTGTGAGCCAGCAAAACGCGAAATTAAATAGGGGTAAAGTACATTTATTTTGTATATAGTCACATTAATCAGATGTATCATTTTTCTTCAGAAATGACTGTTTCAACAAACACAAAATTATAGCAATTAAAAATGTAAGGAGGAAAACTAATCCTGATTTTTGGGGGTGTGTGGTTTTGTTATTTTTTGCATAATTTTGTGATATGTAAGTAGTAACACGTCTTACTGCACATCAATCTGTTAGACTGCAAGAGGCACTCATGTTTAGGAAAGGTGAAGGTTCAGTAAGTACTAAGCTAATGCTTAGTGACTTTTTGCATTGCACAAACCACTGCTGGTTTATCTACAGTGACATGAAATAACGCAAATACAGAAATAGAAAAGAATGGAAGGGTGTTGTGGTTCAACCTGGCAGGCAGCTAAAGACCACATACAGCAGTTTGCTCACTTCCCCCCCGCAATGGGATTGGGGAGAGAATTGGGGAAAAAAATTGTAAAACTCGTGGGTTAAGGTAAAGACAGTTTAATGGGACAGAAAGGGAAAATAATACTTATAGTAATAAAAGAAGATATAAAACAAGTGATGCACAATGCAATTGCTCTCCACCCTCTGACTGATACCCAGCCAGTTCCTGAACAGCGATCCCCTGGCTCACTTTGCCCCTCGTTTATATGCTTAGCATGACATCATATGGTGTGGAACATCCCTTTGGTCAGCTGGGGTCAGCTGTCCCAGCTGTGCCCCCTCCCAACTTCTTATGCACCCCCAGTCCTTCCCCAGCCCTCCTACCTGTTGGAAGGGCAGTACGAGAAGCTGAAAAGTCCTTGACTTAGTGAAAGCGCTGCTCAGCAATAACTAAAATATCAGTGTGTTATCAGCATTATGCTCATACTAAATCCAAAATGCAGCACTATACCAGCTACTAGGAAGAAAGTTAACCCTCTTCCAGCAGAAACCATGACAAAGGGCTTACTCGGAAATTGTAATACACAAAACTAGAACTTTTAAAACTTTTTTTTTTTTAATTGTGTGGGAAAGTTCAGTGTCACTTCTTTTTGAATTCTGGCTTCGAAAAGAAGTGAGAAGTCAAAATTTCTGACTTTACGTGTAGCTCTAAAATGCCACAAAAGGCTTGGTAGCTCACTAGGAAAAGTAATAGATTGCCCTAAGTTTAAACTCCTTGAGGCATAAGAAACAAGATCTGGGATCTGTTGCTTTTTGAAATTTTATAGGGATGAATTGTGTTCTCTTTGCAATGCTGCAGGCTGCAGCACTTTAACTTTCTAATTTTCCACCATCATTCTTGTGTCTAGGTACATCTAATTCTTTGTCTTCTCTTGGGTCTCTAATAGAAAAATTAAGGTGACAACCTCCCTTTTTTGCTGACAAAGGCTACTATAATAGATAGGTGAGTATTTGTTGTGAGTGCCAGGAGGAATGACTGTTTTGTGGACAGATATTGTAGGAGACAGAAGTATTGATTTGGTTTCATTGTAATAAACGTTGCCAGATGTTTTCTCAGTGTGTACTGTTTGCATTAGTAAATAAATAAATCCTCCAGAGCACAATTATTCCCTATAACGTTTTTTCAAAAGTTTACTGTTGTCTCCTTTTATATGTCTAAAGTGAGCTTCCTTTGCTTTCTGTGCAGCTTGAGAAACTAACAGGGACATGTGAAGCTAATTGTAAAATGCAAATCATGCTCTAGGTTCAGATACCATGTCAAGGCCAAATCTGGCATGTGTATGTGATGGCATCTTCACTTCGGGTACTCTTTCTTCATCTCAGAATTTCTCCTGTAGGAAATATCTGAACAGTTTTGGTTGTTGGTTTTGTTTTGTTTTTTGTTTTTTTCACTTCTGTGTTACTATCCATACTGGTGAACATCTTGTCATGGGAATGTCATGGTAAACGTCTGTGTACTCTGGCTCTTGGTAAAGATTCTTAGCTCGTAGGTTGCTAGGTCCACAAATTGATGATCAGCTTCCAAAGTATGTGTAGTCACTTAAAAATATGGTTAAATGCCAGTGCTTGCAAGCCCAACCTGTCAGTTATCCAGCAAGTTAAACCAGTTCTGAGTAAGGATCTAAGCTTCCACAGAGACCAAGAATCATAGGAGTCCAGATTCGCTGATCAAACTGTGAAAATCATGTCACATCAATGTGAAAAGCAACCTGGTGCACAGCACGCTGTCATGGTGCTCAGCACATCATTACGGTACTCAGCACGTCACCATGGACCTGTGTGCAGCTCCTGCATCTAAGCTTGGCTAGTACTACCTTTTTCCTTGCAACAGACGTGGAAGATTGAGGCATAGTTAGGTTTTGAGTTCTCTCTGATCCCTCGTGTTATCAGCTCTCCTAAAAATATTGACCAAGTTTACAGATGTTTTTTTGAAGTGCAGTCAATGTCCATAAAAATTAATGGTAAATGAGAGCTGAAATTGTCTACTGGGCATTCTGAAAATTATTTATCTTTATTTTCAGTGAAGCCATACCTGTTTCAATGAACTAGTGGTTCCTTGCTCTGCTGGACTAAACCATATTGTAATTTATGATTTTGAGTCCTGTGTTGAACACTGGCTTCCACAGAGATACAGGTTCCCTTGGCGAGTTGGGTCATTCTGGAGCCTCCCTAAAACTTAACAATTTTGTAGGTTTAGAAAGATGCAATGAGTGTTTGAAGTGTCTGCCTGCGGGATCAGCTTTATTAACTTTATGATTCCTAAACTAAATAATAATTCTCTGTGTCAGATCAAAATTTTAAATTCATATAAAACATGTCTCTTTTTTTCCAAATTCTTAATAGTTTTTACTAGCTGTTGTTTGTCTGCTTCTTCCATTTTAACAACTGAATTTAACTGCATTTATCTATTTAGCAATGTTTAGATTTTTTTATTCATTTTACTGGAACTTACTATGACAGAAGCTTTTACAAGTTATATGTGTGTATATATTTACAGGTATCCTTTTACAATTTTAGGAAGGCTACCGCTTCTTAAAATTCTTATTTTGGACAAAGACTATCAAACCCATACTTGGTCATTTTTCATTCGATAGTTTCTTCTATTTTATCTTATTTTTTGTTGGCAAGTAAGGGAAAGAAGAAAAAATGAAAGAAAAGTGAATGAAGGAGAAAACATCTGACGTTGCTACCGACTTTTCCTTGTTGTATATGTGAAAAATTTCCTTCATGTCTCTGGAAATTTTGAAGACAACTACTTGCTCCCAAAAATCCATTTGTCAAATTAGGAGTACTTGGCCATTAAAAATGCAGCTCTATTTCTCATTTCACTTCCTTTTGAATAGTCAAGTGCAAGGCCAAGCAACAGCCACTGAAGGAACAATTTCAAGTTGCATGCAAACATGGCTTATCGAATGTGCATTTTTTCCTGTTTCTAAGGAATAAAGATCACAAGTGTGAAATGAAACATAACAGAGAGGCACTGGAGTGCAGATCTGAAGGTGGAATTTGCATTGGCTGCACTTCAGCACAGATGGTGTAAAAACTTAAATCTACTCTTGGGCCCTGAGACCTTTACCCCCCTCAGGTTAGCAAACGTTTATAAGGGAGGAAGCTGGAGTAGCTGAATTCCCAAGTGATTTTAATGATTCATGCTTCCTAAAAGAAGGAGCCATGGGAAATGTGCCTGAACATCACTAGTTTGTTGGATGCTATAGGATAGTTGTTTAGTGAAATAGCTTTGCTAATAGCTTTGTTAATCAGTTGTGTCCCAAACAAAATAAAAAGTGCAACACAGCCTTCCTCAGGTTTGGTCTTCTGCAAAATTAAGCACCTCATTTGTTCCTCTTATCTAGGCAGGAAGAGTGCACCAAAGAAGGACCAAAGGCTGCAGTTGCTCTGTCTGTAGCCCTTTTAGATTTTTATGGGGTAAGGAGTGCATAGGCTTGCTGCTTCTTCCTCAGGAGTTGTGATGGAAAACCTTTGCTTTATTATCTCCTCCCGCTCTCGCTGTCTCTCAGCTCTGAAGTGATACAGGGACACACCATAAGACACATTCTGGTTTTGAAGAGGGTTAGGACTGCTGAAGTCTTGGAGAACCAGTTCACATTTCAGGTAGCTGTTGCAGCACCTAGCTGATGTGACTAGAGGTGGGTTGGTTTGTTTTCTGTTTGGTAGATAGGTGTAGGTACATGTTTCCTTGTGCTCTGTGTCTGTGTGACCCAACCCTGTTTCTTCATGATCAGTTCCCAGGACAAGGTGGGAAGTTTGTCTCCAGGACCAGTTTGGTTTTTGGCATCTTCTCTGTTACTGTGTGCAGTAATGCCAGTTCATGCTCAATGAAGCAGTGGATTTGTGATTCTGGTTCTTGGGCTGAACTGGATTAAGATTCATAAAAAATAATCTCGAAACACAAAGCCACCATGGGAGGCTTCTAGCTTCTGTGACTGTCTCGCTTGGGCTAGATTTGAATCAGCAATCAAGAGGTGAATGGTTTTGTTCTTACCCCACTGCCGATTTCCTGAGCTAACGTCATCTAAGTGTGTGTGTTACAAAACTTTATTTTCCGGTTGAATGCATCCATCCTTTAAAAACAGGTTAAAAAAATAAGAGACAAAACGTAAAGGAAATTTAACATCCAAAAATACGGAACAGTGCTTAGGACTTTTAAATATATGTAAACATCAGTTCCTGCCAAGTTAGTCATTACTAAGAGTTAACAACACGGGGGATTGATTGAGAGAATGATTGTTGCTGTAGAATGATGATTTAATAAGAGAAAATCTGATAGATTTGACATGCTACATAAAATGTTCAGAACCGTTATTCTTTGGTAAATTGCAACTTTCCTTTGTACCCCTTACAGCCGTGTTTGTTTTGTGCCTTGCCACGTTCCCCTTTTTCCCTGTTATTCTCTTCCGTTGCTAGAAATCATTAGTATTCACTGGTGTTACACATGTCGCCCAGAAAAGCACACATACACCCCGTTTTCCTTCCCCTTCTTGCCTTCTCCCACACCTTTGCCTGGTCTTTTCTCCTGTGAACACCTGTGGTGTTCAGTAGGGCTCTGCAAAATGTCCTGCTCCTTGTTTTGAAAAGATGGCTACCAAGAGCACTTTCTCCATATGCACCCACTCCTGGTTATTATTTATGCATTCTTAGTCCTAACAACATTCTTGGTGCTTTATAAGCCAGAAAATGAAGGCTGTCTCAGTTCGAGGAAGTTCTACAGGACAAATAGATGAAACAGCCCGTCTATTGTTCCCGTCATTGCTGATGAGTTGTACTCGGTCCTTCCATTTCTCAGCAATAATTTATGAGAGCCCGTGGGTTTTTTCTTTTTCTAAATCTGAAACGCCCAGCAAAGATCCTATTGTAAGTGTCGTCAGTGTGTTTGGTCTTCTGTAAAGCCTCGTGGTTTATGCAGGCCATGCCCAAGTAAAAGTAGTCACCTTGACCTAAGCTGTTGCTGGGCCCTTTGCTGCAGATAGGGTATGCTGGTGTCAGAAGCTTGGCTACAAATGGTCGTCTGCTTGCCTCAGAAGAATGTAGGGCTAGCCTTGGTTCTTGTACTCTATGAATAATAATAATAAAAAACAAGCCTAGAGTCTGATTACAACAAATAAATTCCATAACACCCCCTGCACTATATCTGTTGTCATGCCAAAGAGCATAACATAAAATGACTGAGAACAACAGCAATTCAAAACAACAGCACGCAATAGTGTAATTGGACTCTAAGCACATAAAAATAATGGTTTAAAAGAAAGAAAAAAAAAGCCAAAAATGGGACCGTGGACTGGCATCAGGGACAGTGTCATGAAACTGCAGTAAGATGCATGAGCCTAGTAGAAAGAAAAAGAGAAGGGGGTGGGGGGGGTGAGTTACTTATGAATCAGTACAACTGTGCTTTGTTCTGCATGAGTGTTTTAATAGAGCAAGTGTAATATAAGGATCAGGTGGGCTCGTGGGAATGGAACAAAAGGTTTTGTAAAATTAAAGCAAAATAATTATAGCTCTAGGTGTAGAGTGAGCACACTCCAGCAGTTGATAGCAGGAACCTGCTCAGAATGGAGAAAGGAGGAGGGAGGAAGATGCAGTTGGAAAGGTTTTTTTGGGTTGCTTTTTTAATATATACATGCGTAGGCATGTACATGTAGATACATACACATGCATATATCACGTAAACAGCTTTGTATATGTACATTAACAAAGACTTTAAATCAGTGACAGTTGTACACAACTTTACAAGTGACTAATGTACCCACACACAAAAATGCATTTAAATGAAAATTTAAGGAATAGTCTCAAATGAATTAATTAACAACAAAAAAAATCACAGCAGAACATTGTCTTTCTAATGGAATAAAGGAGTAAAGTCTAAAACAGAGACCATCTTATGACATGGGATTCAAAGATGTTGCTGTAAAAGCCCAATGAGGAATACATGCAGACTGCCCAGTACACTATTAAATCCAGCTCAAAGTTCCAGAAATAAATGTGATCTTCTGGGGGTCACAAGAAAGCTGTCAGCAATGTATTGTGTTACAGAATCTCCTGCATTTGGGCAAAGCATCCTGCTGTGCTCTCTCGCAGAAAAAGCTGTTTCCTACCTGAATTTAAGAGTAGTTTTACCAGCAAGATGAGAGCTTGGTTGATCACAAGGTGGCCTCCCCGTATCTACTTGTGTTCTTTTTCTTTCCTTTACCATCTTTTACCATCACGAGGATGGTGTGTGACAGTGGGAGGAAAAAAAAAAACAAAACAGAACAGACTCCTGTGTGAATACCCATTTTCTCTCTGAGTTATTGATTATCCTCAAATATGCAACTAAAGAGGAGATGCCCAGGATCCAGGAATAGAGAAAGGCTGAACTCAGGTGTGCATCCTTCTCTTTCTAGGTATGTTGTGTTAGGTTCAAAATATTCAGAATCTGCTCCTATTTTGGGCAATGACTTCCAAACAAATACGATATTTTTTATGTGTGTTGAAAGAGAAACTTTAACACTAACCCCATTAACTCTCCGTGATACCAGTGGGTTAGGATGGGTTTCCTTTCGCTTACACACTCCTATATGGAATGTTATAGGGAATATGAGCAACTGCCTGTGATAAAATAGACCTAAAGCCAGAAACTGGTTTTGTTACAGGGCTCAAATTACTTGTCTCCAGGTTTCTGATGGGTGGGCCGATTGCCACCCCATCGTGGTGCGGGATGCAGGCAGTCTGTGGAGCCCACAAACCGGAGTCGCAGGCACAGCTACTACAGATGGCTGACGTGCGAGATAAGGCCTTGGCAAAGGAGGAGGACGATTAGCCTGCCTCCCACCACATTTCCCCTTATTTTGTAGTCAGATTTCCCTTATTCAGAGTTTGTTCAGGATAATTGTTCACAGACAATATATTTTTGTGCTCACGGTGCAGTCGGAGGCTGTTCTCGCTTGAAGCAGAGCACATCTCTTAGGTAGTGCTTTTTGCCAGAATGTGGAGGCAGAGATCAGAGTAAAGCTTTATGAGCTCCATTTGGTGCTTTTTACTTCCGTCTTGTTTCTCTCTCTGCAGGGGATGTGAAACTAGATTTGTCCTGTTTCCACAGCAGGGTTTTGGTTTATTTTGTTTTTCCAAAGCATTTCATTCGGTGGCGCAAATCCAGAGGAGAGTGTGTTGCAGAGATGGATTTGAATGTCAGACAGAAAGAGTTGTGTTTAATAAACTCTTTGTTGTAAACTACAGAAACTAGAGAGCAGGAGGCCCCTGTTTAATACAAACATTCTGTGGTTTAATTATCACTTTAAGTATTTACCCCTGAACATAAAGAGCAATGAGACAAGGTAACTTTGCTTAAGGGGTCCGAACCTCAAGACTGGAATTCTTTAGTTCTCAGTGTTCCTCTGAAACCTCTTTCACCCTCTATCTTTGGTATCTCTGAGAAAATGATGATCATGTGAGTCACCCTGAAACTGAGTTCTTATATACTGTTTTTCTGCCTATAAGAGGACCTATGGTGGTTTGGAACAACTCAAAATCCAGTCTCCACCCCTCACAGTGGTTCAATATTGTGTCCCACTTGTATGCCTGCTTTTGTCTTTTGCCTTGGAGGTAGCTGCCTAATGAAACAGAGTGGAAGTATAGGACTAGTTTAAAAAACAAACCAACAAAACCAAAGAATATGATGCCCTACTTGAATATGGTAGCCCAACAGACAGACAGTAAACAGTTGGATGTGTATCTCCCTGTATGTATGCTACTACTGCTCTCCTGTGCTCACCAGCTTTTGAAAACTCCTTTCTGTGTGTATTATAGCATGAGTTACATATCTGTGTTGATCTCATTTCAAAGTGTTTTGTTAACGTGAGCCTATTATGAAATTAAAGGTCAGTAACAGGCCAGGCACTGTAAAGGGAGAGATCAAGAATAGCTAATTGCATCCCGAGTCTTCAGATGTGCCTCATGCATTTTGCTGTTTAGGAACAGAGATGCTGTAAAGCTTCAGAGTTGAGTTCTCATTCACAGCAAGACACGATATGCCAGTATCTGTTGCATTCCAAGTCCTTGCAATGCTATTGAAGTCAGAGAATTCAAGTCACAGATTCTTGGCTTCTTTTGAGATCGGCTAATTTTCTTCCTTGCCATTTCAGTAAATCTGACGTACATACATGCACACACATACTCTTCTAGACATACTGACATTTTTCCAAAGCACGACGTTCAAAAAAGGAACAAAAGCATGGGGTTTTTTCACTTGTCTTTTCATTTTCTGACAAAAAGTAACTTCGTAAGTAGTTTATATTCCAGCTTTACTTTCTTCCATTCACTTTTTGCTGGGAGCAAAGTCTAAAGGATTAAGACAAGAACAGACCCATATTATATCTCTATGTCATTATAAATTTGTATTATATATATTATTTATGTAATAAAAACCTGTTCTACATTGTACTAAAAAAAATAAGGTAGTGTTCCACTTTTGCTCAGAAAGAACTGATGGAACACTGCTCACATTTGCCCGCTTTCCTCTTGCCTTCCATCTATTTTGGAATTCAATGAGCAATAACATACAGGCATCAGTAAAGACTGCTGTCCCTCCCTTTGCTCTTTTGTCTGATTCTCTTTTTCCTGCTCTGTAGGAGAATGAATTTAGTCTGCATAGAGAATTTGCACCCTGATTTTCTCATAAGGCATATGAAGTGTTTTAGATAACAGTAGGGGTAATTTTTGGTCTCATTGAAGCCATTGGCAATTCTCCAGACGATTTGTTATGAATTTGGCCTTGAGAAAAAGGATCAGTCACACTCATCTCCTTTTTATTCTGAACTAGAATGACCCATATCACTACCCAGTGATGGCTGCCTAGGATACTAGCAGTGGATTTTTGGAAAATGATCAAAAGTTCAAATATATGCAAGAACGCATGAAACCCATGGCCTAAGAGACCAGAGAGAATGCAGTTGGCCACAGCAAAATATGTGATTAAGTAGAACCAAATAAAACTGGAAGCTTGTTATGAAAGATCATCTATATCCAGTTTATTTTCTATAATATGTCATGTTAGATGAGACCTAGAACAGTTCTCTCAGACCTAAACTTATGTATATGTTTTTCTGCACTCCCTAAAACCGTCTGTTTGCAGAGCAGTATAAATGGTGCAAAACAAAGTCTCTTTTCCAAGTTCCCTACAGTGAACAATTTGGGAGCTTTTAGTTTTAGCTTGTATTAGGACTTCGTGTTCTCAGAGAACAGATTCTGGCCTTTTGATCTCTAGATATAAAAATCACTGTTTCCCAGTGGCTACCAAAGATCACTGGGGTCCCTGAGAAGACCCAGGAAGATGCGGGATGAGGAACTCGCAGCTCCAGTCCGTCCCCAGCATTGCTGCTGACTTCTTCTGTCATTAGGAAGAAAAAATATTAGTGGTCCCTGTTATCCCTGTTTCTGAAAGGAATTTAAAAGTACTTATCTGACTTAAAAATGTGCATTAAGAAAGAAAAAAAATGAAGAAATAGTCGTACTCTAACCTTAGCATAACTTCTTTCGTGTTTTCATGTGTGCAGGTAATCCACGAAGTCACAGGCATGTGACTTTGTAAGTCTGTATCCCATGCAGTGCCCCTTCCTATGGGAAAGGAGTTGATCAAAACCAGTACTTAAATCCATCAGTTTTCCTTGTCTTTTGGAGGGAAGGAGAAGTAGCAGGTCAAAGAGAATATAAGATTTCGTTACAATGCAGTTGTGTCTGCAGCTGAAAGCATTTCACTAACGTGTTGCTATCCAGAGTTTTCACCGTCAACGTTTCTTGTAGGAGGTGAATTTTCCAGTTGGTTTGACTTCGCTGTCAAAAAAGTCAAGCTGATTTTTTTTGTTCTTTGATTAAGTGAATAAAATGTTAAGAGTAATTAAGCCAAGGAGAGTTTTAAATCTGGGTTGTTTTTTTTTCTTAATTTCTAACCTGGTAAACAAACTGCTTGTATCCATCTTTATGGAAATATTTTAAAACTACTGTGCTGAAAGTATAGTGTAAAAGCACCAGTTCTCACTTCAGAGACAAAAACACTTTGATGACCTTCAAAAACTCATGTGTTAAACTCCCAAGTAAAAATGATGTTTTTCATTATTCTTGTTACCTCAAGGTTACTTCAGGGCTAAGGTTTCCCGTGAAGATCAAACGATGTTGGTTTTTTTTTCTGTTTTGCACATCATCACTTATGCCCAGATTATGCCCTCTGTGAAAATACTAAACCGCAAACTTTGTGGCCTTGGAGCTGAAGGGGAGGATTGCTCGGTGTTTTTAAGGCTCTGATCAGTAGACCAAGAGAGATCTGGCTACTCTTCTCCTCTCTAGCTCAGTAACCTTGGAAAAGTCACTAATATATTTCTGCCTACTGTTGCCCCCTGTAAAAGAAGGGGTTGCCATTTCCCTGCCGCACAGGTCCTTTGAAGGTAAAGCTGCTCTTCCAAACAGATAATGAGCCCTGGAAAATACACATGTGGGTCAGGTTCTCAGCCTGTGCCCTGAGCGGGGTGTTTTTCCCTTGCAGGGTGCAGTGAGTGGACCTGCCCGGCCTGACTTACTGCTTTGGAGTTTTTGATCCGCTGCACAGGGTGAAAGTGGCTGTCGAGGAGCTGCAACGTAGCGATTCTCCTGAGATTTATTATCGACAAATGCTAGCGCTCCCGATATGCTTCTTTTTAAAATGTTTTGCCGAAGCCTTATTCACATAGGCTGATCATATGTGCCCCAGATACAAACAGGAAGACAAAGTTTCCAGTTCCATCTGCTGCAGTCTAGAACAATTTTATCCACCATTCACTGGGGGAAGCAATTCTGATTTAAATGGCATGTAAGCTGTGTGTTATTAGTCTGACAGGGTAAGGTATTAAGTTTTTTTTTTTTCCTGGTGGGTTTTTAAATCCGAGCTGGAAATAAGTGCACTGCATTAACCGTTAAGTGGAGATGTATAAAACAAACAAACAAAAATTTTGGAAATGTTAGAGGCTAGAACAGTGCATCAATAATGTCTACTTAGCACCTGGATTGTTTATTAAAGTCCCTTCTGAATGATTCTTCCACCAAAGTACCCCACCAAAATACTTCTTCAGCCACTTTCAGCAGAGGTAGACAGGAAACTCCATCAAAAACAGTCAAGAAGATGCAACTCCTTCATAGCCACCACTGTTTGGAAATGAACAATTAACAAATGCAACCTCTTCACTGATGCCCTAAGTTCCTTTGTCACTTAGTAACAGCCTGTGCAAACTACGCCTCCATGCCTGACCTAAGTTATATCATATTGTCATGTTGTGGAATAATCTATCGCTGAATGTGTATAGAAATTGGTTTGTAAGATTTATTCAGTGAAAAAAAAACAAAACGCTTTGGCATAGAGACCAAAATAAAAAATAAGTTCACGTGCCACGCTCGGACTGAGACACATGTCACTGCGTACCGCCGTAGCTGCTTACTGCTGCTAATGGGGAATAGCAACAGGGTTTATCTCTTCCAAGACCCCTATCCAGAAGAGTGCTGGGCTGCAGCGGACCTTGCTCTTGCCGGTGGGGGGCTTTCCATTGCATGCTGTTTCAGACTGACTGCCTGGTCAGTCTTCCTTAAGGCATCACTGCCTTGGGGCAGGTTTGGGGCACAGTCGCACCTTTATAAATTTGTATTAGCAGCATGGACTTTGGCAGAAGTAGCTGAGGTTTGTACTGGTGTTATTGATGAGAAGCTGGTCTGTTGTTTTTCAGTAGGAATTTACCTGGATGAAGATGTAACATGGAGCAGCTGAATTTTAGCTGTTCTGGATCAGTTGAATCCTTTATGTTACCTGATTAATGTACTTAAGCGTGGGTTTAATTTGCTGGATTTTTTTCCTCTTTTCTTCGAAACTAACGCTTTCTTTAAGTTTACGGTTTGGATTTCTACTTCCTTCATTTTTAAGTAGCCAAGCATGCTCATCTGTAGCTAGTGTGTAGTGGGTGGTACATTTTACATAGATAATGCAGAGAGTTCATTTAGTGGGGAGATGGGATGGAGATGTTAGCACCCACAGCCTTTGTGGGACAGAAAAAAGCACTGAGACGTTTCAAGAGTGATTTTTCTTGCTAGACGTCACTGCAGAATGCCTGTCCAGCTTCGGAAAAGAAAAATACCTTTGAAAAGTGAAAGCAAAGAGGTGCTGCAAGCAGGGAGAAAACAAACGTGAGGTTAAAAAGTTGGAGCGACTACGTATTCGTTTTCCTGTTAACGAGATTTGGAAGGGATTCCTACCAAAAAACGCACGTTTAGACAGAGGCCCGTGTTCAGCCCCACCGCTAAAACACGTCGCCACGTGAGCGGTCGCTCGCCGGGCCGCGCAGAGAGGAGGGACGGCTGCGCTTGGCTGGCGTCCCTCAGGGGACGAATGTGAAGGAAGGAAGCAGATCACAGCGTACGGAGTCTGAGAAGTGACAGCGTTTTGCACCGAAGGCAGCTGCGTGAGGTTACCTGAGGACAATGTCTGGCTCTATGAGCCGATTGCTCAGAGCATTTTAAAAAAAAAAAAAAGCAAACACACGCGCACACACACACACACAAAACCAGTTAATGGGGGCACCTCCTAAGCAAACCAGATAGCCCTTTTACCACGCAGTCCCTGTTGAGAAGAGTATAATTTTACATTAATTACACTGGATAAGTAAGAGTTTGTTATGTTCTGACTTTATCCAGTAAATTCCCATTTAACCCAGTTGTCTCTATTAAGTGTGTCAGCTTTTCTTGCAAAAGCTCTGCCGCGCAAAGGCAAATTAGTATATTAATGTGAAAGTACGTAAAATTAGGAAAAAACAAAGTTAGGAAGCGCTTACGCATTTTTTTCAGAAAGAATTATTTATTACAGAATACTACAACAAACTCTGCTTGCTTACAGCTGTTTATAAAAATTACATTTATTTTTGTTCGTACTGTTTATTTTTCACTTCTGAGCCTTAACAACAGAATTATGCTTGTCACTTTCATTTTCTTTAATGTACTTTAATTTTGTTTAAAGTTGATTTAAGCTTCCTGCTCAGATTCTCATTGAAATAGTGAAAATTTGACCTGAAAGTACCTTCTAAGACTCATCTACTCTTCTCTGGCCTCTTCTTGAATTGTACATAACATATAGTAGACAATTGTCAGATTTAATTCGAAAATGCTTTGTTTGTGTCACTTTAGGTCAAAGCCTAAGGCAAAACAATTAGTTTATCTTGCATACAATTAGTATGTAACTCTGTTTAACCAAAGCCCAGTGTATTTTTAAAGACTTTCCCTCACAAATGGTCATTGGAGAGCAGGTCCACCGCTGTCTTCTCAAAACCTATGATAACTCTGTTGTTCACATCAAAGGATACAGGACAGGCCCTGCCCAGGCGCTTGGAAGTTCTCCTGTTTTTGAAAGCACTTGTACAGCTGGGTGTATTAGCCAGCAGGTGTATTTTTTTGTGCCCTGTTTTTAGAGCTTTCAGAGGAAAAGCAGTTTTAGGGAAGAAGGGGGCAATGCACTCCAAGTGGGGTTTTCACCTTTCACATGCTGTTTGTTTCCCTGTACTATTTCACTTCTGGAGAGTGCTGTCTTGTGTGGAAGAGACGGTTGGTACCCTTACAAAGTTCACAGATCTCCTTCTGTTACGTTGCTGTTTGATGGGGAGGGGTTGGGATGAAAGTTAAATCATTTTGAGCATGAACTAATAGTCAGTTTGGGCATATGGCACTGGAAGATATATGTGTGTTCAAGAATCCCAAAGATGACTGGATTGTTTAAGCATGTTTCTAACTTCTCTGCTTTTTAGCAGCTGATATAGAGGATATACATAACATAAATGCGTTTTATTAGGGATGTTTGATGTCTCTGATGCTGTTTGTGCCCAGAACATGGTATTTTAGAATGTCTTTGTATGCAAGGAATTATTATTACATTTTATCATCCTGTCATTTGAATTTCTGAAAATTCCATGGTTTTCTACAGTATCACAGCATCATATGAAATGCACACAGTCCTTCTAAATGCACTAGAGTGTCCATGATCTGATGTTAATTTTCGATGTCAGGCCCACAAATTGTTTTCACTCATGTAAGATGTAGCTAGACTCAAACTGATTTTGACAGATGATGTACTTCTATCCTAAAATGGATTTAAAAGGGTTCTTTATCATACCATTCAATCCCAGGTGGGTCATTTTTTTCTTCTACTCCCTATAAGGGTGTTCCTGTTTTGTATTTCAGAACCTAGATTTTCATTTAGCAATTAATGTGAGTGATTCAAGTCACTCCTCCTGTATTTTATTAATTTTTGCCAAATATAGTATTTCTCTGCCTACTGTTGATTGAGCAGAATGGAACTTGCCTACACAAAATTTCTTAGGAAATACAATTTGCACATCCAGATTTCTAACTACACCCACTCTCCTCATTATTGCAAGGTGTTAATCTAGTTGTATGATGCTGCCTGCCCAGATGCATACATACAGACCCTCTTTAAAAACAGGTTATGTGCCTAAATCCTTACGAGAGAGCTCAGATACCGAGTTTTTCTGGGTCTGTGTGCTCACTGAATAGTTAGCCCTTGTGGTTACTGCAACAGAGTTTTTGTGAAGGCTTTTTTTCATGTTTTTGAAGGTGCTTTTAGTAAGTAGTTTAATCCTAAGTAAAGATGGAGTTCTTTTTCAGCAAAAGCAGCTACTAATTTTAAAAGTAATTTTCAATTTACACGTATTCATTTTAACAGTACTTCTGGTTTGAGCAGTTCTCTTCTAGAAATCTACCCTGGAGAAAATGTTTTTAATCAGGTTAAAATGGAGGCAAGATAGAAAAGAAATGTTTGCTGTGGCTTGACTGCAGCAGTGCTAATGAGCTCTGCTCTAATACGTGAAGTAACATATGGCCCCCGTCTGAATACAAACTGGACACAAAGCAGTAATTCAGCTGAGATGTCCTGAATATTGTAAACTGGGTGAATGTGGTTGAAGGTGTTTATAAACGGTGGCTGAATCCCACACACTGACTCACTGCCTTCTAATGTCCGGGGCTCAAGGTGCTATTTGTAAGAGTATAGAAAATGACCAGTAGAGGGAATTCCTAATTAATGCTAACAAAATAGCAAACTGAAGTGTTGTGTTATGGAGAAAAGACTTCTTGTGCTCATGACGCAGCAAGAGACGGATTATGGAGAGGGTGAGTTAGGAAAAGAAAAATCATAGGACAAGCAAATTGAGTATTTACTGGCAAATAATTGCTCTCTTAAGCTGTGGCTCTCTTCCTAAATTCTTGGCATTCCTGAGCACTAGAACCATTTTCAAAAAATGCATCGTTGCAGAGTAGATGTAAAAAAAACTCTCAAGGGCTGATGGTACAGACTTGTGCAGGTAAGAATGTCCATATTACTGCATTTATTTCTTCTGAGGCTTTAGATTGTCCGTCGTTTACAGGATTGCTACTTTCTTTGTGTTTCTGAGAGAAGTGATGTTTTGGTTTCACAGCTGTATTTTGTCTAAAAGTTGGGGAAGTGGAGATAGTCTTCTAGGCTGTAGTGTATGCTTTTCTATCAGCACAGATGTATCGATGTACACGAAAACAGAACGAGCTTGTGGGAGAAAGTATACAGCCCGTAATTATTTAGTTTAAATAGGTTCCAACTTTTATAGAGGTGCCTCTAATTGAAAAGCTATACATCAGCCTAATGTAGGGCAGGAACATATTGCCCCGATGTGCTTGCATTGCTGTTAGGTCTAATTTCACTGGAGAAACGCTTGTGAGATGCTGCAGGGAAGGAACTTTTTCTAAGCAACTCTTGGGGACTGCCTGCATCCCTAGGGCTTCCCTAGGGCTGGCTCCACAGGGAAATGAGATGTTGCGGAACCCACTTTGTTTGCTCCTGTGTACAGTTTGCCTACCTGTCTCCTGTTCCTTTCCTTTCTGAATTTGGCCACTTTCAGCCAAGTTCAATGGGTGAAAGTCGCCAAGATACCTAAGCTTCCACATGGCTTTTGGAAGCAGGCAGCTGGTTAAAGGGGAAAAGCTCTTTGAATGACAATGCTGAGGGAGAGGTTGTTTCACAGTTATACCCAAAATTGCACACAAGAGACCAAGCACGGACAGAAATCCATGAGAAAGGAGGTGCGTTCGGATCTCTGTGAGCTGGCTCGAATTCACCGAGAATTTTATTTTTGTTTATTCCACATGCAAACTTCATTTTCTAATAGTAAAAAAGTCTGTTAGGGCATGAAGATGTATAGGTGGTTAAGAATGCTCTGCCTCAAGGTATGACTTTTATTCACATCTTAATCATCGCAAGACAAAACATTACAATTTTTTATCAAGCCCACAAAATGTTGTTCTTCATTTCTGCACCCCATTTCATCGTGTGCATCAACAATCTCACTTTTCGCAAGTAAATGAAAATTGCATGTACCCCTGAAGAGCAAAAATGTGCTTTTGATTTTACAGAAATTTGCTTTTGGTTATACAGACCCTGTCAGGTCAGGTATCCAAGCTGAATACTCAGTTGATGGGCATATATGAATTGCAGACACCCCTCTAAAAAGCCACACGGTAAGCATCACAGAACCCAGTATCAGGTCTTTTGGAAAAAAATGCTTGAGTTTCCAGTAAAGAGTAATGGTGATTTAACCTTTCCCACAGGAGTAGTTTCTCCTTAACAGGTATTAAATTGAAGTTGGCCTATGTCTTTAAACACAAGCAGTTTTCAGTCCTCATACTTTATTGTACCATAATTGTGGATATTCTGTTTATTCAGTACTATGCTAATTATTTCTATAATTATAATATATTTATCATTATTATAATGGTTTTTATTATTGTTATTATTATTATGACAATAATTAGTCCTCTTTAAACTCATAAAATCTTAGCCCTTCTGATGTCTTGGGTACAGAGCACTGCAAGTTAATTATGTAGTATGTGGATGAAAAATAATAATCCTTTTATTGGTTTTAATATTCTGCCTTTTAGTTTTAATGACTGTCCCCTCTTTTCTTGGGAGGTCAGATTTATTTTATTTTCTCTGTGCAGTTACATTTATATCACTTCCATTATGTTCAGTCTGTTTCATTTTCTCTGTCAGTTTGAAGCTTTCTAAACTTTTCACATATGGAAAGCTCTTGAGGGCTTTAATGAGTCTTTTTCCTCTCCAAACCCTTTTTGTTTCTTCTCTGTCCTATTTGAGACAAGGCGATCAGGGTTGGCTGCAAAATCTGAAGTGATGGCATAACACCAACTTATGTAACTGCATTATAGTATTCTCAAAAGTGTTTCCTTTGGACCCCCCCATCCATGTGAGGCACTGAGCAGCCCCAGCAAATCCCTGGGTTTTCTTTCTCTGAGTTGGGTGCCACGAACTTACCATGCACTGAGAGATGGAAGCAGTGCAAATTGTTTCTTTATTTCTGGTAGTGGAAAAGGCTAACTACAAAATCCTAGTGAAAGTTTTTGGTTTTTTTAAAAGTCAATAGAGAGATGTGGGGAGAAGGATCCTTGTACCTTGTGTGCAGCAAACTGGAAGGATTCCATAAGATGGGGATGGCTGACATGGGAAGGAAGTACAGCTTGTTCTGTGGCTTCTAGACCATCTGCAAGTGACTTGCAAGAGATGAGAGGGTGCCAAACAAAAGCACAATTGTGATTTAATGGAAGCATGAATCAGTCATTGGTCTACTCTTACTGGAAAAAACAGGCGAAGCCCGGCGCTGTTCCTTGGGTGGCACTATGACACTTCATTCTTTTGAAAGATGTGTGTTTCAGGCACTAATTCAAGGCCAGCAGTCACTTTAAAATGTCTGAAAAAAACTTTCTGTTTTCAGTTTAGATTGTCAAATTTTATTTTTTTTATTTTCTGCAGATACATAGAGGCATGTTATAGAAATATATAATACGAAGTCCCCGAGTCCAAGTAGAGCATATCAAGTTGGCTTTTGCTGGAGGCAAGTGAGTTTTATTCCCATTCCTTTTGTCTTGCTTCATCCCCTTTTCTCTCTTCTTTTGCCTCCTCTTCTTGCCCTTCCCTGCCTTCCCCCTGGAATGTTTTTTCTTTCTTCCTTAGTAAGAATTCTGCCTGGCCTGGTATATTTTACTACAGTGTAAATGATCACTTTCAGCATTAAGGTGATAAAACACACTTTATGCCTTCTTGGTTGCCCAAGAGATAAAAAATAGATTTTGAAAAGCAGATGGTTGACTAGAGAGCCCTCAGGTATCACAGAGCTAACAGGTGCAGCTCCCTATTCAGGTTCTGTAATACAAAGAAATCGAGTTTCCCAGACAAACCAGGAAAAAACAAACAAACAAAATGTAACAGTGAAAAGGTGAACTTCAGGAGTCCAAATACATGTTTTTTAAGTTGTATTTATGGTAGGTGATGGTTTGTACACTGAAAGTAACTATCCACTGCAAAGAACAAGGTAAGCTTAATGGCTAAAGCAGAGTGCTGGAAGGTGGTGACCTGCACTGAATTCTGCCATGGCCATTGACTAGCTGGGTAACTTGCACAAGCTCCTTTTATGTCTGTGTCCCACATAAAAGCAAGACAGTAGCAGAGGGATAACCGCTGTATCCTCCTACAGAGCATTGTGAACCCTGTGTGGGAGAAGCTAGGGAAGGCAGAGTGTGTTACTATTGAAACACTAGATGCTGAGGCATTTCAAAACGTGTTTCAGAAGTGTGTAGATTGTTCAGTACCTCAAGCAAAACAACACGTAGGTCGTTTTCAAAGAAAGAAAAATCATACCATTAGTGTTACCTCTTTCTAGTTGTGTTTGTCCTATCTTACAAGGTTTAATGTGGGGTGGTCAAAGTATGTAGCCAGCCTTCCCCGTGGCTAGGGAGCTGTGTCTACACTTCTTCAGTTCTTCACGTTTTGACAGAGCTTGGCTTCTTGTGAGCTAGTGATAACTTCAAATTGCAATTTATTTAGGGTTTTGTTCACCCTGCTGTTAATCCCAATTCAGAATGAAAATGGCTGGAGAATGTAAATGCTTCATTATTAATAATGTCAATAAGCCCTAATTTTGTGACCCTAAGCTTGTGCCATCTAACAGAAATCCTCTTGGCATGCGCTTACTGAGTCAGGGCCACAGTGCGGGGCTGGGAGCACTTCATTGTCACAGGTGCTCTTAAGCACCTTTGGTCTTTGGATATCAGAGGACTATGAAGTCGTGCAAACTTTCTGTAGAATCACAGAATCACAGAATCNTTGTTTGCCACCGAGAAGAGCCTAGCTCCATCCTCGTGACACTCACCCTTTACATATTTATAAACACTAATAAGGTCACCCCTCAGTCTCCTCTTCTCCAAACTAAAGAGACCCAGCTCCCTCAGCCTTTCCTCGTAAGGGAGATGCTCCACTCCCTTAATCATCTTAGTTGCCCTACGCTGGACTCTCTCCAGCAGTTCCCTGTCCTAGAGATGAGAAGAGTTATCTCTGCGGAATAAGGTAATTTATACACGGCAACAAAATTACTTTCTTGGGTTGCTGGAGTTAGAAAAACCAGAGATCCTAGTTTCTAGCACTCTGAGTGCTGGAGAATAGGGTCTTCTGTGGCAGGGCAGAATAAAAGTAAAGGAAACCAAGAGGGTAACTAACCAGAATTTTAGCTAGCAGTGAGAAATTTGTAAAGGGCAAATAATGAACATGTGTCTTACTGCCCAAGCAATAGGTATTAAAGTCTTTAAATTCTAGATTGCAAGGAAAGTGTTTCAGTCTGTTTAGTCCTATTAGAGAACAAATTCATAATAACCATAATCACATTTTAAAATCGATGAGTACAGGAATAAGTAGCTATTATAGATCGATAATCTTGTGCAAACGTTTTTCTAGGAGTTATGGAATCTGGTACATCATACTCTCATTTTTTTCCGTAAAAACATTTTTCCATTAGTCATCAGGTTGGAACAAAGTTATAAAAATTGGAAAAACAAGTCATAAGAGCTGTAAAACATTTTGAAAAGTTAAAATGAAAAAGACGAATAGGCTGGAAAACTTTTTGAGCCGTTGGGAGAAAAGGAAGTAATGAGGAGATTTTTTTCCTGCTTTTGTTTAGGAGATGGGGTCTTGATGGAGAGTTAAGCAGGGAGAGTAGTGTAGCCAGCTGTGAATATATGATACCGTTAGATGAATATATGGTACTGTTAGAAGAAAGATTGCACTCCTGTTCCTATTTTCAGACAAAGTACCTTGGTGGTCCCGGTCCTTTGGTTCCACACAATTATCAACTGAGCTGAAGGAGATCTCCCTGTAGCTGTGAGCAGTAATGAGGCTTTAGCATTTCTTTGCACATTACTGCTAGAATGTGACCTCTCTGGGTAGAAGGCTCACCTTCTCATTATAAAGGTGTCACTTCTTTTCTGCATATTTAAAGCATCGCTCAGGTTACTGTACAATCCCTTCACTGTGAAGCAGTAGGAAATTCAAACAAACAGAAGTTTCAGAGAGCTTCTTTAACCTGGGATGTAGAGGTTATCAGTGATGGAGGTTTCAGTATACCAGGGCAGGAGCTTTGAAGGGGAGCAAAGGAATGGATACTTTGGGATTCTACTCAAAATATTGTATAAACGATGCAGGAAACACAGAGAAGAGTCAACAAACACATCCACGTAGGGTGATGTCAGAGATGGAATGAGAGCTGCCATTCAAAACTACGATGACATCTGAAATATAAATAGATACAAGGCAGTGACAGTGTCCTTTTATGAAGACATTCGTTCTTTCCATGATGATTTTCCCCCTCACACCAGTTCACATACTCTTCTGTGACACAGAATGGATGTGACCTCATGAAATTCTAAGAAGAGCGGAAATCACACAAAATGGATATTTCTACAGAGGGAAAATTACCCAGTCCTCTTAGAAGTGAAGGACATGGTGGAGGGAGTCAGTCCTCAGCAAATTATCCTTGAGTTGAGACGGATCAAAGTTAGTTGGGCACAGAAGCTCTAAGTGCTGTGAGGAGGTGACCCTGTGTGGCAGATTTACCCAGGACTTTTCTGCTGGCAGGAGGGCAGGTTTTGGGGGAAGGAAGGCTTTTTATGATCAAGCAGTGTAGGACAAAGCAGCATTGGTTTTATGTGTGTGAATGATAAGACAGTGGTGAAACAGAGTAAAGCAGAATCCTAAACCAGGTGATTGTGATTGGGCAAATTATAGGGGAATTTATGCTCTGCAGCTATAGCTTAGATGATGTGGCTATGCTTTTTCTTTTCCTCACCCTTTTCCCGATTTATTTTGTATTATATATCATGCCTATAATTGTGTTCTCTGTTGTTTCTCTCCTGACATGTTTAATCCCGCAACACAGTCTAGTCTTGATGTTTTCCTTCTCTTTCAAAGAGTCCCAAGAGAGAGAAGCAAGGCAGGTAGATGTATTTGACTTTGGAAAATGAGTTGATGCCAGCTGCAAAGGAAATGAAATATATCACGGGGGTCTGCTGCAGGGTGGGGAGTGAAAATATTGCTCGTTTGTGACAAAAGATTGCCTTGAAGACTGCTTCAGCTTGATCAGTCTGAAGCCCATGTCTTACTGTTTCCATTACAAAGGCTTTTATGTTACTGTTTCTTTTGGAAAAGGACTTCATCTATTTTGAAATAAATCCAAGGCTCCCCAAATGTACCGTTTGCTTTCAGGCCCAGCACATGAGAGCTGTGCATCAGGGGCACATTGCAGAGGAGTTAGGAGAATATACATTATTTAGGTTGTGAGCCAGGGCAGCCAAGCAGCCCGCATGTGACCGGCCCCACAGCAGCAGAGGAGCCGCAGCGCTACGCTGGTGCAGTGTGTGTTGGTTCTGCAAGGACTTTGGGTGTGGGGACATCTGGGCAGCGCAGGCGTGCTGCAGTACAGAGCCACGGCTCCTCCTCGGCCCTGGCCCGAGGGATTGCAGGGCCAGGGAGAAGCTGAAGCGCTCCCCTGTGCAGCTGGTGCTGTGCTGCAGTGAGCGGCTGCAGGGCTGGAATCGCGTCAGGGAATCTCAGCCTGAACCAGTGAAACTGGGACTTCTGGGGCCTGTATTATGCATGAAGGCAGAACAGTATTCGTACGATGCCTTCTGGCTTTCAGGTCGGTAACTCGCTGCTAATCATTCCTTCAGAGGATCTCAGTCTGGATATGTTCATTGGAGTTGATCATTACAGAGCCTTGGTACATTAATTCAAGTTCTCAGCAAACAGTGTCTCGATATCCTCGCCAAGCTCCCTATGGCTTCCTGTCCTGAAGACATCGCTTTCGAACATATTTTTTCTTTCCCTACTCCTGAGATATCCCTCATCTCTTCTGAGCATAAATCCCCATTTTTCAGCTTGCAACAGAGAACTTTTTCAGTGCATACCTGTGGAGCTCATTCCTAACCTATCATTTTGATATTAATAGTTTAACCTAGTGTTAAAATACTGCTACGGTCCTGATGCACAGAAAGAAATAAAATGCACCCTCTGGAAAGGGACAATGCAGTCTTTAAATTAGTGGTGGCCATCTCTGGTGGTGTCCCTGGTGATATGTTTTGAAGTTCAAGGTCTATTTTTCTTCTCGTTTATCCCTCTTTAGTATATTTCTTGATTTGCACCAACTACTAATGCTTTTACCTTAGATATTTTTGTTTAGAAATCTTACAGCGTTTTTAAAAATTTCTATTCCTTGAATTCAACTTTTAAAAGAAATTATTAAAAAATAAAAAAAAAAAAAAAAAAACCAAGCAACTCTCCTGTAAGATTAGCTTAAGTGAGCTGCTGCCAGCTAGTAATTTCTTTGTACTGTAAGTGGACTTTGTATTTCACATGGGTAAACCATCATGGCCTGAACGACAGTCCATGAATCCAGAAAAATACGAGTAAAGGTGACAGGGGTGTTCACACTGTTAAGTTAGTGATATGAGAAGATGCTCATTTCTAAGAGACCACTCTTCTCCTTCCCTGTTAGCTTGAAAATGTCTGGTTTTAAGCAAGCTTGGCAGAAGGGTAGAGGCTGCAAGGAAACTGAATCCCTACAGGTTTTTTAAAAAGCAGAAGTGGGGCAGAAGCAGAAATTCCTCCTGCCCTGCGAGGGAGCCTGTGGCGAGCACTCCGGAGACCCAGGCAAGGGTGGTCCTGCCATTAGGGCCAAGCAGCTCTCCCAGGCTGGCCTGGGCATCAGCTCCTGAGCTTCTTGCTCCTGAGCACTTGCAGGGTGCCTGGCCACTCGGTATAGAGGAGGGAGCTGGGGGTGCTGTGAGCCTTGGCCAGAGGGAAGAGCAAAAGAGCGTGGGAGAGAGAAATGCTAGAGTGGGAGAGGGCAGTCGTATCTGGGGATGTCATGGCCGGGATGTCACAGAGGGGAGAACCCAAATCCAGAGGAAGCCAGGTCTCACTGATGCTGTTCCTTGTGGGATGACTTGCTCAATGCAGATACCCTCTTGTCAGGCACCGTATCCAGAGGTATTTTAACAACAAAGCATTGCTTTGAGATGAAAGACAGGAAATAGAGGGGAAAAGACACAAGTTCTGGTCTTTAGATAATATGTGTGAACTTGACAAACTAATTATAACATCTCTGTCTCAAATTCTTTATCTCTGAGAGAAGAATAGAAATACATGTGTGCTTCAGAGGGGAGCTGAGATACTTTATCCATTTGGAAATTATTTTTCTCCTTCAGGAGACAGATGCTTTACCTTTTCCATGAAAAGTTGTAAATGTTTCAGAAACAATTAATGAAGCTTCCTGACATCCTCTTGGGTGAGGAAATATGATTGCTGTGGGAAAACTGAGGCAAAAATCTGTCATGTGAATATTTTATTTTAATAGTTAATGAACAGGGAAAAAGAAAGTAATACTGTAGAACACATGAGCAAGATTGTGGAAAACACTGGCAGAGAAAAGTCCTCAGATAAATTCTGTCCTGACTGGCACCTCTTGAAGGTCAAAGTGTATAAGGCAGGATTTAAATTTGGCTCATAGTGTAAATATAATCAGAAGTCTTGCCTCTTGGTATACTTAATGTACATACTGCGTAAGGCAGGCTTGTCGAGTTGAAGTAAATACTTTGGAAAGTGGCGACATGAAAACATAAACTTCCTTTGGTTTCACATCAGCAATAGTACCATTACTTTTTGCATGAAAACCTCAGTATTTTGGGGTAAACAATAGCTACTCTCCAGATTGCACACCTCTTCAGTCGATGGCGAAAGGACTCGATAAACATAGGCCACACCATCTCAGGGTATTGGTGTTGTGTACAATTTGCGTTTCCTATTTAAGGGTTTGGAAGTTGAGACACAGGGAAATGAAGTGGGCCACACAGCAAATAGAGAGGCAACTGAGGAAGGAAAAGCAGATGCCCTGACCTTTTTCTCACTGTTTAAATCAGAAGATCCATAGCCCTCGGAAGCATGCACATGTCCTTATGGTGAAAGCAGATTTTCGTTCTTGCAGGCTGTGAGTTACCTCAGATGGTCCGATTGTTTTGACCCTTTCATCCCAAGACCCAGGTCATCACATCAGTAACCCTAGGTAATGTCAATTCTCCACTAGGACGAGCCTCCCTTTTTTTAATCTCTAGTAGGTCTCTAGAACACATACCAAGCAACGTTTTGAACTGCTTTCACGTCAGGTTATTGGCAAATTGTAATTCTATGGATATGTATGGCCCAGTGTGCATTGAATAGGTAACTGTAATATCTGTGGCAATCACTTTTCCTCCATTAGACTTCTGTACCTTTATATCAGTTCAGTATGTAACTACATCTGTTAATCAAGCATATTGCAAAAGAAGTAAAAAGAGAAGCTTCAACTGGTAGGAAATAAAACATTTATGGTAAGAAAAGACAGGACCACACGTAAGCATCAGATACATGCTGACACTAAATGATTATTTTAGATTTCTCGGGGTTTTTTTAGGGTAAGCCTCTCAGAAATCAGCAATGACTTAATATTTTAAGTCCACAGAAGTCGATGTGGGGTTTACCATACACTTAAGATGAAGTAGACCAGTACTGCAAATTGTGAAAATCTCATTCCTAAATAAAACCAGATTCATATGAAAAAAAAACCAAACAACAAAAAACCCCAGCAACAACTGAATAACTTCATACCTACCTTTGCTTTTGTGTTCCTGAATCAGATAAGGGAAGACGGTGAACAGAAGTGGGCATTATTTCATATCCAGGGAGAGCTGGTGCTTTCTAGCATACTAGCCTTATTTCAAAATTGCTGAGTTTTTTGTATAACAGCCCAGCTCATCTGTGCATTCAGAGGATTTTCCTCTGACAATAAAGGTCCATGAAGTTGCTGAGTATACTAGACAAGAACCCTTTTCTCTTTCTACTTGCTTATGCTGTTCCTAGCTGGTAACACAAACAGAAATGAAAAGCTAACTCTGTGGGATTCTTCTAGGGGAGGAAGGTAGGTGAGGAGAGCACTCTCTTGCATTCTGAGGTCAGAAATCACAGACTAATTCCCCAGCAGTGTCACAAGGTTTGGACCGTTTGGTTCCTTTCCCTGGGCAAGGCCAGTGCTCTCCAGTTCTGAAGTTTTCTAGATGCCTTATGTGCCTGATCCCTGATTAATGCGGTGTGGTTAGTTACAACACAGAAGAGCTATCCTGGTTTTACTTTATTTCTGTTGTTCAAAGTATGTTAGATCGCCGTAGTTCCCTCTGGCGCTCAAAATCTGAATGGTCCCTTATTTTGTAGACGAGAGAAAAGTCACTTACTGGTGGTGTTCATGACAGAAATATGTGAACCGTCCACACCTATTATGGCCATACTGGAGTCCGGATTCTCTAATAACTATCAAAAGCAGGCTTAAGATGGAGGAGATCTGGCTGCCAACTGGTCTCTACTTGGCAGAAATAGACATTTGCATTCTTTGTATCCCTGAATTGGACAGTCCTCATTCTGAGTGCCATGCTTATTCTCAGCATGATATGTGTACTGAAGAAGGCATTGAAAGAAAGCATTACGGCTAGGATAACATCAAAGAAAATGCCTCAATTTTTATTCCACATTCCATGGTGGATTAATTAAAACAGAATGAAATGCCAGCTAACTTGAAAATAAAAGCAAATGTGTGCATGTATACTATGACAGTTTATTCTAAAAATCCAAGTTAAATCTTCCCTTCCCCAAACCACAGCTCTACTGACGGAATCCTTTAGCTTGCTTTCTTTGACGTACCTTCTCAAATTCACTGGCCGGCTCACGTGGCTGCTTTGAGAATTTTGATGTGCCATGTCACTAGGTTGGCTTTCAGAGCTAAAACAGGTAACGCTGCTGGACCTAATATCTGCTGATATTACGTTGCGCTTGGCACAGGATGTGAAGGGATGTTACTTTATTGCACCAACCCTCTCACTAGGCTTTGAAATAAAAAGTTCAAACAGGGTCCCCACTGAGCGCTCAACACGCGTGGTGGTAGTGACTATAGGAAAATGGAAAGTAGTTTTTCAGACAGAAGGACTGTAGGTAGACAACCTCAGTCTGTGCCCTCCTTTGAATTAAAGTTGCATGGCACAGTACCCTTGCCATCCAAAAAAACTGTCTAATCCCTTTTTTTTTTTTTCATAGCTTGGTGCTCTATTTTGTTTTACAATGACTACACCCTGTATAACAACATCCTGCCCAGCACGCAGACGTTGCTGCTGAATACAGTCCTAAGCTCCACTAAACCATTCCCACAGTCCAGACAGGGCTGCCTCCTGCCTCAGGACACACCAAGATAGTCACAACATTGAATTTAATTCAGCTGGCACTACGAGATGCTTTCAATAATTGAAAAAAATAAATCTGGAGACCAACTAAATGAGTTCTCAAGTAGCAGTCAAGGTAAAATATCTGTGAGTAGAAGGGGAGTAAGAGTCAAATCCCAAGTATGTAATGTGGAAGCCAATTGTAATCAACAGCTTGCTTTCCACATATTCAATGAGGAAACATTTAATTGTTTTTCCAGCTTTATGAGGCAAGGTGCCTTGTCATGCATTTTTCCCATGCGTTGTGAGGCGAGTTGGGCTGCCAGCTGAAGCAGACATTGTGCTGCTGACTTCCTCTCTAATCTTGGGCAAGTTAGTGATTCTGTTTGGATTTAGTTTGCTCAAACAAGTGGTATGGGTTTCTGCTGTAAACAGCTTGTGCCAGCTGTTGATGTGTTAGGGGACCGAGCGCATTGATCTGAGTAATATATTTGTCTGAATAAGTGCATCAGAATTTGGTACCTTGTTATTAACACCTTTGTGTACTTTCCGCCTTTTCTTTCTCAAAGACAATGTGCGTGCCTAGAAATAAACCTACATGTTCAACTTTTATTTCAGTGGATGAACATGGGGACAGAGGAGAGACATCGTGTGGTACAAATCTACTAAATAGGTCCTCCATTATTAGCTTTTTGGACCCCACTGTTTAGAGCAAGACACATAGTTATTACCGAGGATATCAGCTGGAGGAAAGAAACACTCTCTCAGCTTTATACCACATATCCCATTCTTTTGTCAGCTTACATTATAAATAAATAACAAAGCAATTTGACACATGCCCATTGATTAAAAATAAAAGTTGTCAGAGTGAGAGGAGAAAGACAAAAATATGAATTATTAATAACAATATTAAGCAATGCAAAAAAGATGCTTAACATGCAGGAAAGTCCCTGAAAAGTCACTTAGTGAAGGGGAAAGAAAGGACAGCCATGAAGGCCTTCTCTCCACTACTACTTTACGGTCTTTTCTTTGCAACGTGGGCCCTTGGAGGTTAGGATGACTGTATGAAAGAGAGGGATGGTTCTGTTAATTTATATAACCTTGTTTACCTCATCTTGGATATTTCTAACATGCACTACCTGCAATCATGGAGACAACACGCAGGGAATTAAGTCAATTTATCGCGATCACATTGCGTAATGATTGAGATTGGCCATTTTATATTTTTTGAGCAATCTTCCTGGCCATGAGGTTTGAACGATCAGTTGACAACACTGACACATCAGCTGGAGAAACTAAGCTGATTTATGCTCTTTCTAAATTTCGCATACTGCACACACTTGTGATTTAGTATGCAGATATTAAGGCATGCAAAAAATGCTGGTAGTAGTTTGTGTTCTGTGTACTCTGTGATGCTCCAGTTGATAAAACCTAAACAGTACCCTAGTAGCTGGCATAATTATGCATTTCTTTTCCCACCTTCTGTCGCTTATTTTGGTTGCAACTATTTAAATGCTTTAATTTATCAGACCAGTTTGAATGGCTGTTGGGTATATTGACCATCCTGGTGATACTTAATTTTCCATCTGTGAAAATCAGTTTTCATTTTTCGCTGAGGAGGAGAGCAGGAAAAAGAATACTTGCAAAGGGCAAGAGAGGCAACTGCACAATTTCCACAAAAGCTGTAGAAACCCCCTCAAGTGATGGTCCTGCTTGCTGAAGAATGTTCTTGCTCTAAAGCAGGTACAAAGTGTGCTATCACAACGGAAGACCTAATCAGAGAGTTTCCTTGGTAGGGTGGCACCAAAGGTCTAACTGGGGTTAAAGTGATGATGTTTCCAGTGGAGCATCCTATATTAGACTTCTTCATGGCCATTCTGCACATTGTATTATTGTAGCTGAAAAGATGACATCATCTTAAAAAAAAAAAATACTGCAGAAGTAGTAAGGCTTCTACCCTGTGCTTATGATGTTAATGTTTCGAATTAACATGAATTAACAAACTGTTAATGAATTCACAACATGATCTCCCAATTATTGTGCTTTAACTCTGGAAGGCTCCTTTTTATGCATCTTTGGTTCAAGTAAGGGCTAAGCACTTGTAGTTTGTGTGGATTTCATTAGGTGCCAGAAAGGCTCAGACCTTTTTAGTTGCATGTGCTGCAGGTACCTCCATCCTCATTTGGACTTCCCTTCCAGTCACTTGGAGAATATTCAACACATCAAGGGGTGATTCATCCTGTCACAAGCAAAGGCATCTGAAATCAACCCTCATGCAAGGGCTCATGTCCCTTCATAGACTACAAGTCTGGATGAAGACTCTTAGTAGTTTAAAAGTAATCTGGAATTCCTCTATGCATGGTGGCTCAAGCTTAATAACTGAAATGAGGGAGTAGTGCTAGAAATGTTAGTCTTTGTTTTTCTGTTTCTCTGTGTAAAATGGAGGTACTACGCTGCTTTGCAGATTACGAGAAGATGGACTTCCCTTACTTGTTACATAACTATAATGATGAGACTTCTTGTTAACTCCTAAATGCTTGGCATTTACATTTTATGAACTCTTTTTAATTTCACATATACTATGAGTAAAGATTAGCAGTGAATGGATATGTCTGTTAGCCTGGGTACATTATGCTACTGCTACATTTGTCTGTATATGAAATTATTGGTCTCTCTTAAGTATTAATTGATGTAGCCTGACTCCTGTTAGTACTTATAATCTACTACATCTGATCCTCAGGGTTTTGGTGAACATTAATTTGTGCATTAAAAGACTGAATGTAAGATAATTTCTTTGGTTTGAAGAAGTTACACAACCCAGTAGTTGCTTGACAGAGCCCAAGCAAAGACCAAACCGAGTGAAACAGAATGGCTTCTGGGGCAGGACCAAAATGATGGAGAGGGAAACAGCTGCCCTTTCTCACACGTACCCAGAACCACAAGTTAAACTCAGATAAAGACATGTAAAAAGATCCTAGCATATTATGCCTCTTTCTGTTCGGACTTGAAGACAATAATTTAATAAATTGTTTTAGTCTACTGGCATCATATGTAGCCTTATTCTAAAATCTTGTACAAGTGTCTGCAAGGAAATCTTTAGACGTTCAAAGAATTTTGTCCTTCGAAATGGAGATTCTTAAGAAAGCGCGTAGGCTTTAAAATTCAGCAAGGAGGGTTAAGAGAGCCTTTGATAAGGGATTTTGAAAATCTGGGAGAAAGCACTTTAATAATACCGTTATAGTACTTTTCATCAGTCTTACTACACCCATGTGCAGTATTTCAGCTCTGTAAACTGAAGCATATTTATGTTAAATGATTTGCCCAATATCTTATCATGGGTAAGTGGCAGGCTAGAAATGGAACCCAGGAGTCCTAATTTGATTTCTTGTTGAATTCAGAGACAGTATACTGCCTCTGAAAGAAAAACACTCAAGAATTCAGCAGTAGCACTCTGCATGAGGAGTCTCCCATTTCAATAAATGTGTGGTTATAATACGTCTGTGCTCCACTGACCGAGGTCCCTGAGGTTGCTTTCAGTCCAAGCCCATGTCTCCTTTGTGGGTGCACATTGCACTACCAAATCTTTCAGTGCTCTAAACCAAAAGTCTTGTTCTTAATGGACACATTGGGGAAAATACAGCCATCAAAAAGTACCACCACTGCCAGTAAAAAATGCAAGTATGGGTGAAATAAAAAGAAATTGTAGAGTCATAAGAATATAGGCTGCAGTTTGAATGCTTCTGCCAGTGTTGGGCTTCTTTTTTTTAGACTAACGAAGATAAAACAGCAGATGATATTATTTATCTTAAAAACCCTGTCTAATAGTATTTACCATCTCTGTGAGATCTTGAATAAATATGGATAAGTCTCTGTGTTCTTAAATTCATATTTTGAAATTTGGCAATGCACGGGGTGAGCTTTACAGGGAGGTGTTTCTATTTTTTGAGAGAAATGTCTTCATGTCTGCTTGTCTTCCCAGCAGCTTTCGCAGTGTTTGAGGAAGGGAGGTGAGAACAAGACCAAACAATACCGTCCTTCGGCATCTGGGCAAACATTTGAAATCAAGGGGTTAAGTGTGTTGGCTGGTGTCAGAGACCAGACCACACTCTGGATCTAATCTGGAAAAGCCAATCTGATGATCTTGAAAGGAAAATTCAAGAGTCAAGGGAAATGCAGTCCAACATGATTTGTTCAGTTAGGACTTTGTTTGTGAATTCCTGTCAGGATTGAGCTTAGTGAATTTATAAAATATAAAAGTGATGTTCTTTTTTAGAATTCCAGATTTCCCCTCAGTCGGATAAAATTTTGCATGTGTTACAGCCAGTTTAATTTACAGAGTATTAATTTCCTCAGCCAAGACATGAAGGGCATAAAGTGAAGTTTTGCGCGCAGATTTTTTCATTAATATCTTACTTAGTGTTTGGCCAGAAAGAGAAGGAATTTGGTTTTCTTACATTTGTGCTGAGGATGAGAACGTCTGAAAGCAATGAGTAGATGGGAAGCTACACATGCACTCAGTGGAATGGGGGCTCAAACACAGGTATTTGGTACTATGTCAGATGCTGTAGGACACACCTCTTGGCCTTCAATTGCTGTCCCAAAAGACGGGTATCTCAGAAGTGGTAAGTTGTATCCACCAGCCATGTCCATATGTGCTTAAGCCCTAGGGCTTTTCGGATGGCACTTAAAAGCTCTGTTTAAGCAAATGCCTTGATCCCTGAAAAACAAACTTTACATACTTGTAACTGCATCTAGCATATGATTTATAGATGGTAATCCTACCATACAGTACTTTAGGATAAATCCTTTTATAGCAGTTATTAGAGGTAATGTCTGACTCTGTTAAAATTGTGTGTCATATAAAGAAGGGAGGCCAGATCTAGACCAGTTGATTTCGTTAATGCTGATTTGATCACATCAATGATCCTGTGACAATTTAGATGAGCCCATAGGCCAAGATTTTTATCTATAAATGCTCATTCTAATTGTACCATATCCTGGGGGTGTGATGGGCAGTTAAGAGCAATTAACATAGAGTTTAACTCCTCATATACCTGACACATTATAAAAGCCCCCTCAGCACATATGCTGGGTGGTGTGAATATGGCTTGAGTTCTCAGATTGCCATGCCTACCAATTGTAGAAAAATTTACTAAAACTTGATGTGTTTAACTTCTGTATTAATTGCAATACATAGCAAAGTGAAAATCAGAATTTATGTACGTTACTGCAATTTGTGCAGAATAAAGTCCAGAATAGAGTCCAGCGTAGGGCAACTAAGATGATGAAGGGTGTGGAGCATCTCCCTTACGAGGAAAGGCTGAGGGAGCTGGGTCTCTTTAGTTTGGAGAAGAGGAGACTGAGGGGTGACCTTATTAGTGTTTATAAATATATAAAGGGGGAGTGTCACAAGGATGGAGCCAGGCTCTTCTCGGTGGCAAACAATGATAGG
>VWYH01001683.1:264477-307345 GCA_013399365.1 Pampusana beccarii | reverse complement strand
GTCCCTTCCAATCCCTAACTTTCTGTGATTCTGTGATTCTGTGAAAAGAAGTATTAAATATCTCCAGTTTGTTAAGTTCTAGAATACAAAGGAAAAATATCTATTATCTGAAGTTACTCAAGGTATATACCCTATGTTTTAAACAGTTTGATTATAATTCTTGATAGTGTATAGCATGAGTTTATCATTTCCTGTTCTACCGGTATCGTTAATGACATTATTTCTTTTAAGCCGGTAAGATAAGGTTATGTATCATGTCAGATATCAAATAATCGGACATGATCACTCTGGTCTGCTGAGTCCTTTCTTTGAAGACATTAATCCTTATTAGAAGCACCAGTGTGAAGTCTAAACCTTTTTCTTCCATTTCATTCGCTGGTATTCTTTTAGAGCTATTTTCTAGCATGAAAATAAGAATAATGTCTTTTACAAACTCTCTTCTCAGCCCTTTGTCCAGAAAAGCTCCAAATTTAGTCAGTATTTTGCCTAAGTAGAAACCAAATCAAAAATTAGCAAAGCGTTTCAGGATTTTGTGCTCTATTTAGAGGGACTTGAAAGGGTAGGTTTCTTTGGTGATGAAATCTGAGGAGCTGAGGAGCTTTTGAATATTACCAGTCCTCCTTATACTTTTCCAGAAAGCGATCTATAGATAGTGTTCAACAGAAACCTGTATTTTGTTGACGATCAGCACTGAAGAGTTTAGCTTCATGAAGCTTCCCCTAGACCCATACTTGGAGAATTGAAATTGCCAAGATCAGTTTTTTTATTTTATTCACCGATTTGTTATTCTTCCACACTGGACAGTGTCACTTGTTGCCTGTAAGCACAGCATGGAAGAGAGAGACTGTAAAGCTGCCTAATGATCATGCAGTGGAATAACATGCTGTTACTCTGTTGAACTTGGTGTTAATTTAGGAAATTTTAAATAATGCTTTTTCTTTTTTCCATTTTTGATATTTCTATTTTTCATATGCTCTACCTTGGTAAAGGCAAAGTTTATGATCTCTGCTTACTCTGATTGATTTTGGTAGTGCTCAGTACTCAGTGAATTTGGGGGAGCCACTGTCACTCAGTTTTATTACTTGATGATTATTTGTCTTCTGGTTAAGACTTGGGATAAGGAGATCAGAAGAGTGGGAATTACATCTCCCACTATCATCCAGGGTCACTGAGTGGACTCCAGCCAACCATTTCCAGTGCAGAGGTGGTGGTAGCATTGATTAATTCATGATCACAAAGTGCTTTGGGCTCCTGGGATAAAAAGCAGTGCAAGAAGTGCAAAGTATTATTAATGGAATGAATGCTTGACATACGTAGTGTACGATGTTAAATATCATTTGAGGATGGGTACATGATGAGAGTGTGAGTGACTCAACTGAACGTAATTATGGTTATGTCTTTAATTGAGGAAAAACAGATTCTTAATCAGTGCATCACAGTTTCAGCCCTCATGATAACTTTCTGTTTTATGGATTGATTTAGTTCATCTGACTAACATATGGCCTAGGAACTGGATGCTGACAGCATCTTCTGAGTTTGGGGAACATATGCAGTCACTTTTGGTATTGATGGCTGGGAATTTCTCTTCCTCTTTTAGCTGGACTTATCCGAGCTTTCAGCTATGGTTTAATTTAAAAAACCGACATCGTGCTGCAAGACCTGTTTTCCCCTTTTCTAGGTGGTTGGTGGAAGAAATTTGTAGTTCTTTGGGAACTCTGTTCTGGTTGTATTTATGCTGGGACAAATCTTGCTCAGTTGATAGTAACATGAAATTTGCCACTGTGTCCCCAAAGCCAGGAATTTGGCGTTTTAGAGTCTGTTCCTATGTAGTAGGAAGCACTTGTTGATTGACCACTTTGTGAAATCATGATTATGTTACAATATCCAGATTTTCTCCAGAGCGACTCACAACTACAGGGCTCTTTTTGCGGAATTTCAGTGTTTACACGTGATGCGAAAACCAGAGGGATATGCACACCTAGATGAATATTTTACTTTGCTGGCAGTCGTTACAGTTTTACTGAAAGTGGCATAATAGCTGATGTTTTTCTTAAAGATTCTACTCTTGAAGTAAACAGATAATGTCAAGATCTTTGGGTTTTGTTTGTAAAATAAGTTTCTAGTCCTCATAATTGGAAGGAAGACACTGAATTTATGATCAAAGCATAATACAGAGACTCAGAAATGAGAAAAAATATAGATATAAAGGCTGGTACTTATCGGATTGGTTAATAATATTTTAAAAACAGAGGGAAAATGGGGGAAAATGGTGAAAAGCAGGAGGCAAACAGCATGAGATCAGGATCAGCAGTAGTTCATTTGTATCTTGTTTTCAGTTTGGTCTGAGGAATAGTTTAGTGGTCTGAATACTAGCTTTGAAATCCCTGTGCAAGCCGAATCCATATCTACACTATCAGCAGCAGGACTAGGAATAAAATTATCACCTTCACACCTCTACAAAGAACAAGTATAGCAGTGAGATTTTATTAGCTATTTTGTTAGCCATTTAAACAAAGATTAGTGAAATTGTTCTGTCTGGTGTTACTTATCTATGTCTTTATTGGTTGAACAAGAAATGCACTATTTATCATTCATCTGTATGACGTTTCTGTGCCTCTGCCTGCTCACTTATTACAACAAATTTCTAAGGAATTTTGTGATATTCTGCTGGTTTAACTCCTTAAATTAAGATCTTATGTGTTAGTAAAAGGTCTGTGCCCATTCAGACCCTATTCATTAGAACTGCTGTGGGAATTACTGGGTTCTTTATTGTGTGGGAATCAGACTGCCTGATACTGAGGGTCTTCTATGGCTCTGAGAGCTGTGAAATATCTTTCAAGGCTTAAAATGAATGGTTATGAATAATTTGGGGTTTTTTCTCTGTAAAATCCGTTACAAAAATAACAATAAAACTGCAAATAAAATAGTTTGTTTGCCTAGGCAATTGTTTAGTTTGTTATTTGGATTGTACTACTACCCAGTCCCCAAACAGAATTAGGGTCTGTTTCTAGTAAATGTTTGAGTAGAAATTAAGAGATTGCCTCTGATTTAGATCTTCATAATCTACATCAGAGATTCCTACAAATGAGAGGAGACTTTGCTATAGGCAAAATGTCAGAGGACATTTTGGAGATTATCCTGTTGTAGAGATGGGCCAAGCTATTATAAATCATATCTGAATTGTGCAGAATGTGGTAGGCACAGGACTGTTCTGTGGATGAAACGAAACACTGTAAATTATTACTTTCTTTTTTGAAGGCGAAAAATTTTAAAGGAACTCTGTGAAAATTGACTTCAGAGAGAATACTTTTGATTTTCATCTGTTTTCCACAAAAATTCTTACTGTTTTCAGTAAAAGCATTTGTCTTGCAAAAATCCTGTTCAGCTGCAAATAAAATTTTTATTGATGTTTTCACAACTACGTTTCTTTTTTTGTCAGCCTTGGTTGCGGAACAGTTAGAACCTAGTAGTACCGGCCTGTGGCTCACCGGTTTTTGTGACTGCTGTGGCTTGAAAACTTGTTCAAAGGAACGTAAAAATGTATATGGCTTCCTAAGGGCAAATGCCAAGTCACCCTCCATACAGTTTTGGAAGCTGTTGAGATTCATACTGGGGTATTCCCCCTAGAGCCTAACCAGAAATGGCATTGTCTGCAACAGATTTTAGGTAGAGTGTATCTCAAGAATTTGAAGTCGGATCCTAACTCTGTTTTGTTGATGAATCTTGAAAATCTTGAAAGACAGCTCATTAATAACAAGAGACTGTCCTCCGAGTAGAACAATTTAGCTGAACATTTCTTCTACATGAAGGTGGCACACTGATGGGGTTGGCCTCAATGTCTTGATGGGAGAGAGAAGTGATGTTCTTTCTCTTTTCTTGATTTTCCGGTTTCCTAAACATAATGACTAGTTGCAGAAGAAAATAAAAAGAGATATCCATTGCTTTTCCCTGCCTCACTTCTGCTTGCAGATAATCTCCTCTTGAGTAAATCAGCACAGGTGCCGGGAATGCTGCTTTCCCAGCCAGCAGCATAGGGAAACTCTCTAGCTCTACAGAGCAAGTTTTCCCAGCTCTGTGTTTATTAATGTTGTGAGGAGAAGCAGGAACATTGGAAGCTTTTTGGAAACTTTAAAAAAAAAACAAAAAGCCACCAAACCAAAACACATCAGCTGGCATTTGGTTTTAGGGATTTTATACAATGCTGACACCAAACCAAAATCTTGAGACTCTGTTTTCGTGCAGTAAATCCTAGGAGCTCCTTGAAAGCTTGAAACTTGATTTCCTAGACCACTTTAGAGCAGTCATGAAGCTATTGTCTTTTAAAATTGTATTGTTCTGTTTCCCAAGATCAGGTATATTTTTTTGGACCCTAAAGAATAAAGGTAAAGCTACACAGAAAATTGTGAGTCTTGTCCTGTAGATACGATGCAGTTTGGGATGGGGGCAGAGCTTGTTAACAGGTCTTAAACAGAAATCTTAGTACTGCCACAGAAAGACAAAGGACACTGTAATATTTAAATCAATCTGAATTTCCTCCAGCTAAAAATAAAATAAAGGAAATGGTGCAACTTGGCAAATACATCTTGACCTCATGCTATTTTTACAAGTCAGACAGATGTGCAGCCACTGATAAGCTGGTACCCAGGACGAGCTATCAGATCAGAAATCTGTGGACTCACTCTTCAAATCCCAGCACTAATCGCAATGATAAAGAGCTACCTTTCGATTAATCCTGCCCTGGACTTTAAACGAAAGATACTGCAGTTTAATTACTGAGTGAAATCCACTTTGTCTGATCTGCCAGTCTGCACTGTAACGTCATAATATAATCAGCTTCAGCCCTGTCTGAAGCTCTAGGGCTGTGAAGTCCAAGGACTTGTTTGATTGGAAGAAATAAAACGATGTTCAAACAACCACCAGCCACAGTGCTGTAATTACCAAAATCTTGTTTGCATCTGTCTGTCATTTTCACCATTGGTTTTTTATGACACGAAGAGGCAAGGAGAGGTTGTGGTGGATAAGAACAGCAACCTGACAGGTGACAAATAAGATGTGGGAGGGTTTGCTTGTAGAAAATAATAATTGTAAAATATTCAGGCTAATTAAACTGGGTCTCTTTCTTACATATTTCCCATCGGCTTCAGTGACACATGCCGGTTCAAGCGAAGCCAGCCATCGGTACTGTCATCTCATAATTAAAACCTGTAACTGATCAGGGAGTGTCTCCACCAGAGGTTCCAGTGCAGGGACAGAGTCGTGTGAGTGTGAGAAATCATATTTATACCCACGGGAGAGACACAGCAGGGCTGCCACAGTGTGAGATGTTCCCTCCCACCCCCCCATTAGGACATATTAGCCACAATTTGGAGGGAGTATTTCTTCAGACAAAGGAAGAGACCCTGGCTTACTAAAATGCACTACTTAACGTGTCTTGGGCAGGTGTGTGGCTCAGTTCCCACAGCAGTGTGGAAGCTCATTGCAACAAGTCCCACTGAAAGCAAGGGGAGGATTTAGGATGCTTGTGATCTCTCAGTGTCAGGCTTTCTTTCTCCCTGACCTCCTTCGTTAAAGGTGCAACCAGGGAGCGGCAGCAGCAATTTCTTTTCAATGTATCATGGAGACTTTTATTCTGGGGAAGTTCATTACCTTTTCCAGGGTCATTTCACAGAGCTCACTGCGTACCAGTGGCTTCCGGCCACCTCTGAACTCAGCAGAACAGGATAATTAACAAGAGGTGAGATGATCCGAAGTTGCTAATACATGCTTGCTTTGGATATTTTTCTGGCCATGCCAGGGAAGTTGTGGTAGTGGTATAGAAAGAAGAATAGCTGACAGAGCCCTCAAAAATGGTTTGCTTTCAAGTTTTTGCAAGACAGAGATGCTAATGACCAGGAAAGGAAACACCATTTTTATCTAGCTGCAGCCTTTAGGAAGGGCACTCCCTCCTGTGCTGGCTGGGTGAAGTCTGGTTGAACTTGCTGTCATATTTTTCAAAGCTTAGGGTATCTTTGCCCAACCACCCCCAAAGTCCTGATTTATCTCATCTTACTTTCTCATCGTTCAATGTTCTCTGCTTTTCCCTTTGCATCTTTTATGTCTTTTGACCCTTTCCAGACAGACTCCTTTTTGTTCTTCTCACATAATGTATCTGGTACAACCCGTATCATTTCAGTTGCCCTTTTGACTCTCTATTCCACCCTTTCAACACGGAGATCTTGTACTGTCACTCTTCTGCCAGCTTCTCTCCCCTAAAAGCACTTGCAATTTCCATCTCTATCCATCTGGTTTTTGTAGAATGAGCTGGTAGACTATTGTAGTGAATCAAACCCACAGTTTGATGATGATCCCTGTGCTGCTTCCTCCTCACAGGATGGGCTTGTTCAGCACCTGTGGCTAAAGACACTAAGCACGGGGTAAGACAAACACTCTCTAGGTATCATGGAGTTATAGCCTGTGGGTAGACTTCTGTGCAAAGACCAGTTCTCCCTTGTATCGCAAAATCAGAGCAATGTCTTGGGGCAGAGACTGGGGATGAGGCAGAATATCAGACAGCAGTTGTTAGCAGTATGTGTCTGTGCCTTAAACTTGCAATGCATTTACTTTCTTCCTCTTCCTTTTGTACCCTGTAGCTGACAGCGGTGCCTGGCATTGCCTGTCAGCAGAGATGGCATGCAAGGTGTTTTGCAATGGAAATCTGGCTTTAAACCTAACTGGGTTTGTCACTAGTGTTTTAACTTCTGAATGGTATTTAAACATTAGTCTGCAGACTCAGTTCCAGCAGGATCTATCCAGAGGAGTCTTTGTAGAGAATCTCCTCTGAACCAGCTTTGACCAGCAGCAATGGCCCTAATGCTTTATTTGTACAGTACTTTTGCCCTTGCTCTAATCCTATGCTTTAGAAACAGAAATGTCAGAAGGAAGATGTGCACAGCTTCTTTTAAATCCCAGGAGTAGTTTTCAGCATGAAGGAGTCCATCTGCTTACATGGCCTTGCTAATACCAGTCCGCTGCACTGATGATCTTGCTTCCCAGGGGAAAAATGTCAGGGGAACCTGAACAATAGTTGTATGGCCCGTTACTACAGAAATTATTTCTTTTCCAAATGCAAGGATACTGGAGGGCATAGGGTTGTGTATAATAGCACTTAAAAAGAAAGGAAGACATTAACGTATATTGATCAGAGTAAATTTTGTTCCTTTACAACAGGAAAAGGATACACACAGGTGGAGCAAAGGTTTAATGTGGGAAAGCCTTGTTGCAATGTCCAGTGACATGAGGTTCTCACCTTTCTAAAGACCTCAGTTTATACTCAGGTGTTCGATATGCTGACAAACATAAATATGAAGCATTTTTAATGCAACGACTGTCATATACTTTGATGTGTGAAGTTTCCTGTCCATGATGCTATACTACAGCCCAGTGACAACTTTGGGGCTTTCTGCATAGATGTGGCACAGGTTCTTGGATAGCTTAAAACTACCACTGCATTATTGGGACTGCCATAGGAACTTGTCAGAAGGCCCAACTCAAAGTGTTTGTGGCTGTATAGATTATTTTAGCCTTTTATCTGCTCTGGAGAAATGAGTTTCTCTTCTCTCACTCAGTGATATTTGTAGGTCCCAGTTGTCTTAGAATAGATGCCATGACATCTTCTAAGAAGCTATGCTGATCTTAGCCCTAATGTGTGAGCTAAGGATTTTTGCTGTGCAAAATCAAAACAGCAATGATCTGTCTTCAGAGGAAGTAGCACAGATAGGAGGAGGCTATAAAGAGGAAAAGGAAGCAGAGGAGTGATTTGATAGGAGAGGAAAAGTGGTAGGCTCAGATCCCATCCTTCGTAGCCCATGATGTTGTCCTTGCTGGTCTTTCAGTATTTATTCCTTAGCTCCCATACTGTGTGCTCACTCATAGTCTTGTACCCATGCTCATATAAGCCTCAGAGTTTAGACTGAACTCCACATGCACATGGCCCACGAGGTCATGTTTACAAATACATTGGTTTCAGCTTCCCAAATTAATGTGCAGTTACTGAGACTTTTTTTTACTAATTTGGGGGCAGGTTTTTTCCTGGATTAATGAAAACAGATTTTAGTTTAGGTAGGTGACAAACTCAAAAGGGAAAAAAACAACCAACCAAACAAAAAAACACCCACCCCATTGAAATTAAATAATACAAAGTGTTATCAACATATTCCTAGGCTCCATGTGGCATAAACAAAATCTATCACAAGTAGAGAGATACTTATATATATTGGGAGCAGTCCCACTCAAATGTGCAAATCAAATCAAACTCATGCAGAATCAGAAGCAAGAGCTGAATATCAAGTCTGCTGCTTGGATGTGCAAGTTACTGGAAAGTAACTCATTTTCTAGTTGAAAATTTCATCATGGTGCTATTGTATTAGAGCTGGTCAGAACACTATTGACAAGGTGCCATTTCATCATAATATTCCCTTTTTAGCACAAAGACTTTGATGAAGAGAACTTTCTGGTCACTTCTGGTGACAGAGAGATTACAAACCTTGGGTTTTTAGGTCTGAAGGCATTTTGCCAGTATATTATTTTCTACAATGTTCAAAACGTGTTATTTCTGTCCCAGTGAAGGAAACAAAGTTCTCATCCAGTGGCCAGCTCTAATTAAAATTACCCCCTCCCTAGCAACAAGCCTGATGGCAGTTCACTCTCTTTTTTTTGTCTAAGCACATCACTTTGTGCACCAGGGGAGATGCTGCGCTGAGCATCCCAAGGAAGGAGAAGAGGAGCCAAGTCTTCTGCCCAGCATAGAGAAGGTAGAGCATTCCCTACAACAACGCAGGCTGACTCCTCATCCATTCACTAATGAGCAACCTGCTGACATGCCATGGCCATCGGCCAGCTCACCTTTGCGTTCACCAGAAAGCTGGGCTATGTTTGTGCTACTTGTGGCCACGCTTACCCCAGTTTTTTAATAGATGTTGAACTGGAGCCCCCAAGATTCTGCCAGCACCAGAGGAGAGTCAATTTTTTTGGTCTCCGCTCCTCCCAATACTGCTAACAATGTTTTAGGGGCAGAAGGCAACTGCTAATGGTGATGTAACTTGAATGATTTCATCGCCTTACTCCTCTCACCCGATTGGGACATTCATCAACTCTTTCTGGTCCCTGTTGACCCAAGATGCCAGCAATCTGGCAATCTTGAATAGCAACTTAGCCAACCTGGAGTTGATTTATCCACTCTGGTCCATTTCTGTAGATGTTTTTCTTACCCAGTTATATGTAACATATTCTCATGCTTAGCATTGTGTGGAGACTTATGATTTTGTTGTGTTTTATAACTGTTTTTTTTCAGACAGTTAAACTATATCATGTCAAGGGTGAGGAGAAACCTCATTTTAACATCTTGGTGCCAATCCCCTACGCTACACATTTTTCCCTAAGCCCGCTGCTCTTGTAAATCATAAAATACCATTTTTGGAATAGTTATCTGTTGTAGAATCTCTCTTCCCTTTAGCATGAAGAGTAGTTGAGAAACCAGGGGGGCAGATTACTTGACTGTCAGAGCCTCTATTGAATTCATCCACAGGTCTAGACAGATCAAAATTGTTTGAACTGACCCTTTCGGTTGCCAGTGTGAAGAGAAATCCCTTATGCTTTTTGCTTTCTTGTCATGTACCGTCTCCCTTTGTCAGTTCAGGTCCAAGGTCCCTGTTTTCATTTTTCTTAGGGATAGCGGGAACTCTAGCAATATCTGTCTTTATAAAGCCTGCTGAGAGAGAGCAAGAGACTGAGCAGCAGGGTGTGGGGAGAAGGGTAAAACATACTAGGTGATTATCTGACCCTTGAGTACCTTATGCTGTCTCTGAGAACCACAACCTTATCAAGAATCACGGTTGTGGCTTCTGTGGCAAAGGATGACAACAAAAGCAACTTTGCCCACCGCAATTATTATTCAGATTTGAGGCCTGGGTTTTAAAACAAATGCATTTGGAGCAGAGATGTGGAAAGGAGGAGAAACACAAGTGTTGCTTATTGGGGGCCCTGCAGACAGAAAATTATTGTGTTTCTAATGCTATTGATTTTTTGCAGCAGCTGATATTTCAATCTGGGTGCAGCATGTCTGAGAGTCTACGCACACTGTCAAGAAGAAATATGATAGTGTCTTAAAAGATTAATAATATCGCTGGTCCTCAGGAGGCCTGTCTTAATTCACTGGCCTGTTCCTTGGCATGTACTGTAATTTATCTAGTCTGATTTGAATAGCAAATGGCAATCGGCTGCCATTAGGGAAATAGGCATCAGTCTTATTGATCCAGGATGGGCTGGATTTTATTTAAGGAGAGCTGCAAAATGTTATTAACTTCCGGATAAGAGGCTGGAGGTGGAGAATTTTTTTGCAGTGTTCCAAGGGGGGTGAATTACACTGAATCTTAAAAGTCCTGAAAATAGATAGTAAGAGGGGGGAACCGAGGGAGGGGGTTCAACAGCTACCACTTTGTTTCCGAAGACACCAGTTATTTCCAGTACAACTGTTCTCTTTCCTGGGCTCTCTGTATGACTGTGTCAATGATGTACTCAGTTGTCTTTGGGTGAAGGCAAAGGTACTTTGCATTGCGGGAGAAGAAAATTTGGTGGTTGATCTTCCTGTTGATTGGGATAAAGCTGGAGTTGACTCTTCATTGTGATGCATGAATTTTTAGTTCTCCAGCCCCCTTCGCTTGCTTAACAGGAGCTGTACAGTTTAGCTTCCAGGCATGATGGGGAAATGCAGCCCTTGCTCTGCTTGATGTGTGTTTGGAGCTGCCACCAGCGCTGCCTGGGGGAGAGGCTGATGTGACCACAAGGGAGGTAATACTGCCTTAGTTGTAAAGGTCCTGTCCTGGTTCCCTGTTCATACCAGTTCTCATCAGAAGTCCCTGTGGAAAATATAAACACTCTTTGGATACTCTTTAGGTGCTGCAAATAGAGGTTTTTTCAGTGGACAATGTTGTCACGTATCATGCTGAGCTATGGATGTGAGGAGGACTGGTGCAGTTCCAGTGTCTACTAGCAGAGAAAAGAAATCTTATGGCAGTATTGGGAGTCCGAAAGCTATTGCCTGCTTAATAAAACTAAACATAGAGAAGCAAAATCACACCAAATACCTTGGGAAATTTCCAGTCTCATGGCATACCACTGTGGAATAACCTCCCCAGGGAAGAGGTGGGAGCCCAGTTATTTGGCACACTTGCACTAGTTAGTCTGCATAGAACATCAGAAAAATTAGTGTAAGGAATACCCCAGCTCAGGTGGGAGGATGGAGAGAATGATTAAATACCATAGGTCTTTCCAGCTTTAATTGCTGTAATTCTTTGATACATCAGGCTCTCTCAGCAGGAATCACTAGAAAGAAAGATCCAGGAGTGCTGTCTATTAGAAAGCTTATAGATACTTCCATTCCAGCAGGAGACCCTGTAAGGAACAGTTGAAGAGTGTTGTACATAGGGGGGTTCAAAGCTGCCTTCCAGTCCCGCTCTCACTGGGAAGTCTGGTTTTCAGGGAATTGTATGTGGGAATTGTGGCTCTGGGGAGCGCCCGGCTCCCTGCAGGAGGTGCTGGGAGGACTGGGCTGGGGTTGCTCTTGCAGGAGGTGGGAAGCGTATGGTGGAGAAAGGGACGGGGAAGGGAAGGTGCTGGTCAGTGTTGGCTTTTTGCCTTTGAGAAACTTCATCAGGCCCACAAGAGGATCTTAGCTAACGTCTTTTTCCAACAGCATTCACAACAAGGACAAAAAGGTGTGGGAACATTTAGAGAAGTAGCTTCTCATTTCTTGCATTCCTTTTCATTTGCACCTAAAACATGGGCATAGAGAATAAAGTGCTACAGGAAATGGCTATGCACAAAAGCAATAAAATAAATTGAAACTGACTTTGGTTGGGTTTTTTTTGAGCAGCGGTAATTGCTATACATTGTGATGTTTGCATAAGAAATTAGTTAATGTGTAGGAGAATGACATGTGATACATTTTATTTGCCTGATGACTCTAGTCTCTGAGTGAATGACTTATTAAGGTTAATAAAAAAAAATTTGCTTGTGACTTGTAATAATCCAATTGCCAGAATTTAACATCCCCTTATGCATAGTTGCCTAAAGGAGGGAAACTAAATTACACATACGTTCTAATGGCCGACTGGCTATGCTTTTATTTATTTCTTAATAGCGGTTTGAGAACAAACAATGTGTTCTAAATTGTTGGTCTGTCTGTCTTTCTGCCTGCCTGGGCAGGAACGTTATGGCTTTCTTAATTCTCCTGTGTGATTTATCATCCCCAATTCATTGTTTTGCATAACTCTGCTCAAAATGAAGAAATGTCATTATTTCACAGTGAAAAAGTTGTCATTTGCATAATGCCTGCCATTAATTATTGTGAGACTAATGCAGTTGTTGATATTTTTAGGGCACAGTGGTACATCCTGCACCTTGTATAATGTCATTCTGAAAACACGGGTAGTTAATAGGTGCCACAACACTGCACAAATGCAAGAAAGGAGGAGAAGAAGAAGAGGAAGGGCACATAATGGAACAGGCTGCGATCTTTATTCAGATTTTTCTTTTCCTGAAATACATGGTGAGAGACAACTATAAACAGAAGCGAAAGATAGAAAGCTGTGAGACCCAAGAGAATGAGGGAATGAAGAAACAGAAATGTTCCCTTCTGCATATGTTAGTCAAGATGGACCTAACTAAAACTCTGTCATGCTGATGATCCCTGGAATTTGAGAAAAGTCATGGCAGTAGTTAGTGTCTGTTATCCTGTAGCTGGCACTTTTTCCCCCTCGGAGAAGTCATTTGTTATTTGTTTTAGTGGCTTATTTATTTTTACAGTGGAGTTATTTTATGATCATTTTTCAAACATATAAAGGGAAAATCCCTGCATATACGTAAGAAATATTATTTTATAATGTCTTTTGTGTCTGTGAGGGGAGAATGTAACAAACAGATCTGACCCCCACTGAGAATTTAATAAATGTAATTACTGAAGTATAGTTCTTGATCTCATCTTTGCATCCAAAGTTCACTGCTATTTGAAAGGGTCACTTGATTCAAGCCACTAGTGGTTATGGAAAAATATCCTTGCCCAGCTAGGCTTGCATGTTGCCAGTGAAAACATCTTTTTTGTGACTTTTCCATCCTAAAGGTAGTGGATGTGGCCCACAGATATTGATAGAGGAGAGAGAGAAGGGCAGCCTACTATAATTCTATAAATTAAGAACATGGAACAGGACTTTTTTGCCTGCCTTTTCCAAGGACTTCCACTGCTCCCTGAATAATTAAGACCTCCTGTTCTCTGAATAACATGCGCACAACTATAAATCATAAGAGTTGAGTGAAACACATATTTTGGGTCCCAGACTGGCAGATTCCTTCTTTCCTACGTGTTTCGTGCAACTAATATTGCTACTGCAGGCAAGCTTTCATGCAGTAGACTTTCTTCTACCCTCTTGCTTTTTCGGGCCTTGGTAAGAGAATGGCAGTGAGCAGTTTCTGATCCTGTGGTTGTAACTGAATGCTAGTGGGAAGAAATTAGTTCAGAAGGCCATAAAACATCAACAGATCCTAAGGCTCTGGTATCTTTACAAGGAATTAAGAACCTCTACATCCCTTTGCCATTCTGCAGAACTACAAGGTCCTTTCTCTGTTTGCTGATGTATCTTAAAATGCCAGAGGGAGAAAACATGGCCATTTACTCTTCAGATCCTGAGATTCACTGCCTCCAGAGGGGTGTTGTTTCTTCTCCTGTTTTCTGCCATTAGAATTAAAACAACAACAAAGAAAATTAAACCACAAAAGTTCAAATAATGCTAAGAGTCTAACTGAAACCCACAAAGGGCAGGAAATTCATCTCCAAAGATTGCCAGTCTGTCCTCAGCTCACCCTATTGTCACAGAGAACTGAAAGTTGTTCCTACAGTGGGTGATCTTACAGACCACAAATGCTGCAATATGTAGGCACAACAGGAAACACAATAGAAGAAGAGAGACTGAGCTTTATTCTCAGTTTCTTGGATTTGGTAGGTGTGAGACAGACCCTTAAGGCTGCAGTACATCTGGCTGATTTTTTGCTGTATGTTTTCACGCACTTAGAGCACAAGTGCAGTGGATAAAGGGTATTTCATAAAATTGTAATTCATAGTTATGAACTACACCACAACTATAAATTGCAACCTTTAACATTACAGAAACAGTCCGTGTGTCAGTTGTTGATTTCTTACACACATACCACTGCCCCTGCTTGAGACTTTTTAGAAAAATATGATCTAAACCACCTCACGTTGGCAAGAATCATAGACAATGCAAATCTGAAGGAGAAATTTCTGCAAAAGATTGTAACAACAAAATGTCATAACTTTGCCCTTTATCGTGCTGATGATCTGAGCATCTTCAAGGGCTTTGCAAATCTTGCGGCGGTGCCTCCTTAGAGCCGCTTTTCGCACTTGACAGGGTTGTGGACACGGTGTGGTGGGGATGAGGTCCCTGTCCATGGTATCTCACCCTGCTGGAGACGTTTCTGCTCCAGACCCATGGGTCTGCTGGAAGATGAGTTCAGGAGGTGCTTGGCACCCCTTAGAATGAACAGAACTAAATTGGCTTCCTGTCTTTGATACAGACTTCCTGTGTGGTCATGAAAAAGACACATCATTTCTCTCATAATTTTCTTCAATGAGGAATTAAAATCATTCCAGACATCTGAGGGTACATTGTGAGGATTAATTCACCAAGATTGTTGAGATATTCAGGCGCTATAGTGATGAGTACCACAGAAAAGCCAGAAACAAAAAACCATCTTATTTCATGCAAGACTTGGATGCCACTCAGTAAACAAGGCTTGGGGCCACACACTGAACAGAGAGGATAAAAAAAGAGTATTTGAATTAGTCTCATTCCCTGGATGCTATCCATTATACAGAACACAAAATATACAATCATAACATGGAAGATTGTATTGTAACACTACAGCTGTTGTGACAGACTTCATCTTGATATTTTCATACTTTAGTGTGCTTTGCTTTGTGACCTTAATGTTTCTGTGTAGTTTTTAAAAGGCATTTTTGAGTGTAACATGCACAATAAACTAACTGCAACTCCCACAGAAATCACTCCATAGCGTGAATGTTGAACACCTATTAGAACCAAAGGGGGTGTGTATCATCACTGGTAACTACATAAGGTAGGTGGTTTTCATCTCAGGAATGAATATCACCTCTTGGAATCTCAGCCGGTTAGGAAAACCAGCTGTATCTGCGTATCACAAGTCTCCTGAAAGAATACCTTGTTCTCCAAACATCTCTCTGTTTCACTCTTAACTCTTTGTCCTTAACGTATACTTTAACTGTGCTTGTACCTGGGGAAGGATATTAATCAACATCCAGTAGGTTGACAGTGCAATAGTACATCATCAGTTGCAGCCATAATCCACGTGCTCCATAAATTCATTTTAAAGCCAGAATCTCTGTGATCTATGTGTCAGCCTTGTTGAAGCTTAGCTGCCGTCTGATACACATGTCAGATTGGTTCATTCTGCCCTTCAGAAATCTGCAGATGAGCTTTCCTTCCCATTTCTTAGTGTGGGCTAATGTTTTCTGCTTTTGCATCATGTTTAATAACCCCAGTAGAAAGGGCTATTAAAGCCCAAGCCTTCTTTTCTGATTTTATCCGTTAGCTTTTTGAAGCCATTTTTTTTGCTTTTGGCATAAAAAACATCCCGTGCCAGAGAAATCCACAGTTTAATTACATACTGTGTGAAAATGTACTTCCTTTTGTTTGCTTTAAACCTGGTGCTTGATAACTTCTTTGAATGCTTCCTAGAAATATGTAATGAGAAACAGAGAGCAATTATTAACAGTTCACCTTGTCCTTGTTTAGTATGATTTTATAAAACTCCTTTATATTTTTCTCAATTATTTATTTTCCAGGGCAAAGAGCCCAACTTTTTTTTAATCTTGCCTGGCATAGAAGTTATTCCATGCTTTGGACATCTTTGTGCCCTTTTCTGCATCTTTTTTAGGCTGCTTATATCCTCTTTTGCTTTGAGAGTTGAAACCTGCATATGGTATTCAGTATATGAGTCTACTGCATATTTATTAGGAGGATATAATTATGTTTTTAGTTTTATTTTTCTAGTTATTTCTTAACAATTCCCGAGTTGGTTGGTTTTTTTTCCTTTATGGTTGATGCTGAGTATTGAGCCAGTGCCTTCATAGGTATATCCACAAGGATTCCATGCTGCTTTTCCTGTGTAGTAATAGCTAAATTAAATCCTATTGTGTTGTATGAATATTTGAATATTTCTTTTATGTCATGATAACTTTCTTTTTGAGTCTTCAGTTACAGTTTTAAGCTCTTTTTTTTTTTTCCCTACCAAATAATACTACTTGAATCTGTCACACATGTGCCATTGATTCCTTCAAAGAACTCTGGTAGGTTTGTGAATCAAAATTTCCCTCTGCAAAAAACTCATGTTGAATCTTCCTGTTTTATCTACCCAAATGTTTCTTGTTATTTATTATATTTTCTACAGTCTCTGTGGCATACAATATAGACAAGCTGATCTATGTGGGTCTTCCTAAAGCCCTTTTTTTTACTATTGCTATTAAATCACTTTCCATTCTTTTGTTGCCCACCCTGATTAAGTGCAAGAGTTATTAGTTGAAATCTTTCACGTCTAAATTTCTAAGCTGCTTTCTAAGTGTTAGATGGGAACCATTAATTCTTTTCATTATGCATTTTCTCAGACTTGAGACTTTCAAGAGAAGAAGTTTCACTTGCAAACTTTCTAAACTTCTCTGCAGTGGACACAAGAACAAAGAATTAATTTGGGCGTTCTGTTCTTTGAACATTCTTTTTACAGCTCATCTGTTGGCAGAAACAGATTCTGTGTAAGGTGTTTAGAAAGGTTATTTATGGCTTTAAAAAGTTATTCCTCAACATTTTCATGGACCTGCCTCAAACTACATTTACTTTCTTTAAAAAAAATCGTAAGAATTATCACCCTTTTCTGCTTTCTGCATTTAGATATGACTTCCTCCTTTTGGATGATGTCATTTTAGTTCTAGAAATCCCTTCACTTGGCTCACTTTTGAAAAACCCTGTTATTTTCTTTTTTTCACATGTGGTTATACATTTGTTTTGTGAGTTCTGAGTAATGAGTATAAATGAATTTCTGTATGACAACTCTAAAGCTTCCTGTCTCTAAAGGAACTGTCTCATGCTTTTTTTCTGGAGATTTTTGCCCTCTTTCAAAGGATTTTCATCTAAAGTGGCTACCAAATTATGACAGTTTACAACCTGGCATATTCAGGTAAATCAGAACTGTTTCGGGATTTCTTTAGTACCTCGGGCTGTAATTTGCTGTGTCTGCCAGACAAACTGCTGAGATGTTGCTCAACATGATTGAGGCAGACAACTGGGGGTCAGGATTATTACAGCTGTTCCAAGTTAAGGCTTTCCTGTTACGTGTGAGAGACGTGAATGTCTGATAACATATCTCCTAGCAGTAGAATCTTAAAGCATTTTACCCTTAGCTGCTGCTTTTTAATTTCCTTTTCCTATGTTCCTTATTTCCAATAGGATTTTTTCCTACATATTGCTGTAGTGGATTTTGTTGTTATTTTTTCCTATAGAGACACTATAGGAACTATAGTCCTATAGAGAACTGAATTTATGTTCCTTATGTTCATTATTACAAGGATGTTATTAAAGTAGGTTTAGTGATCTTAGCACTAAAGAAAAGTTGCTCTTTCTTTCATAGGTTTTCTGACTGGGTCCTGCCTCTCAGGTCTTCCATTTCACATTTCATAGTCACTGTCAGCATTTTGGTAGGATTGTTGTGTCGAATGGTTCTAACATCATTCTCTTTCTTTTTAGGCCTGGAATTAAAAACCATGGAGATTTTATGATACTTACGAATTTTCATTTATTCGTTTTATTTATATATGTTTTAATTCACAGCAGCAGTCGCTCACTGTGCATTCTACTCTGTGATTATTATGAAACGCACCTTAGTAGTGCAACATACAGCATCTTCTCCAGCTGCTGAAGTTGTGTATTATATATAAGTCCTTTTCTCTGAAAAATAGGTGTTGCACTTTTCTTAGTCCTTAGGGTTTGTATTGAAGTGCTGACACGTTTGACCTGGCTATCTGTTTAGATACTGTGCTCAAAGTGAGAACAGACTTTGTCTGTTGAGGCAGTTCTTTGCTGAATTCATTACCTGAATTTTATTAACTTATGTCCTATTATTTTTTACAAAGATACAGAGTTCTCATGGTTTCACTCACAGATGATGCATCATTCTGGCCTGTGTACAGTTCTGTACCTCTAGCCTTAAAATCTCTCATTTCTCTGGTCCATTTTGCTCTAGTTGGAATAATTTCTCCTTTGTAGGATCCTTTGTAGGATCCTTCGCATCCAAATAATTCTTTAGCTGAACTTCTCTTCCCTTGAATAGAGAGTAGCCTCAAAAAAGAGCAAGTGTAATGTAATATCTGACTTACTAGCACTCTATTCAGACAATCAGTCACTCATTCAAACTAGTATACTGCTGGGATTAGAAATTGTCAGATAGAGCTCAAGAAATAGTTTTGCTTTTGTGTTACGTATTGGCTGACACACTTTCCTGCCTTTTGGATTGTCAAGAGTGCTGCCTCCCACAAGCTTGGGGATGCCTCTACCCCAGAGGACCTACAAGACCTGGAAGCTCTCCCAGTAATACACTGTAAAAAAATGCTTTAAATGGTTTTCAGAGTACATCAGAATCTCAATTATCTGAAGAACATGGGAAGAACACTGAATAAAGCTCGATAATCGCGTTTACCAGTAACCAAAATGCCCTGCATGCCCATGGATCTGTGGAAATAATTAGTAATAGAAGCAATTTACCATTTAATTAATAAATGACAAGGGGCAAAACCTTGTCTGGGTTCACTGAATTTGGATAATTGAGGCTCCACTGTATTTTAAAATCTGAAATATTAACCATTATTCTCTGTGCTTGAGATAATAATCATTTTTAAATGTGCACATAACAGGATCTCAGCCTAGTTGTATTATTTCTGTAAAACAAGGAAGAATTTCATAATGTCCTACATGCAAAGATTTGCTCTACATGAAAAGATCACTTTTTTTTTTTTAAGTGTCTGGAATCTGGGTCCGTAAATATATAGATCTGTGTCAGCTTTTAATCTATAACTACATTCAGAAGCCAGTGCATAATTTCAGAGGGCAGTGAATAACCTTTCACTGAGAGGTGTTAGAACCAGCACAGCAGAACATCTTCAGACTGTCTCTAATCTCAGCTGCTCAGAAAGGAATCTGAGATTGATGGAGATAACTTAAATTTTATAATTAAGTAAGAAGGAGATTAGAATTTGGCCCACCATAAATAGCCATTTAGAATATGCTGTAGCAAGTGGATCGTGGAGGCTTCGATTGAAGACAGATGTTCTTGGTTTATAGGATATTCCAATGGGTTTAGCTGCCAGAAAGCACTGGTTTGCTGCCTCTTCAATTATAAGTCATTGAAAAAAGATTTCTAGACTTCTGCCTTCCTCTGCTTTGCATGTGTCATGCCATCTTACACATTTAACAGCCCCTACCTCTGAGGCATTGAAGCAGTATGACTGAAGAACAGGGACTGAGCCCCTAAAAGGCATCATCCTTAGCATCACTCTTAAGCTGTCAAAAACTAAGATGATTCTTTTTTCTCCCTCATGTTGTTTGTTGCATTCTATCTTTTTGTCCCTCAAATCTCCTCCAGTCTGGCATGGTCAGAAGGGATGCTGCAGAAGACAGTGCCGGTGGTCTTGAATGAGACTCTGCATTTGAATCTGAAAGAATGGGATGAGTCTAATCTCCTTCAGAAGAGCTATCCACTGCTAGAAACCTGTTGCTGGGAACATTCTATTCCCGTACCCAAGAGACTTACCGTAAATCAGTTTAGTTTGTGCTATCCTTTTCAAGTATACAACAATAATCAGAGGATAGGCAGCCCTTGCAGAAGTTTAATTCCAGCCCCACACAGATGTTTCATTCGTAAGGAACTGGAGGAATGAACAACAAAACTGTGCTGTGAAGTTCTAGGTGTCAGAGCGTTCTGTCTATTGCTTCCAAAGAGGGGGGTAAAAATAAAATGGGTCATTTCAATCAAGTCATTACTGTGCTCACATCAAAAGTATTGCAGAAGTTGGTGTGTACAGTTGTTTCTGCTCAAGGGAACCATTACCGGAAAAGCAGGGCGGGTTGCCTCAGAAGTGATGAGTTGGCACCATTGATGGTGGTAAGGGAAGCTTAGTTATGCAATGAGCCACATCCTGCTCTCCTAACTCTGTGAGTAGCTCTGTTGGAGTCAATAGTAACAGCATCTATTAAAATCAGTGGAATCACTTGCATCAATAAGATAAGTAGGATTCAGCCCAAAGGTTGGTTAATATCAATGTTTTTAATCTCTCATTTTCATAAATGCTCTGTTCATTCATGCAATATAAAGTGAGGTGAATAAAGAACATTCTGTGCTTTCAATGGTTTGGCGTCATACACGGACAGGGCATATGATTAATACCATATTGTTGGCTTTGTTCTTTGCTTTTCAGTTGTGGCTGGCAATGTCCTTTTTGTAATTGCTGGTATCCCCCCGAGCCTATATAATCACTCTCTCCAGCTTTTCTATGATGCCCTTAGATTTTTCCTTTACTCAATGTAATATGTTTCTGTGTTCACTTACTCTCCCATCAGAACCATAATGTGTTTCTGATGTGCTACTCTGACGTGGTCAGAGCTGACATGGGGCAATGTATTCACCTGACAATGTTTCCCAAACCACATATGTTATCTGTATTTTCTTGTGCATAACCATCACACTGCAGAATTGTGCTTCGTAGTTGTGCTTCTGGGAAAACCTGTGGAACTGCAGCATGCTGGTTCAGTCGGTGGTGTTAGATAGGAAGTTGTGCTTGAATTTCAGATAGCATAGTTCACTTGGCTTCCTAAAATAATACAGTTAGGGGCTGAATAATAAAAAATGGACAATCCTGTTCATGTCATAGATCTACAGACATATACTTCTTGTTGGAGCATGATAATCTTGATGTTTTCTACTGAAAAGAGTACATACATGATACTACTATTAAAGCAGACCTATGATTTCTGCAGGAACACGAACCAGGAATGGAGTCACTGAAGTTACGCTCTAGTGTCAATGTTGATAGAATTGCATAGTTAGAGGTATAAGCTTGGTTCTGTATATTTTTCAATAGGTAATATCTAGTGTGTTTGTTTCCCTCCAGTGAACTTCCTGACAGTATGTAACTTCTTGGATGGGCATGTGTTGTCACCAGGAAGCTTCTTTTGATAAAAAGACAGTAAGGACGGGTAGTTGTCTGTGCTATTTAGCGTGTGTCAACGAAGTGAAAGCCTTACTGAAATCAGAAAAGATTCATTAATGTGCCATGAAGTTCTGCAATGCCTTCTCACAAGAGATTTCCATTTTGTTACGTTGTCACTGATGTGACATTCAAGACCAGATTCTGCTTTCAATGAAATTTGAGGTCATTTGATTGACATTAAAGGATTTTTACTGATTTAACAGCAGAATGCATAATTTATGACTACACGAGGGTAAAGGGAGAGAAATATTGTCACTATTATAATTGTTACATAGGTAAAACTTGCGGGCATTCATAGCTGTAATCCATTAATTGATGAAGTTCTTTAAGGAGATTCACAATTTCCCCCTACATATATACTGCCTGTTGTTCCTTAGGGTGGAATTTCCTACAGGGTTTTGAAAATCTGAAGCCATACGGCTCCCCACTGATGCTGTGGGAGTTGATGGTCCTGATGTCACTATGGGTACGATTTGCTGGATGTTTGAGATATCTGCAGGTATTATGCAGGAGGGGGAGATAAGAGGGGTGAGGATTAATCCTTGTGAAAACAGAAGACTATTACTCAAGTCTTTTTCACAATGAAGTATTTTGTGTGTTTACAGGTACTGTTAATAGCCTCCTTGCAAGTTCTTTCTTGCATTGTTTATCCAGCTACACTTATATTGATGACAGACTTTATAAACAATTCATAAAGGTTTATATATGATTTATCAATGTTCTAAGAAGATTTTCATCATGGTAATAGGTATTACACTTTTTGTAAGCATATCACAGATCTATGTGTAGGTTATTATAAACATCAGTTGGCTTGTTCCGCTCAATCCTTTATAACACCTAGTAAGCATTTATTGAACCTTTTATTAATAATTTTCTAAATCTTCAAAGGTAGTCCTCGTAAAAGCATGACCTTCCGACCATGTAAAGAATTTAAAGGTTCTGAGTTGAGAATAAAAGATGGACAGTACAAATCCAAATTCTTATAACAGAATTGGACAGTAATTATGAAACTTTTTAAATTACACTGCTGTCTAAGCATTTTTTTCTAATCCTTTGTTGTAGAGCGTATCCCATCTTTTAGCAATCACATCTGAAAAGATTCTCACTTGTAGATGTTTACAGAAATCCCAAGAAGGTAACTTAATTCTGAGTATTCGGTAATTCAGTAGCACTGTGCCGTAGTAAAAGCTTGCAAAGACTGATATGCCTGAGAACACTGTATTTTAAAATTAGCATCTTTTGGACTGATAGAAAAGCAAAGGCATTCTGACTCTGTTATTCTGTTTACCATTTAGTGCTTTTCCCTGTATTTCTGAGGAGATCAGAAGAACAGAGGTTATGAGTGAGAGAGGAAACTGGCCTTTGCTATATTTCTTCTTAATTGCTTTGGCATGTTTGATTGGTTTTAATTCTTAAGAATATAAGTAGCTCTATATGCATCCAACTGGGGCTCTCCAGATTCAGGTTTTCTGGTTGGGGTGGTTAGTATCTACCTGTGTTTTTCCGGCTTTGAAACCTCAATAGAATGATTATCGCTTCATCTCTTTCTGGGCTGCAATTGCTGCAACTCTTTCTAGTAAGAGAAATAATGGTAGGACTTTCAAGACTTTTAGGAAATATGTCACTATTTTATCTTGACTTGCAAATAATCATACTTTTTGGAAATTTAATTTATGGCAGGTAAGAGCTTGTAGGTCATTATTAATGACGTAAATCAGTTGTGTTGGATCTGTTCATTCACATGTTAGAATTTCAAAAGTGTATGTTACCCTAGAAAAATAGATCTGGTTGAATGTATACAGAAGATCATTACTTTTTTCTTGGACATATTTACATCAGAGGGATGAAAGAGTCTTTAGGCTTTGTTGAGATGCAGAATAAAGATTTGATTTCTAAAGCAAGGTGTCATGCAGAGACAGGGAGATCTGATGGTGTATGGATTACAGTGACCTAAGTCTCTATCAGTCTCCAGCAGCTGTCATAAACAAAGTGCCTTTTGCTGCTCCCGAAGGCATTATTAAAGCATACCGGTACTTCTACTGTCTTTTCTGTTAATCTTATGCAGCCTGGAGTCAAGCTTTATATATCTGAGAAGAACCAGGTCCAATAAATCTATGCACAGGAAGATATTTTAATACCTTTTGGTGTAGCTCCTAAATTCATATCTGAAAAACAAATTTCACTGAACCATTGAGGTCAGAAGGGGTCGATGGAGATTGTCTAGTCTAATCCTCCAGCTGAAAGCAGCGTCACCTAGAGCACGTTGCTCAGTGCTATGTCGATTTAGTTTTTGAGTATCTCCAAGGATGGAGAGTCCACAGTCTCTCTGGGCAACCATTCTGCTGTTTGAGTACCCTCACCATCATTTTTTTTTTCCATGTTTGAACGAAATTTCCTGTATTTCCATTTCTGCCCATTCGCTGTTGTCCCTTCGTGGGATAACAGAGAGAATAGCCTGTCTCAGCCTTTTTTACTGCCCCACATAAAGTATTTATATACATTGGTCAGGTTTCCACTAAGCTTTCAAGATAACTTCCCGGGATAATTATCTGCAAAAATCTTACTCAATAGCTTTTCAATGCTTATTGCAGGGAGGAGAAGACTTCTGTCATTGTGCAAGGAGACATGTGATTTGCAACAGTTCTCCAAGAAAGCTGGGATGATCAATTTAAGTTAATAGTGATTTGACTAAGATAGTTGGTTCCTGATGTTTTTGCCAGCATTTTATTTGTTGAGGTAATTCATTATTTTGGTCAAGATGATCTACAGAGTTAAACTTTTTTTTTGGTCTTTTTCTCAAGAATGTGTTTGTGCTGACTTCCAAGGAGGAATAAGGCTGTTTTCTGTGTTCAGAGAATCACAGAATAGTTGAGAGTTATAAAGAACTAGGAACTCCTGAATAGACACATCAGACTCAGTGCTAAAGCCCTGGAGCATTGCCATTTGGGAAGGTCCTTTATAATATTTTAAAATTCATCCGTTGATATCTCAGTTTCAGGAGTGTATTTTGTTCTTAAGTCATCTATACTACTTGGAGTTGCTTTAAAAAAAAATGAAAAAAAGAAATACTATGCATTGTGCTAAACTAGGCATTCCTGCAGCATTCAAATTTTAGTACAGCTCTATTGTTTCTGTTACTGACTTTTCTAAATCACACTTTCAGTCTTCTGTTATGGTTATGGGTAAAATTGTTTAAATAGTGGTGAAATAGCATATTTCAGAAAGCATACTGCCTAACCTGTTTCCAAATTTTAAGTGTTGTTGGCCATATGAGAGCTTCTGCTGCGTAAGAGAGATGGTGATGGTGCCAATTTGTACTTGTATATCTACAGTTAAAGTACTTGTTTGTTAGGAAGCAGCATTGATCCATTGTTGCTGTTGAGATTTCAACCTGTTCTAAGAAGAGCTGCTGAACAGACTTGCTTGGTTTACAGTGTCCATGTTATTCTTTGAATTTGGACCACTAAACCCAAGAAAATAATTCCCTTTTATAATTTCTCGTTACTGTTTGTTCAGAAATTGGACAAATATTTTCTTTTAATCTTTGGACTCTCATTGTTGGTCTCTGAAATTCTGATTCTACACGCTAGCGTGCAGCCCACATGGTTTACTTGCTTTAAGTCTGGCATATTTGGGGCAGTTTCAGTTTTACTGAGATTAATCAGGAAAAGCGTCCATTGGAATGGACAGCTGCTCTGCACCATTTTGTCTTAGGACAGCTCATAAATCTAGTAAGACTTAGTATGTTTACAGATTTTATACTAATATAGTTGTTCTGTTTGAAAGGATTAATGTTTTTACTGCACTAGTTACCCTAGATCAACTTCATGCATGGTTATAATTATACTAATACAAGATTGAGTTATAAACCCATACAGTTGCATCAGCATAAAATGACATGAGTCTTTTGTTGAGGCAAAGGTAGGGCTTAAGTTTTTATATTTTAATTTGGAAGCAGAGGGTTACTTTATTGAATTTGGATTTTAACATACCATTAAATCTTCCTCAAGAAATAATAAAGTATGTTTAAGATCATAGCTATCACTTAGCCAATCTAATAGAAGGATTCTTAAGGAGGGATAGATGTATGTCAGATATGAAGATATATTGACAGACAATGTGCCAAGAATTGAGAGGTATTTATGTATTAACATAGCTGTTCTCCTTCAAGCAATATAAGATGTATTAGATGCTTGTCCCGGCCTATATTTTTTCAGCACATTGTGCACAAAGAAAAGGATGCATTTCTTGAACTCTAGTAATATTCACTCTCTTTGTCATAAGAAAGGAGAGAGTTTGCATTAAACAGACTCCTTTTATGTTCTACCTACAGAATTTCAAAGAATACCGAACAAACGAGGTAGGAGTTTGTACATTTGTGCATCAAAGAAATGCTTAAATAGTTTCTTATATGTATAAAGGTACATTGTAGGGCAGCCTCAAAGAGAAACTATATTCTGTAATCAATGTGTTGCCACCTGAATAATTAAATAATGTTTTTCAATTTAGAAAAGCTCTTAAACACACTAAAACTATAAAATATACTGCTGATAAAAAATAACTAAACTGGTTGCTAAATGGTCACTGCTAAAGATAACATAAATGTAGAGACATTACAATTATCACAAAACGGTCATTTGTAGCTGTATGGTAGTATTTTCATAACAGACCCCAACAAATGGATGGTACTCAGATAATGCAGAAGTCAACCAAAAATCCTTTCTCTTCCCTCTTCCAAATTGGTATTTTATTTATAGATGGCAAACATTTTTAAGTAGGATGGACTCCTTGTTACTATGTAAGTTGTGCTGAGCAGGTAAAAAATATTAAGTCAAAAGGATGGAATTATATTTTTTAAATTTTAAAATGGTTATGTCAGACATGGGGGGTAAGGGGTAACTTTAACAATGAGGAAAGCATGAAATGGAGTTTTGTTCAGTAGCTGCAGCTCAGTATAATGATTGAGAAATGGGAATATTAAGACTAAAAAGAAATTAAATGAAAATATCTAGACAATCTGTCTACATGGAAAGTATATACATATTATAATTAAATACCTTGTTTTCTGTAGATTTCAGAAAATTTTTTCAACTTGACCATCTAATACTGGATACGCCTAAAATTACTACAGGAGCAGTTCCTCAGTGTGATCAAGTGAATGAAAGAATTATCCAGAAATCTTCGATTTAGGAAGTAGTATTTCTGGTTTAGTTATCCAACATGATCTTGACACTAAGTTTTCTTAAGGTGGTGGTGGTGTTGTTGTTGTTTTTTCCTGACTTTCAGTTACATAACTTCTTCGGGGTTTTTAAATATACTGTAATAATTTTTTTGTCCATTAAGTTACTAATTAATATGCTTATTACCTGGACTTCGGAGGAGACTTTTTTTAAACTTAAGTATAGTTTTTTACTCCTGTAAAATGCCAAGATATATTGTTTGGCTCTATTTTGAGTTTTGCAGAATCTTAAAAAAAGATTACAGGTAAGGCTGTCTTTTTCAGCTGCTCTTGATACCCAGTGGTCTTTGTATCTTATTTCTTTAGCCTATATATCCAGCGTGTTTTGGCTTAGGGATTCCTGTTCCTTTCAGAAGAGTCCAGAGGTCATGTATTGGATCAGCAGTTCATATTTACTGCCTTATGAGCAACTGGGAAGCCAAAATAGAGCCTCTGCAATGAGGGACACTGAAAGAAACCCCCAGTGACTTTGTTACTTAGCTTTGCTCTTGTGGCATCTCCTCCTCTAACACCGCTTTGAGATGGCAGGTTTGTGAACGAACCGAGTACTGAATGAAGATTGTGCAGTGGAGACACGCTGTAATCTGTTTACTTCAGTGGCCTAATGTCAGGCTTTCTCACATTACAGCACCATAGGGACCTCAGTGTCGCAGGCTTCAGTTCCGTTGTCTCCTTTGGCAGTTCTGATAGACTTAAGACAAGCCTAGCAAGAAGAAAGGCTGAGGCAAGACCTAGCTCCATTCTAAGCGATGAGAGAGAATACCCGCAACTGTCTGGTGATACAGACAAGTGTGGCATGCTGGTTTCTCCTCATGTGAAGGTGAATACCCCTATTTATCCTATGGTAATTTGAGAAAATATTTATTCTTAAGGTCTAGGGGCTTATTCTTAAGGCTTTTGGTCTTAAAAATTGCCAGATTGACCTGGATACAGAGTCACACCTAGTTCCTTCCCTCTAGGGGATGGTCTCCTGAACTGGCACGGGGTGGCTTAACTCTGCCCTTTTTAATGACTAGCCTGAGGGAAACTGCTAGTGGTACCAACAGGGACTCACTCTCCAGACAGGATGGCAGTGATTTCACAACTGTGCCAAGTAAGCTTATGCAGAAAAAATGCCAGGCAAAATAACAGCAAAAAATTGGTACTTCTTGAAAGCTACAGCAGCAGAGTAATGTAAAGGAAGCTAATTGTATACAGTCCTCTTGACTAGGCAGCCTGCTGAATAATAAACCTTCCTAAAGCCAGAACGGCATATTCATGGAACCGTTTATTATTTTCTTTGTGCATGTGTCTTCATTTATATTGTGTATACCACATATGTTTATATTTATACAAATCTTACTGTTGAACAGAAGCCTACTGTAAGCATGCATATTCTTGGGTATGCCCGTATGTGTGTTTATATATGTCTGTATATTTGTGTGCATGCACACGTGTGTATGTATATATGTCTGTGTGTATGAGAAACAGATGCACTGTAGGCAGATAGAGCAGATAAATATAGATTCAAATAGATGCATAAGCCTATAAATTTAGACACTATATAGAGTGAAAGCAAGCGGATCAGCAGAGTTTCATTATTACTTGTATTCTGTATAATAAAAGAGTAGCTGACACTGAAATGACTGAGGGGATGACACTGTTAGCTCTCAGCAAACGTAGTAAAAAGGTAAGAAAACTTCTTTCCAATATGAGCAGCAATTACGACAGAAGATTTATTATCACTGATCATTTGCTTAATATTATAGAAGTCATTGAGTAGTTTCATCTGGGGTTGAAGTGAGAGGATGGAAACAAAGCATAACATTTATAATTTTACCTTAAAATAAGTAAATAAAATAGAAATCTCGACCCATAGTCTGAGAAAGTGCAAACAATAGTTTTTATTTTACAGTAAGCCTCATGCACTGCTTGTCAGCTTTCTGCTTCTGCACAACATATCTTCTCTGCTTCACGTCCTAAAATTTCTCCAAATGAACTTGGGTGGCAGAGTATTGGGAAAAAACATTTAAGTTCATGAGAAAATTAGCAGTCAGAAATTATGGTGTGAGTGTGTGTTTATATGTGTATCTTAGTCTTTTGTTTGCAAATCTCTGATGCCTGTTTTAACAGTAAGCTTTCTCTCTGTTGTAGCAATACAGCTTTAGCTAATCCATAGCTGTAATATAGGTAGATAAAGTCAACAAGGTCTTAATCTTACTAGGTACAAAGAAAACACTGCAGCTATTCAGGGTCAATTTTTTCTTATAATGTAACACTTTGATGATATTGTTCAGATAATTCAAGATTGCTAGAAAACACCAGAAATTTGTCAATATTTCGTTTTATTTTTCTTTGTATAATACAGGTAGCATTGAGGTGTTTACAGCAAGAGGCCAGCAGCTGAGAGTTTGGCATTCTCTTTCCAGCTTGACCACTCGCTTAGAGTGAGATTTTACACAGATTATTTAATGTCTATGTACTTACTTCGCCATTTGTGAGTCGAATTGGTAATAATTATGTCACAGAGTTGGGTAATTGAGTTAATTTTGTTAATAGGTCTCATGATTTCATTGGAACTACTCATGGAGCAAGATGTTCAATAAGAGTATATCTCTTACAAAGTGCTCTAACAGTTATGAGGAAAAAAAAGGAACTACCAGTAGAAAATACTGTTGCTGATGTTCTGTATTGTGTTACAAACAATTACCTTACTTTTAATGTATTTAGTTGTTTTCAAAGTATCCCATTAGCTGATGAGTGGAACTCACAGCAAAGCAGGAGAAAGGTAAACACCAGCATGTATATATTCATACTCAGACCAACAGTATGCAACATGACAAAACATAATCAAAGACAGAAAATTAAAATGTCACCTGGTAGAAGCCTTGTTGTAGTATTTAGCTCATAAAACACTAGTTTTCTTAAAATATCTAGTATAAGCTAATATTCCTCTGCAGATTGAAAGAAAAAGGCATCTCAGAATATCTGGGTTCTGACCCTGAACTCATTACATGGTTTGGTGCAAGCCATTTCTTATTCCATGTTCTTAATTTGATACCTGAAAATGAGCTCTTCCAGGTGTATTTTAACATGTTTTTCAGGTCAACTCCCATTTCCAGTCACATAGGTTCTTTCTAAAAAATTGATCTTTAAGTCACATGAAGTATCCTGTAAAGGTGCTTGTTTTTTACTTTGTCTATTGAGATACCTGAATCAAACACAGAGAGGAGCCTGAAGTTACACGTGTATGAACAATAAAAAGCTATGGGGAAATCGCTAACTGATATAGGAGGCGTTGGCGCTTTCGCTTGTCCTTGAGCTAGTGAAAAAGTTTTACAAAACAGGGACCTGCAGACTTTTCTGGGCTGCTGCTGCTTGTGGTGACGGTGGCAGCAGCACATCTCCCCTCCCGGCTGGAGGATGCGCTGAGCTCAGGGCACAGCTCTCGCCTGCCCCGTGGGGCTACCGTGCCCTCGGCACCTTGAGGACTCCGCAGATATGCAAGAGCTACCCCTTGTCTGGAGGAGTCTAAGAGGAGACCTCATCGTGGCTACAGCTTCCTCGCAAGGGGAGGAGGAAGGGCAGGTGCTGAACTCTTCTTTTTAGCGACCAATGACAGAACCTGAGGGAATGTCAGGAAGATGTGCAAGGGGAGGTTTAGGTTGGACATTAGGAAAAGGTTCTTCACCCAGAGGGTGGTGGACACTGGAACAGGCTCCCCAGGGAGGTGTCACGGCCCCAAGCCTGACAGTGTTCAAGAAGAGAGTGGACAACACCCTCAGACACATGGGGTGAACCATGGGGTTGTCCTGTGCAGGGACAGGAGTTGGAGTCAATGATCCTTGTGGATCCCTTCCAACTCAGGACATTCTATGATTCTATGATTTGTCTGAATATCCCTCAGTTACTGGGACTCCACAGGATATGAAACCTGTGTAGTGTAGGAGTGATATTTGAGAGGAATAAGGTGAATGAATATGATAAATGACAGTACTTCAAAAATTAACAAGGCTATCCAGTAAATTCTTCTGAATTCCTCCTCATCTCATCTGAGTGCTGCATATTATAACAACCATGCTAGCTTCAAAATAAGATTTTGCTTTTAGGCACCAAAATGAATATGAAGGTTTGTTGGACAAGGATTACACTGAGCCCCCAACTACTATAAAAATATGGTCTTTTCAAAGTCTCAGGGGATATCTGGAAGTTCCGCTATCTCAGCATTCCCTGTGATTTCTGAATTTTGTTTTCTGCTTCCCTGCTCCTCTCTCTCCCTAATTCTGATAAATTAATAAATCCTTACCGGATTAAACTGTAACATTAGATTATATTTCCAGTAGGGGAAATACATTAAAAAAAAAAAAAAATTGCTCTTGATCTAAACCCTTGCATGTGTTGATTTCAGTCTGGATCAGATTATTGCAGCTGAGTTATAGTCTTGAAAACTGAGGTTTATTATGGAAACACTGACATAACCTCAATTCTTTTGGTTCTGGCAGACATGTCAAAAATATCCAGAGACCTTTTTTTCTGACTCGAAGTTCTTTGCTAGTCTCCTTGGACTTTGCTTTCTGAGTCTTTGCCAATTTTGCTGCCATTCATTTTGACTAAAATCATCCTGGAAATCTGTCAGTCTGCAAGAGCTGTTAGGAAATCACACCATTACACGTTCAGTAGGTTGGTTGAGGGGTGGGGAAAGTTTAGTAACTTCTGCTGAGTCATGGTCATTCCAAAATAGTGAGTCCAAAAGGTTCATGTGAACAAAAAGTCGGCAGGACAAAAATAGAGGTAAATTGCCAAGAAAGCCATATTTGTTGTGAGCTACTTTCAATGCAAGGAAAATCAAGTTGCACAAGGTCTGCAAAAGGTTTACTGGTTCTTTAACTAGCAAGAAGAGTTGGCAAGCATCTCTAATGTATTTTTTGTCTCTATCATTTTGATAATTTTTATTATTCATTTTGCCATTAAAAGCCCATGGCAACCTAGCACTCTGCTTATCTCCTCCTACAGTCATTAAATAGACAAAAACTGTATTGAGAAACATTAAGCTTACATTCAAAATCATGAAATCCTAGAGTAATAACTTGTTTATAACCTTAGTCTCTCCCTTATGATACAGTCGTTACTGAAAAGTGGCATTATTTTCCTGCAAATACAGAGCTGTAGAATCTTTGATATGTGGCATCTACTATTAATGCATTTTGCTAATCAGAAAAACAAAAACAACCAATCAAAGCAAAAATAAGGCCACACCGAGCCCCAAACCAGCTGTCTAGCATAGTGAAAAATTATGCTACTTTGTCTTGTAGAGACAACATATAGCAGGGAAGTTAAAGAATGTAACATACAGTAGCATACAAAAAGGGCATTTTGTTAGGACACACAAAGGGGTTTTTTTTAGTATTTTCTGACCTAAGTGTGTATCCAAGATGCTTTTTGTAAAATATTTGGTAGGATTTTGTAGCTGTATGGACTTTTTAAAACTTCACCATTTTCATCATAGTAGAAAACTATTTCTTGAAACATTAATCTAGCCAGTATTGACTTTATAAGCTATGAGTCTGTTCATATTTTCAGTTGTTAATGCTTTTTACTATAGAAGGCTTAATCTCTCTCTTTTTTTCTCTATCTTTTAAATCTCTGGATGTTCTTTTTTTCACATTCTTTATGTGAAAAACAGATGAATTTTTGTTTATTCAAATTTTCATGAAATTTCAAAGGGAACTATTAAGAAAAATTACAGAGTGAATTTTCCAAAAATATTGAGTAATTGAAGGCAAGTTGATTATAATGGAAACTTCTGTCAACTTCACTTGATAGCCACTCAAGTACAACTTGAACTGAACACCCTAATTTGTCTCCTCATATTTTTGGAGGATTCAGATCTCTAGTGGAATCCAATATGTACAGTCCACAGCCAGTTGCTTATAATCTAACATGCAAACAAGTGCTTAAGTATATGTGTACTCTTGATGATCTTAAGCATGGAAGTGTTGGAGCTGCTCTTACTGGTATCTGAGCTTGATTTCTCTTTGCTGGTATATCTTTAGTGTCTCTGTCATCTCTTTTCATATAATGTCCTGTAAAACTAATACATTTTAAGCTTCTACAGTGCATCCCATAAGATGAGGACATACTAAACATGCAGACTAGTTTTCAGTGTATAAATGGTGCTGAAAAATATGTTCCTGTTCACATGGCAGTCTGTTCAGAAGAGTGCAGGTTTTTGTTGTTTGATAAGCTGGTCCTACGGTCCAGTCTTCCTTAGACATTCATCTTGCATAGCGACAAAGTTTGATTGTGAAGCATCATTTCTGGTGATCGCATGACAGTGATGTAGAGTTTGTGTCTTCTTTGTCTCATTTTTTTCCCTCAGTGTTCTCCTGGTCGACGAAGAAAACATGCCTGAGCATGTTTTGAGTTGGCCCAATCTGTATTAATGCGTGCTTAATCCAGATTGCATGCCTAGGTCACTCTTTAAGAGCACCTTAATCTTTTTTTTTAAGGATCAGTTTCATTTGAAGGCAAATCAGCATAGTAAGGCTGCGTATAACTTTTTCTGGAAAACTTTTCTGGGGTAATTTCAAGGCAATTCCAGATTTGTACAATCAAAATTAAGAAGCACATGCAAGGCAGTGAATTACTGTTTTCTTTTTCTAACATCCCAACAGAGATCCTGACTGCATGCTGGCTGGTAGTATCATAGTTAATGTGGCTAGATGTGGATCTGGGAAAACTAAAAAAATCAGTAGAATAGTCAGAAACGTTGCATATCTGTGGAATTTCCTTAAAATAGTATTTACGTTTCTGACAACACGGAGTTTTATGTTTGCTTGCTTTGCTAATTTAGGACCTGTAAAAATGCCTTATGCCAGACCTATAAAGAAAAACATGTTGCCCATTACACAGAATTTGAAGAAAACAAGATAGGGTATGCATGTCTTCCGGTAAAGATGGTACAAAAGAAGCTCTAAGAGAACTGAAAGCTTTTCAGCTTTTTTTTTTTTTTTTAAATTGTCATGGCCATGCTTAGTTTCATTTGTGATACTAGGCGAGGTGTCTGCTGTGAGTTGTAATAAAGCTCCTTTTAGTCTTCAGTCTTCCAGCGTGCTTTAGAAACAATGTTAGCACACTTTAGAATCACCTTATTGACTCAATATAATTCCCATTACAGAGCCAGGAGCTTGTCTATGTCTGAATTGAGGACTCCAGGTATGTACTTTTGTGCAAGAGAGAACAACGGAGACATTTTGGAAGGCCTAATGAGTGAGCAAAATAGGTCAAGTGTTCCTTGTTTCAAGTATCTAATTCCTATATTCCTGTGTCACCCTACCATCTGAAAAACTGCAGGGCTTTATATTACATACCATGCATAGTGCTTATGATTTCAGTGCTCCTACAAGCCTGTGGGTCTTGAAGGAGTAAGTCAAAAGTTGATGTATAGTATTACTAAAGAAAGTTTTCTCTTAGGAACCTTAATGACCCTCATGGCTGAATATGAGCTTCTTCTGCATCTTTATAGGTAGCACAGGAAGTGCCACAGTGGCATTAATATGTGTTTTTCCGTGGTTTCTAATAGGATTTGGGTAGTGGGTGTGGGAGGGAAATCTTGCTTTTGAATGGAGGGGCTCATGGGTTTTGTTAAGCATCCAGTTTTCTGGCAAAGGGCACCAAAATGAAAAGGTTGGGAAAAGCATGTTTGGTTCAGAAAGGCATAATTCTGTTTCTTAACACTTTGCTCCCCTCTTTCCGTTGCACCCCTTCTCATGCATACATTAAATCTGCCTCTCACCCCTCTGCATTTCTTCGCCTGCGTCTCTCTCTCAGAGCTCTGAATTCATTATATAGAGTAGAGTAAATCAATAGTAAATGCTAACCACCCACTCTGTACTCAGTTACGCAATATCACATACCGTGTACACAGAGACAAAAAGGGAAAAAGCACACACAGGCTTTACATTCAAAAGCTCTTGCATAATTTTGCTTTTCTACAGCCAAACGGGGAGGAAAAAAAAAAAAAAAAGGAAATAACAGATGGGGAGACTTGCAAGTTTTTTTTTGCCTTTTCTCAGACTGCACAGAGGGGAGTTAGTTTAACATCCATGGTCACTTCTGATTGCCCTGTGCTGCAGATAAGCAAGCCAGACTAGCTTGTGCTTTAAAAATAAGACTTTCTTCCAGCTTCCATGATGTGGTGCACTCTTCAGGTAATACAAGAAAAACTATTATGAAGTGTTTGAGGCTGAATTGGTTATTTGTTTAGTCTTAATGGAAAAAGGAAAAGAAAAACCTCACTTTACTCGATACATGTTACAAAGCGAAAGAGGGATGACGAGTAGGGGAGGTTGGATTGAATTCTCTGGCGTGGTTTTGTGCTTCTTTCTTTTTTTTTTTTTAATCTTTTTCCCTTTCTGAAAAGCAAAATATCTCTCAATGTAATATTTATGTAAAAAGCCAGTTATGTAACTCTCGCCTTTCTTTCGCTTTTGTTACCTCTCTGGACTGTACAGCTCTACTGTTTTTCCTCACGACAGATTGTATTAAAACCTGCAAATCCTGATGAAAGGAAAGAACGACTGGGTGCCCACAGCACAGACTTTAATTTCGAGCCTTTTTAAGGGCTTCAGGCTGGAAGACAATGGATCTATTTAAGATCTGGTTTTGGCTGGAGGAATTCTTATTGAGTATTTTCCTGTCACAGTGTGCTCTGGAACATCCCTGGCTTCTGCACAGAGTTTCTGTCTTTCTCCTCCTCTCTCTTTCCCCTCCCTGTCAAACTTTGGATGTATACAATGAAAGCTTTTTCCCTTTCCTCTCCTGACCTTAATGCAAGTGTCAGGTTGGTCTCTGCGTAACAAAAGCAAGTACGGGAGCATAGAGAGATTTTAAGTTGCACTGAGCTTTATTTATTAATTTTTATTTCATTTAAGTGACTGATGTCCACAGAGATCCAGAGATTCTTTTGATTAGGATTGGTTGGGATATTTCAGTTGATTTCTGTCAAATACAAGTGAAAAATTGTATAACCCTGCTACAAGAATAAAAAATGTGGGATTTGAGGCGTTCAAAAAAAGGGAAGAAAAGGGTCAATACTAAGAAAACTTTGTACTTTTTGACCACAGGAAGAAAATATTCCTGTACGTATTGCAACCAATTTATTCCTAGTTGTATCCTATGAGGATCTGACCTGTTTGTGGTTGCTAGCATTGTGTCGGGGTTTGTTTTGTTTTGCCCTTTACAAACCGTTCTTGTCTGCGTGCACGTTCTTGGACAGATTCTTCCCTAGTGTAATGCTGCTAATTCTGTTGATATTATGTCAGGAGTCTATTAGTTCAATTACAGAGTTATAGGGCTTGATTCTCAGTTATTTTAAAGTGTTTTTCTGGCATTGGAAAGGACTCATAAAATGAGCCTGAGCATGAATTATACCCACATCTGGCATAATAGAAAAAATAGTTAAAGCTGACATATTTCAACTGTGATCCCTGAAAAAAAGCTTTAAATGAAATAGGGTTTTGTGAAAATGAGAAGTACTTTAGGCTCTATAAGTATATTATAAGCTGTATATTTCACCAAATTGCTGGGGAGTACATACATATTCAAAGGAGTATTGGAACACCTGGATTCCCTGCCTGATTCTGAAACCAGCCCTTGCTTTGGCTCTGAGCAACAAAAACTTCTTCTGTCTCCATTTCTGGCTCAGTACAGAGTTTCTTAGGGATTATAGTAGTAGGTACATTGTTTATCGTGCCCTACAGAAATAATCTAAAGCTATTTTATCCATGTTTATACAGTGGGTTGAAATGCACAGGGAGAAGGTGTTGAAATAATTTGGAGAGGTTAAAAAATCATTTAAACCTCATGCTGGTGTTGCCCCAAAGACCAAGTTGTGGGCACCAACCATATGTAAATGTTAGCTGGAAATCAGAAGATGACCCTAATCATCAGAAGATTCAATTCTGGAAGTCTATCCTATAGGAATTATAGGGCCTGGAAATCCACATAGTTGTAAGATGGGGCTGAATCAACGTATCAGTAGCAGTTTATGACATGGTCGCATGAAGAGGAGGAGAGTAATCTCCTGAAAGTCGCTTATCCTGGTGTCCCTAATAGCTGTCGACCCTTTATAAAATGCTCGGAAGGTGTACACTGTATAGTTTCAAAGAGAACATGGTAAATAATGATTCCAGTGTTAATCAAAAGAGTGGTCATATATCTTTGAATGAAAATTACTTTCTGCCCATCTTCTTTTAGTCTGTAAGTTTTTCACCTGCACTAATTACAATGGAAGACTTATTTGGACTAGGTCTACAAAACCTGATAACCTTTCACAGTAGACAAGCACATTTCCTTTTAAAAGGCATTTGTGTGCTTTTCAGTTACTGAGAAGTTTCTTTGCATGTCACTACGTTACCTTTAACTCCTGAGTCTTCAGTCCCCTGCTTTGCTTTCAGCGCTTATGTGGAGTTGTAACAACGCACTAACCTTCCTTTATGGTCAAACGCATTTGATTATTTTTTGAGTGTGCATGAATTAAACAAGAAAAACCTTGCAAATGCCTGCTGCTAAAAGTCTGGTTATATATACACAGCTGAACAGCCAGCAGAATGATGGAATTTTGTGTTTTCTGCTGAATAGAAGCCTAATTTTAATTTATGGAGGAGAGGGTGATTTGACTTGACCAGATGCTAGACATGCAACCTGTGAAACTTCTGTCTTCCTGAATTCATAGGCAAAATAGGCAAAAGTGAGGGTTTGAACAGTTTCTTAAATGAGATGTTAATATTCAGTTTTAATGAACAAGACTTCATTTCACAACTTAAAAAGACTCTGGTATTTTATTTTTAAACATAAGCTGTTTGAGTCCTGCCACTGTGAAGCTCTGTGGCTTAGTTTTCTTAAATTCAAGTTTGTTATTTTAGAGAAAAGGTTAAATACGAACCCTAAAGGTTTAAAAACAACAGCAAGAATGAACAGAACTCTACATTAATTTTTATTTTTAAATTTAATTATTTTTCTTCCCTGACACATGCTTGAGGTTGGGTATATTGGAAAAAACAGCTAGCTAATATGATTTTGCTGTATCCAGCAATGTGCTGAATTAGCTACAGTAGTCTCTTTTTATCTAGTAATTATTCTGCAAGGTTTCCTCCCTCCCTCCCTTCCTCAGAACAGTTTTTTTTGTAACTCTGACGCTTTGGTTGAAGTTTATAACAATTTTGTGACCTTCACTGTCAGTAATTCATGGCTATTGCCTTCACTAGTTTCAAGGATATTTTTGACTTACAGAAGTCTGTAAGAAATAAAGCAAGAAGCAATACCTTTAGCGTAGTTATACCGAAAGTATCAGACCTAGCTGCACTGAATGTTGCTGTGCTCCTCCTTTTCAAAATTACATTCACAGAAAACAAATCAGGGGATCCATTTCTCCTGTCTGAGCATCTGTATGTTCTAGTCTTTGCTGTTCAATCTGACATCTGCAGGTGGGCCCCAACGTGAGCAGGGAAGGATGGCTGCAGTCCAGCGGTGCAAAGGAGCTGTCGTGTGGGCTCAGTGCTTAGAGCAGGGCCAACACCTGGATGTTCCTTGCTTTTTCTTCCGCACAGGGCTTAATATTTTCGTTTTGTCGGTAAATGAAGAGGGCTGTGTTTGGCTGGAATGCCTATGTTGGTGTTAGGCCCACAAGAGGACACACGATGTCCTCCCTGCGTTGGGGAGGGAGCAGATCCTCCATTGCACGTGGGTTTCTTTCCTGGACGACTCGTCTTGTCGCTGCCGATTACTGAATGATGGTGGTTAGGGTGGGAAGGGTGGATAAACTCTCTTCACCTTGTTGATGCAGAGAGTTAAAACCAAATCTTTAGGAGAAGAGCAGGGAACTAGATTTGATAATCTGGAAAGTTTGCTTCAGGGTAAGTTCTTGTAGGGAAACGAACCGTAAACAGTTTCTGTGGGGACTTGATTTGGGGTATTCATAAGAAAACTAACTGTAAACAATTTCTGTGGGGACTCGATTTGGGGTATTCATAATTTTGACTGAAGAAACCTCTGACTTGTTTGGCTTTTAAGGGTGCACGATGAAACTCAGTGTTTTAGGGAAGTTCCGGCAGAGACAGGTTACGAGGAGAGCCCACTTGTGTAAGCAGCAGAGAGGATCGTTCGCTCCTGAGTTTTAACTGATTTGTTTGTGACTGCAGCAGAATAGATGGACTCACTGCTTGGAGAGAAAAAGACACTTGGTTGATAATGTTTTAGCTCAAAACAAATAATAGTGCTCTTCATGGAAAGATATTAAGAGAACAATGCAGAAAATGTCTGAAACCATCCTTGCCCATACTTTTGACTACGTATTTTTCTTAAGCAATTTTTTCTGCTTACAGTTCTTAGTAAATATCCTGCTTGCCTTAGACCCCTTACATGACTTTAAAATTAAAAAAAAAAAAAAAAAAAAGTCAAATTTTCAATGTCGTCTTCTGGGGTCCATCTAAATGTACATTTCTGATTTAAAAGTGTCGGTCGCTGCTGAGGCTGGAAATGGTCTGTTCTGCTGTGAGGAAGAGAGGGGCAGATCCATAACGGTTGTTGGAGCTGTCGTGTTGCTGAGAATCAGCTGTTTTTTCTTTATACTGCGAAGATTAAACAAAGAATGTTAAACATTTCCCAATTTAGCATTTCTAATGGAAAGCAGCTGTAGGGCCACAGCTCGCTGCTGCAAGGGCAGGCGTTCACATTAGGAGTCACTTAAAAAAGGCTTTTCTTTTCTTTGAAGGCCCATCCATTCCTCTCCCAGCCCAGCTGCTGTACTTTGCAGTCAGGTGGAGGCAGCTTTAAATTTTTACTTTCATTTAAGCAGGAGCTAATTTACTTTTGGAAACAAAAGTTAAAGCAGCTCAGCCATCTGCAAAGTGGAGGAGGAGGCAGTGGGTTTCTTTAACTTTTAAAATCTCTACAATGCTATTTCACACCAACAGGCGAGCAAAAATTGCCTTCCTGAGCTCCTATTAGTAATAATATGTAGTATCAGTGATCTAATGTCTTCATCTTGGTTTCTAAAAGGTACCTGTTGGTTATGTTCAGTCTTCTTTATACGTGCATTCAGCTCAAGAGCTTTGAAGTAGAAAGTTGTAGTCTTGAGTGCAGCAGAACCACATTTTTTGACCTACTGACAGCACAACTTTTCCCGTAGCATTTCACTAGTGATTACGTGGAGCTCTGTGACTTTCTGTTCCTCGTAGTAAAGGCAAAGAACACTTAAAGGTGTCTGGTAAATGAAAAAAAAGGGGGGGGGAGCATTTTGATATCCTGGTGTTATACATGCTTTTATTGTGGTTATCAGCCTTTCTTGTTTTCTAGTTTTACTTGCAGAGTCCATGGTGGAAAGAAATACATTATTCAAGCTTTGTTAGTTGAAGCTGAGGAGAATTTCAGTTTTATGCAAATATATATTTTATTCCCTGAGTGAAATAAGTGTTAATAGAGTTAGGGTTTTTAACAGAGCAGCTAAAAATGTCCTTTGCCTGCCTCTCCATTTGCTAGTTTTCAGAAATTCAGTAGTTCTCTGTCATCACATAAGGACAAGATCTAAACATCATATATAATTAAAACATTTTCAGAAAAAAAAAAAATCTGTTTTCTTGTGTAAATTGTAAGCACTATAAAGAAATCAGATATCCATTTTCTGCCTTCTCCTGCGTGCCTGCCTGCAAGTAGGTTTTGTCTAAACAAAATAGCCTGGCACTCAGAGCTCACAAACCCTTGCGTATTACTTAGGATCTACATGAGTAATTTTATTTGCCTTCTACAGTAGCTTAAATATGTTTGTAAATGTTTGCCCACATTTTTGTTTCTTAAGGGAAGCTTTTTACAATATCATTTTTTGGAATAAGTCAAAGTTTGAGTTTAAAAAATATTTCAATCTTCTTGTGATTGCATTTCTTGCAGAATGTTGGAATTTTTGGACTGTGCATCTGTTTAGGCACGTGGAGAAAGACAAGACTGAGATCATGTAAGTCATGAAACTGAGGGTGAATAATCCATACTTTGTTCTCTCACCATTTTTACAATTTATATCCAGATGCAAGTAATAAACCAAAATGGGGGGGAGGGGGAGGAATCTAGTTAGCTTTTATTTTTAAAGTGATTAATGAAAAGCAAAGTTCAAATGAGGCCACAAATCCTGATGGTGCACAATGGGTTGATTTATTTTGTAAATAGACCATGGATAATTAACCATAAAACAAAACTTTTTTTTTTTTTTTTTTAGAAACTTGCATAATGACACTGGTTTCTTTTAGTTGCTGTGAGTTTCACAGAGGGATAACAACTTATTCACAACTGGTTGCAACTGGTTACAGCCAAGAAAGGAAAAATCCCAGAGCAGCTAGAGGGAAAAGACTGTTAAAACACTGCTACACTTGCAGTTTTTTTAGTAAGGCATTTACTAATGGCTATAGAATAGGCAAAGCTACCCTTGTACGACAGAGCAGATATGTACGTACTCTGATGATGCTTGCCATATTATCCTATGCTTTGGCTTAAAACCTGTAAGCAAAAGACAGCTCCTGCAGCTGGCCTTGTAGTCCACAATTTTGTATTGACTTCTAAATAGCATTAGTTTATGCTTGATTACAAGCTTCCATGATGCCTGTATCTTACTGCTCTGGCACAGGGGGAAGTGTCCTCTGGATAGTCAAAATATTCTGACTTGCTGCCAAGTCCTCTTGTGAGCCAGAGCATGATGGTAGTTTTTCAGATATGTGATATGAGAAAACTGCCTGCCCGACATCCCCTGAATTTGTCTTTTCATATTCCACAGTCATCTGTGGAAGGGATCTCTGATGCCCAGGAAGAAGAAGGTCCAATTTGTTGTGAAAGTACATTCACTACTAATTAGAGCTACCAGCTGGGACTACAGCCCTGGAGACTGCTAATAAACTAGAGCATGAGATGTTCAGATGACAATATGGCCACTTTTGTGCTGGTTTATATTAGTTGCTTGTACTCAGATTTGCTCATCTCATGCCAGCTTATTAGAGTGAAGAGAGGGTTTATGTAGGTAACTGTGAAGATGCAGGAGGTTGAGTTTGCCATGCAGACACCATCTATATGGACCCCTTAGCTTGCTCTCACATGCCACAATGGGCTTTAGAATATTTATGTGCATATCTATAAGGTCTGCAGTTCACATGGAGCTAAAATCTGATCATGCTGTGTTCATGTGAGAGTTGGCTATTGGTGCAGCTGTGCTGTGTTTCATAGACAGTGACTCTAAGGTATTTGAAAAAAGCCCCTCTCATTCCCAGTGGTAGCCTGGGTAAGCAGAGGGAGTGGGTAAAAATGCTTAAAACCAGCCTAGTGTTACAGACTGATGTTGGTAAGGGTTCTCTGTCCTAAACTAATCTGTACACATGCTCTTTCTTCTGCAAATTTGGAGTATTTATTTGTCAGCAATGTACTGCAGAGAGGAGAAGTAGGTCCTTAATGTCACACTGTTGCCTGCTGTCTGCGTGAGCTTAATGTAGATAACAGGGTATAAGGGTTGTGCATTTTTAGCTAGATCACAGTTGCAAGACGGGGCCTTAGACCAACGCTTTAAACCCGTAACCAGAGAACTGCTGAGTTCCCACTGTGTTCGTGACACTAGTAGCTGCAACACATGGGCTGACACTTACAATCTTTTTTTAGGCCAAAGAGTCAAGTTAAAATAGCACTTAGTTTGAGCAAGAGGCTTCTGTTGTGGGTGGGAGTCATGCTGGGGGTAACATTAGCTTTGTACTTTCAGACGACTTTGCAGTGAAGACAAGACCCCAAAAGTGAATTAACTCTCCAAGTCTCAATACAGGCTTTGGCTTCTCTTCAAGTCCTATTGGAAGAGAAGGCAGCCAGGGTCCACTGTGGTGGTGCTAACTGGATGTGTCTGTCCCGTGGGCTTTCCCTTGAAACTGCTCTTTGTCAGGCTTTTGCTTCTGGGAAGTGTGGCAATGTATGGAATCTGCTGTGTACTATTTATTACTTAGAACTTGACTTTATTGACTAACTGAACCCTTGTATCTTGTGACAATCTTTTCCTGTGCTCTGCATCGTGCCGAAGAGACAGGGGAGTGGTGTTGGCATATCTTTGTATGAATAGGTCTGTCATTAAATATTTGAAATAGAAACATCTGAAATAGATCTTGCCTGAGAAGAACAATGGGGCAACTAGAGAAAGCCAGTTTTCTCCAAATTTGCTTTGGGGCTAGAGTTTTAAGCAAACA
>VWYH01001683.1:218930-264437 GCA_013399365.1 Pampusana beccarii | reverse complement strand
AAAAAAAAAAAAAAAAAAAAAAGAAAAAAGAAAAGAAAAAAAAAGGAGAAGAGACCAGGTATTAGTTCAGGGGCTTAAAAACAACAAACCCTGGCAGGCATGAAAAGAGATACAAGTTGAGAGAGAAGAGGGGAGGGGTGCTTAGCAGAGGGAGGCTTTTTTTTGTTTGGTTGTTTTAATACCTAAGACCAGCTAAGGGAGAAGGAAGCTGGTACAAAATGATTGACTCCCTCATTTGGAAGAGGCATGGTGTTTAGGAAAGGGAAACTTTTTGCCTGATGCAGATCTAAGCCCAAGTACCATTCACTGCTAGTGCTGAGGATGCTGAGGCATGGAGGTGCATTTGGGTATTTTTTGTTTTCTCTGCTCTCTGCATCAGTATTTTTATTTTGTGAAGAGTAAGAGAGTCAATTATCTTCCTCGAGCAGTTAGGCTCTGAAATCTTACTGCTAGGAAGGGGTTACAGGCAGCCTTAGCTGAAGGCACACGCAAAACGAAGGAGTGTTCAGCTCCTGCCAGACTGTGGAAGGTGTCAGCACGTGGGCCCAGTAAGCAGAACACAAATTCAACACTCTGCTTGGTGTGCAGCAGGAAAAGCACTGTTAAAGGTAATTGTAGTTTAGGCTTTTGAGCAAGCCTGTGTTTTTCTCTTACGTGGTAATAACCTATTTGTAAAGACATGCAATCCAAACTCCTTTTATTTTAGCCAACCTATCTCTTCCAAAATACCCATCCCCAAACATAATACTTAAAAAAAACCCACAGGTGAGGTAATCCCACACGTCTTCCCAAGACTTTCCATGTCTGCCTCATAAAGTGTGGCATCTGGTGTTCTGGTAGGTAGGTTCAAGTTCCAGTTAGAAAGTGCTTTCATGGTGGACTTAGCAGTACAATTGTTTGAATCCTTGGATGTTTGCTTCAAGCACTGTGTTCAGAAATTTGCTTTGTAAGAAACAATATTTACTCGATTCTTACAGAGATTCCATCCGTGTTAGAAAAAAACCTTCACCAAATGGCATGGGAAATGGCGACTTCTCATAAGCATCTGAACGCTGAAATAGCTACGGGATGCCAATCATGGGGAATGATGTACTGTCAGGGTTAGAGGCCTAGCTGTACTTTAGCTCTCCTTCTGGTCTTCCTAAGTAAATACTTTCATACATTGGCACTCTTGCAGCTACCTGATCTAGGTGAAATCCCTGAATTCTTCCAGTTTTAGGCCAGGATTTGTCTCACAGCTTCAGCCAGGCTTCGCATGGCTTCATGGTATTTTGCATTTTATTCATTTGGAGATCTATGAGCAGTGATCAAGAGCCTTCTTAGTGGTTGGAGCAAATGGTTAAAGAAAAAGTAATTCTTAGATGTTAAACATCTTATTAATCTCAGCTGCTCTTACGTTTCTCTACCAGTTAAGTTTAAGGTCACAGGGACAGAGCAGAAACAACTAGCAATCCCCTCACTTCTCCTCACCCCGGATTCTTCTGGAGCAGCAGTCTGCTGCTTTAGCCTGCTCAGAACTGGTTTTGATACTTCCCCAAATGGCAATAGTAATTAAAGGTCCTTGAACCCAGCAAGACGTGTGTGAGTTGTTACATAAACGTCTGAAAAAGCCTCTTACCTTTCATACGTCAGTAGGCATCACCGGTTCTTGGATAAGAACAACATACCAGCTGGATTATTAATAATAATTAGATTGGCACTGATATATCGATAGCATTGCAGATGTATTACAAGCTTCTGAGGCTCACTAAAGAGTACTGAAAGTGAGGACTAGAAGCACTAAAATATACCTAGTGTTATTCTCTTCTTGTGGAAATATTGGTTCATTAAAAAAAAATACTTCAATACTCTTTTATTTATTTTCATTTTTCATACTTCCAGATAAAGCTTTGTGGCATTTATGGAGCAGAAATGCTTATTTTCAAACTTTTCTTTCAAAAATGTATTCTATGTTCTAATATAAAATTTAAATCAAAACTGAAAGTAACAATCAAAACAAAATTATTTTGTCAAAACAAAACATTCAACTGACTGAAATGTGTTTTTTAAATTTTTGTTTCATGGGCAACTTCGCAACACAGTGTTCAACTGTGAAACAAAAGAGAATTTCAGAGTCTGCCACTATCCTATAAAGCAGGAATGTTGGGTTGTGCTTGGGCTCTTTTAGCTGGTGCTTGGAGGAGGACTTCGGAATTCTACTGTATCTGTTCTTAAAAGGTCTATGAAATCTGTCATATTCTGTTAAAACAACAAAAAGTTTAAAAGTGTGAAGACCCTTAGACTATGCTGAGGTCTTGATGTTATAATGGGACTTTCTGTTAATATCTCTGTAACAGTTAAGCAGAGTCTGTCTCTGCAACAATATGTAGGTCTCCCCTCAAAAAATACATATAGTGCATATATATAGATCGGGAAGCGTTTGATACCACTTCAGCTCTTCTGGCTTCCTTCTCTGTGGGCTGGTCATGGACAAAACCTCTCAAGTTCTGAGTGCCTATCTTGGGGCAATTGCTTGCAAAGTCAGTGAACAGTTGAACATAATGATAGTGTGAGTGTAAAGCCTATACAGTTAATATTAGTGTATTTGCTTCCATTTGTTGCTTCACAGATTTGATTTAAAAGAGACCTTCCCTTAGTAGAGCGCTTTCTGGTTATTTCTTTGAGTCTTTCCTTTTCCTCTATAACACCCAAAACATTATGTCTTTCTTCCTAATGTATTGGGTGTTTTTTCCTCTCTGTTTTCTTGTAGGATCTGTAAACTTAAACGCTATCATTTTTCTGACAGCAGTCTTATCCAGGACCACGATATGGTATGTGCCTTGGAGGCATATTATTTTAGATTATGGTTTTGGCTAAGTTCAAATCTCCAGGATGGGCCTAAATCCATCTTAGTGGGAGCACCCTGCAAAAGAAAAACATTAATTTAAGGGGGGGGTGTGTTTTGGACAAGTAGAGAAAGTGTGAAGATTAAAAGCAAATAATATAGTTAAGGATCACGCTGTTGATGGAAGATGTAAAGCACCTGGCCTTGGCTCAATAGTGTGATGATCCTTACTTTTCGAACAAGGGCTGATTTACTAATCTGCTCACATGATACCTTGGTTTTTCAGATCTGGCTCGCTTAAATTTGGATAGAAACAACAATGTTGTATTCCTTAAGAATATCAGCACTGCAGCTTTAGTAAGTTAGGGATAGAGCAGTCAACGTCTGATCACCCATTCAGACAGAATTGTGGCTCTGCAGACCTTGGAGTTCTCACTCTGGTTGGAAGTAAATACAAGATAACCTAACCTTTTATTTCTTTCCTTTTTTAAAGACATGGAAAGGGGTATTTTGTGATACAGAAAAGCTGCTTTTAAATAAATACAGATTGGGACAATAGTGGAGTTGGTTCAGTATTTCTCAGTTACAGGCCTGTGACAAGACAGGCAGGAAGATACGCTTTGTCCAACAGCTGCCTGCTGTATTCATCAGATTTTTTTTTATGTGACTAAGCATGTGACCTGCTATATCAGTATAAATTGAATTTATTCTTAAGAAGGCTGATTTAATCAGAAAAATGTATTTTGCACTCGGCTTGGATGTGAGGAGCTGGAATATTGATGTGTTCAGGCCTTAAAAGTATAAAAATAAAAACTCCCCCACCTCAGAGCCCTATAAATAAATAAATAAATAAAAAAGTTTATGCTGTGGACACACTCACAGTATTTCCTGCATGCTAGTGGAGCGGCACACATCAAAAATATAATAATATAAGCAGTAAAATATCCCAAGCAAACAGAAAGCATCTGTATATCTTGCATAGCTGGCTAGTATTATTGGGATGGTTGTTTTTAGCTTATCATGCCATTAATGCTTTGCGAATGTATATGTTCATGCTGAGGGCTGACCAGCAGTTGAACTGTCTTGTTAATGGTTATATTTAGTTGCTGCATTGTGCCTGAATGCCTACAGACATGTGAGAGGACAGGAAAGGTACTCAAGAAACTATTAGACCATGCAGGATCTGGTCTAGCAGCCCTACTCACAGGAGAATGTAACGTATTATAAACAGGATGTAAAGAAAAATTTATAAAGGTGTTTGGAGAAATCCAGGGATGTAACAAGTGTTTGTTAGCTCGTGTCCCAGGATTGATAGGCTATGTCCCTTTTGTTGTGCTACTGCCTTTAGTAACTAACGCATCAAACTCAGAGATACAATTTAACTGGAAAGATTTGTATCGCTAAAAAGTTATCATAAATGTAAAGAGAAAGCTATTATGTCTCCTCATTCAGTACCTTTTCTTTCCCTCACTATTTGTAATAGTCAAGTACTGACACATCTCTCTAGGCCTTCACTTCTACGTCATACTCACTTCCCAGCCTGTCTTCAGAAAGTCAAGGCCATTTCTGCAGAGTATAGGAGTGAAGATTCAGGGGTGTAAACAGGAGGTATGACTGTAAGGTTTTCAAATGAACTCCGTTTCGCTGCTGGTAGCATTTCTTGTAGGAAAGAGATGAAGTTTCCTTGGAACACGCCTGATCTAAATTCCCTCCTTGGCTTTGGCAGGCTGGGGATCAAGTCCATGTTGGAAATTCTCCATTCAAACTGCTGATTGCAGTCAGAACCCGTGACTGTTGTTCAAGCTGTCGCAGCCTGTGCTGCCCTCAGCCCAGAATCAACGCTGGCAGTATGGCTGCTCTGACTGCAAATACAGAAATTAGAAAACTTCTGACGTTAACTTGATATTAATTGTTACTTGAAGGAATCCCCTCTTGGAGGATGAGTTTTCAGATCCAGGAGGTTTCCTGATCTGCTTTTTTATCTTTCCTTACCATCTCTAAAGGTAAATGGGCCATTTTGCTGGAAAATTGAGATTGTAAGCATTAATCTGAAGGGCTTCCTAATAGGAGGATATTGGCAACACAGGTAGTAGAGCCCTACTAAGAAGGCAGACCCCCTTTCAAGAGTCGAACATCTTCAGGTCAAGAAGTCAAAAAGACTTTCCCAAACGATAGTTTTTCATCAATACATTGTGGATTGTAGCACTTGCAAAAGCATTATCCTTCACGGATCCCAACAGTCTGATCTCACTAGAGATCCTACTGCACGTAGCATTGCTTCCAATGGTAGTTGGGCCGGGGGGATGATTTTATCCCACCGTGGCTCCCACAAAACCATTAGCAGTACACCAGACATAGAACTGGCTCATCCTGTCTCTGCTGTGCATTCAGGGTAATTTTGGATTCCCTTCTCAGATTCAGCTGTTTAATAGTGCTGTAGTGTGAGCTTCAGAAATTGCTGATTTCTGTCTCAAGGATGACAAATTTCACAGTATATTTTTTAATTCCTATTTCTGTAGCAGTTCATAAAGCATCTTCACCTACAGTTTTCTAATATTCAGTGAAAAATAAATTTGGGAATGGGGTCCTTCAGTAAGGAGCCTCTTGCAGAATTCCTTTGATCATTATATGGTACGAGAAGTTCTGATTTTTATGACTGAAAGTTCTGATATAAATATGAGATTGCTGTATTTATAGGAACACCTTGATATGATCTTGCTGTTTTGTGGGACGTTTAAGAGATCCTGAAGTATCTTTAAAGATGAAACAATGGGAAGCTGCTTACCTCATGACAAAATAAGGCAAAATAAGGTCATGAAAACATGAAAATAAGGTCATGGTTGCAACTCCAGCAACAGAGATGAATGCATTATTTGCAACAAATAATTTAGTTTACAAATATAGCTTTTCTTGTGCCATCAAACATCCATGAGTTGATCAGTCTCTTTGATTCAAGAATCATTGGAATTTCTTTGATGACTACCTTCAAAACTTATATTCTATGGACTCTCTGTGAATGGAGATGAAAGAGGGATGGCTGTGGTTTCAATACTGTTTGCAAAAGCCTATTCTGTAATTTTCCTCTCTGGCATCCATCTTGTAAATTTGCATTACATGATGCCAGGCATTTAGGAGTCGATAGTTTTGATGAAAGAGGGTAACGAGTTAATGTTCATACAACGAGTTAATGTCTAGTGGACAGGAAGCATCACACAGATTCCCGAATCCTCACACATCCTTCACGTTACATTTATTTTATTAACCCTATGGCTGAAATGGTAAAACCTGAGAAACAAAAAAGGATAAAGGAGATCCTGATGCTGAATGGGTGAAGTGGGGAACGGGGTGTGATTATTTCATGAGTGCACTGATTCAGAAGATCAGCGTGAAGCTGGATGCTTCTGTTCACTGCACACAAGGGCAGAAACATGTCAGAAGTTGTTGCTGGTGGTGCTGCATTCATAAAAGGAGCGTGGCATTCACTTCACAGCCACCAGAGAGTAAAGGAAAGACAGACCCGCAGACATCTGTTATTGTGTTTGCTTACTTACCTCTGTTCCTGGAGGTTTTGAAGTAGGATTTGAAAAGCACATATGACAGTAATTGTTTTTGACCGTACTTAACAACGTCCTACTCAGTTTAAAGAGCCAAACTTCGGACCTCTGTAATTTAGCCAGCGATATACACAGGGCACTCTCAGTGAAAAGGCTGGGAACAAAACTTAGTTCCTGGTTTCCTGCCTATTATTTATAACATATCTGATTTGAAATCTGTTTTCTGCATACCCTTGCGTGCATATTCCTTGGCACATGTGCTTCTTGCCATTATGGGGCAGATCCCATAGATTTTCTGCGTCATTAGTAGGGAGAGCCAGTCATTAAAAAAAAAGCTTATTTGCCTGAGCCGTTAAGATTTTTTCTCACAGTTCTGCCTGTGGCGCCTGTCACTAGCAGTCAAATAAGGACAATTTTACCATTCTCTCCTGCTGCTCTAATTTTTTTTTCAGTGCCAGTACATGTATTTGTTATTCTTTATAACTCCCTTTGAAGTTGGGAATCCAAGGGGAATCTAAAACCGACCAGATGTTTCTGCTGCTGGAGACACAGAAGACAGCAAGGATTAAGTTTAACTGAAACTTAGTTCTCTACAAAACCCATTACAGTGAGAATTCTTCTTCAGATAGTTTTATTTATTATTTATATTTGCACTTGGTTAGGTGATACCTCAACTCATCTTGCCTGGGAGGAAAATGGATGATTTATCCAAGTAAATAGTGTATCAGCAGCTGCCTGTGTTGATTTCCCTTATGGGGTTTCAGTTCCATTACACTGCATATTTCCCACCCACACTCTTTATACAGCATTTCGTGTTGAGGAAAATCGTTCCCATCTCTGTAACTTCAGAGGGCAGATACGAGGAACCATCCAGAGGGAGGGCAGCGCAACTCGCGCATGCATGGGGGGGCTGACGTACTGGAGAAGGTACTGGCCAGAAAGCAGTATGAGGTTTTAACTCCTTCTCCTGTCGTGGTTAGAAGAGGAGAGAAAGGAGTAGAAGCCAGCATGAGAGACTGGCTAAGGGAAGGAAGGGACGTGCCAACCTCCTAGAAGTGGGGGCAGAAGTCTCTCAGGTGGGAAAGGACAGGAAGAAATACTATTATTGACTTCTGGGTTCAGGTTAGATGCTTTTGAAAATGCAACACACCAAAAAAAAAAAAAAAAAAAAAAGAAAGAAAAAAAGCATTATAATAGTCTGTGATATAAAGTACATTAGGTAGTCCTGTGGGGTGTCCATGTCCAAATTCTGCAATGGGAGAATGGGAGATCCTGCTGGCCTGCTTCTGCAGTCATACCCACGAGAGTAAATACTGCACAGTCACACTTCACAGAGGTCCGAATGGGAAGGCAGCAAACAGAACAAGGTCTTGGGCTCTCTCTACCTTGGGCATAGCTTAAGCAAGCATTTGGATCCACTTCCAGATTTTAAACATCCCAGATTTCTGAAGTAGTTGTTGCCAAGCTATCTCATCTAAGTTTATGGGACTGTCTGTCCCTATGCCTGTCTGTCACACCCATACGTAGCTGTTGAGTGTGCCGATCGCTTTCAGCCAAGTTGAAAAGAACTGAAAAGATAATTTGTTTTCTGCAAAACGGGTGTTTAAGGAGAGGAGAAAAACTCGAATTAGTGCCCCTGCTGAGGGAAAGACAAGCAGAACGTATCAGCTAAGCGCGTTCAGCAGAGGACAGCTGGCTGGCCAGCACAGGCTTTGCTCCAGAAGAGCCACAGCACATGCTGTCTTTTGCTCACCGAGAATTTTATCTTTGTTATGGGAGAGGAGACCTACGATAATTGTACTCGTATTGTGTGTGTAGTGCTCGCAGGCTCTGATTGCAAATCGGTGGGAAGACGGACTTTACCAGTATTTATTTCATGTCTGAGCTGTTTTGTTTTCTTTAAAGTCCAACACCCTTTCTTGTTGGTAAGTCAAGGTACATCTCTGGTTGATATTGTTTCCCCTTTCCTTTCTCCTGTGGGGTTACAGCAGCTTTTCCCTGATTTTTTCTCCCTATGGATTCACTTTATTGTTGCACACCAAATCTCACTGCTTCTCAACTTTCGATGTCACAGCCACCGTAATTGAGAAATAGTATCTGGCTCTACCTAAGTTACACTTTAATTGGCCAGATGGATCGCTAACGCCTTCGCTGAGGCACTGTCCTCCATCATTAGCTGTTGGAGTTGCCTCCTAATATTGTAAGGCCCTGCACACCACCCTAATTTGTTTTTAAACAGGAAAATCAAAACCTTGCTAATTATATAGGGGCTCCTAACAAACTTCAGGTAAAAATGCATGCACTGTAACAAGCTCTTTTCAGACAGCAAAAGGGAGTGGAGAAAATAATTTGCTAGTGCCTACACTTACTTAAAGCTGCTTTTCTGATTTTAAATAGAGGAAGAAATCAGGTCCTGGGAACAGTGAGTGATTTTGGATGTTCTGTGAGGTTTTGAGGAAAGATAAAAAGAAAAGAAAGTAATCACATGTTTTTCATTTTATATTTGTAGGACCTGAAATTCTGAGCTTTGTATTAAAAAGAAACAGGTTAAAATCAGAGAGTTTTTGACTCGCATATTTTTTCCTCCTCCTTATTTTTTTGTCAAGGCATTGAGGCAGATGGTATGAAAAGCATTTATATTGGTCTCTCTGCTGACGGAGCTTAACCTAATAATCCAGGACTTGGAACTGGGTGCTTTGATAAAAACACTTTCTGAGAGATTTTTCCATTCAAAACACCAGGAGAAGTTTTTTAATTGACAACATCAGAAATTAGTATCCTGCCAGGACTACATTTCTTTGCACCTTATTACTCAGAACAAAAGATTAATATATACTCATTCTGAGCATGAGAGTTTTCAATATTTTTTTCCTCAATTAAACCAAAGACAGAGTGAAATGGTTTACCACAGGATTGTGAGAGTGAAAACAGGGGAAAGTCCCAGTTCCTTGTCAGTTATTACTTTGTCCTACTTTAAGCACTTGACTCTTTTCTGGTGATTGCTCCTTTTTCTTTTTTTTTTTTTTTTTTTGTTTATAGTCTGCTAGATACTTTGAAATTTGCAGACTTAGCTCAGTCTTTGAAATGAAGAAATCTCAGCTCTGAAAATGCCAGATTAAACTGGGATTCTGAGTTCACCTTAATTGTGAGCAAATTCACATAGAGAAAAAGCAGCGCTACAGAGTGGATCCCCTTCATTCAGCTTCAGTCTGAACTTCATCTCATAACCCAATAATGGGGCAAACTGAAAGACCAAAGCCAACATATTAGAAGATAACACGGTTCACATCTAAAATTTGGAGCTCAGGTCTGTGTGGACCCCACCTGCATTCTTAGGTTTTTGTATGCATGTGTTCTTGAGACATTGCATTTGAAATATATACAGGAAACTAAGCCTAGCTGAGAAGATTATAACTTAAACCATTTTCTTGTGTATGTTTCAATAGAATGGTATGGGGGCGGGCGGTAGGGTTGTGGATTTAAAAAACAATTTTATGCTTTTGTATCACAATCCATAGTCCATTTTAGACTTAGTTCTGATTAAACAAATGTATTCAGATGTGCCGTGGAAGTTAACAAATAATGAAACAGGTTCCTTAGCATTGTGACACCAACACTCCAAAGCAACCCAACCAAATGGGACAGGATACACTCTACTTTCTTGGGTCAGTTTGTGATTTTTTTTTTTATTTTCTTTTTTCCTAGCCTCTATGTGGTGACTTTAAAGGTTACTTCTTGTGTCATTTACAGTTGTCTTCTTCCATATAGGAGCACTACAGGAAACAGTGTGCAGCAGAAGGGGCCGGTTCTGCAAACAGCAGGTGCAGGGACATGGCTCACGTGTTGTCTGTAACATACTGTCTCATACAGCCAAACAGGAATCTCTCTTTTATCTCGTGCAGTCTTGGGTATTAGAGGATATAGGCAAGGAGTCCAAACCAACAGGGAGCCAGAGGGTAGATTGCACATCTGACTGTGAGAGTCATCATCAGGCCAACTATCAGGCCAGTTGGAAAAGCATCTTGTTACTCAGAGGTAGGGCTGGATTTATGTTCTGCCCAGCATGCTCATTTAGAGAGGGAGGATTAGATAGCCCATAATATAGCAGTTGATACTCTTGAGCACCGAGGGTTTACCAGTCCTTTCTGCTGTGCTCAGAGTAGCGAGCGCGTGAATAGGGTAAGGACTTGGATGCAGCCCCAGTGACCCCAAACCGGCTGAGTTACTCCAACGAAGCAGCGTAGACCTCTGTGGAGCACATTCTCTGCTGATTCTCATGCATTTATGTTCTGTTGGTCTTGGAAAACATCATGCCTCCTGTGATCACTTTATCAAACAATGTTCCTACTTCCCTCATGATTTAACAGCTGCCTTGCAGTTGTGGTTCTTAGATCTACCTTTCTTAGATCTCCAGTTTGCCCCATGGCCTCTTTCATCTTTCCTTCCCAGGGCCCAGAACAGATTCTGAGCTTCCTGCTACCTTGCTGTTGCTTTGTATCTGCCCTCAGATTGCAGGTGCCGGTGTTCTGACAGTCTACCCAAATCTTTTGTTGCTCAGAGGAAATAATAACTCTCATTCAACTGCTTTCTTAGCATTTATTGTGACATCCATAGACAAATGCAAACTCATCTCTAGAATCATTATTCTCTTTGAAGAACAACGGATTGTCAGGGGAGACATTTTTTTTCTGTGGATTCACTTAGAAGTTCTGTCCCCCAGTGTGGTTCTCCAGCTGCCCCTGTCATATCCTCCGTTGTTGTTTATCCAACTTCTAATAATTTCCTTTTCATGCTAGAAAGGGCCACATAATTTTCTCTCTGTGCGTGCATGTATTTGTATCTACTTCATGTTTTTTCATTTCTTTCAATTCATAACACACAAAATATATAGGAAAGGCATCCATGGCACTAAATACATGTATTATTTATGCAAGTTTTGTGTATGTTTTGGCCTAAATTTAATAAAATGTCTAGGGATTTTGTGTGCCTCCATTTTAAGTGTTCTATTACAGTCTTTAGTACCTCTTAATCACCTCACATCATGACTAATTTTTGGAAGAGACGTACTGATACGTGAATAGTTAGGCTACACCTACTTCTGTGGAGAAATGAGCAGTGAGGAGACTTTTTGGGACTACTGAAAGAGAGGGAGGCTATGGATATTGTTCTACTTAATCAAAAGAAAGAACATAACTTAATCTATTACCAGTGGCATTGTTTCCCGCAGCTGGGTATCAGCTGTTTATGTTTTCTGGATCACCAAAGTTACTTTGAGGTATCAGCATAAACCTTCAGTGGCTTTAGCTAAATGATTTTGATTTTGACTAATCTCCGTTTCAGATGGGAAATCAGGTCTAGCCTAGAAACACCCAAGGTGGCATGAAATTCTGTAGCTTAATTTGTTCTATTAACATAAGCTTTCACCTAAAAGTGTTAAGATGAGATCAGCACAAGGCTTCCTGTTACAGCAAATGCACAAACATGAGGGTGGAAAATCACTCAGAGAAACTGTCATTCAAGTTCTCTGGGTAAAGCAGGAATCTTGTTTATTCTCCCCAGAATAACAGTGGCACCTTTACCTGTAGCAGAAGAAGCAGAAGGAAGAAGCAGGGAGAACGTCCTTCCAGTCGTGACTTTGGGTTTGACAATCTCCAGTGAAATTAATGTTTAAGTATTGGTTAGCATTCTCAAAGAAAAAAATATGATGACTTGCAAATAATCAGATACAACATCACTGGTGCGGGCAGGGGACAGGGAGAAGGGGAGGAAAATCAGCAGAGAAGATTAGAAAGCGCAGCCAGTCCCTGTCCCAGTGGAGGGAGCGGGATTTTCACTGACATCTTTTTTTTTCAGTTCTGTGTCCCTAAAAAAACCCGCACGGCATGCATTTGAGAGAACAGCTGGATGATGAAGTTGTCACCTGAAACACATCAGCCCTGGGCTGTTTTCCGTGCTTTGCCCCCGCTCTCCCAGAGGACCCCGGGGAAGCAGCTCTCTGCCTCCTGGGGAGCAGGTTCTGGGGGTCAGGAGGAGCTCGGGCACAGTGGTAACAGCGGCCTTTCAAGGAGGTTAGGTAGATACCCAGGTCCAATGTGGTGAATGATGTGAATTGAACTGAAGGTAGAAAGAGTGGATCTGTGGTGGAAATGGTTCCTCATACTGGGATCTGTTGTGTGTGCACCAGATATATGCCTGGCTGTGAGCTGCTGCACAGCTTTTCTTTCTGTGTTTCATTTAAAATTTCCACCAAAATGTTTGTAGTATAACGGTGATTTTTCTTTCTTGCATTAGAACAAGTGTGATCTATATATTGTATTTCTAAAACGAGGATTTTACAGGCATCAAGGACATCCGTCTGTGTTATATAAACATAGGTACCTTTTGGTTTCCTTTTCTTCCTCTTCCCGTATTTATCCTGCACAAAGAACTTATTAAAGCAGGCACAGTTATGGAGATTTTAGCTTTAATCTGCACAGGATTTTTAAAGCTTTTCTCACATCGTAACATACTTAACTGCTGCTTTAAAGGCAAGGAGGAATTCTGTGGCCAGGAGCAGAGGAATATGAAAGGTATAGTACCCTTCCTGTGAGAGGAATACGATAATATTCACTGACAGAGGAACTATGAAGAACAATTATCCCAAGCTGTGTCTTTCAGACAATGCTGTCAGATTTTCCAGTTCCATGAGCACAGCTGGGCATGTGGTGCCAGGGTGAGACATTCCACAGCGGCTACAGACTGAGTGCGTTGGGTGCCGGCCTGGCCAGCAGTGCTGCAAGTCAGGAGCTGGAGCTGGAAAGAAAGGAAAGATGACTTTCTACAGCTTTGAGACTGTGAGAAAAAGCAGTTTGGGAATGCAAGGAAGGGGTCTTTGAAAGATGCTCCTTCTCAGGCTGCTGCTCCTCAGAGGCTGAGTTTGATCTTGGGCTTGAGGTTCTTAACACAGCTGTACTGACTTTGCAAGACATTTGTTCCTCTGCCTCCAGCTAAGAAATTGGTCTTGTGCAAATCTGCAGCTTACTTATATATCCGTTGAAAGCTTAGGGGTCTATTTGTTTCTGTACCACTAGTACTTTACCTAGGTTTTTTGTGGTTTAGGTTTCTTGTTGTGGTATGTATTTTTTGGGGGGGCAGAGGGGACATCGATGGGGTTTTTTGGTAATCAAAGTGCTTGCCCAATGTTAGCTAACTAAATCTTGGAGCTCTGAAGCATAAGGAAGTGATGCGGATCATATCCTGGCAGGCACTGAAGTCTGAGGTCTGTTTGGATGCAAAGTTTCAGTCCCACCTGGTTACGTTTGGGTCAGCCAAGGATATGACTCTCTGACTTAAATGTATAAGAGTGTTTGTATTGGCTAGACTTCAAGCTGATAAAGTTGGTGGCATCCAGAGAGGTGCAAAGAGGTGAAGAGGTTCTGAACAATGAAGAGGAGAGACACTGAATTCCTCATTTCCTAGTGCTGCAAGTACTAGAGACTGCTTAGCTTGTATACACAAGGTTTTATGTGTTGTTTGAATTATAAAATGGTATAGCCATATGTTATACCTTGTGATTTGAGCACTATGTGCTGTTCTTCTTAACTTTTTTGGGTTTCTAGTTGTTTAAAAATGGTTTACTGAATACTTGGGTTTCATAATCTTTGGGACTCCGTCTAAAAAATTACCATCTTAAATGATCATATAGATTGCTTCTTACATCGGATTACCTTGACTTTTACCTACTGCTTTGTCTTGGTGCTTGGAAGGGATGGTCTCTTTTCTCATTCTTTGTATGAGTTGTTTCATAGAGCTGTTCCCTGGCCTACCTTTTTAATGTTTTCTAATTTTGCTGTTGAAAACTTGGGAATTCTGAGTAATTCCCTAGTCAAGTAGACAGCTCAAATAATGGACCCCGAAATGTAGGCTGTTAATTATTTTCCAGTGCAGTGGCAATGTAATGTGTGACAACGGACCTTTTTGATAACAAGTGAAATAATTTTGGACGTACCAAGGACTAGAGTGATTAGCACTTAAGTAACACCACACTTCTGAGGATATCAAAACACTTCATAGCATTTAATGAAGGAGGCCTTCCTTACATACCCAAAGGGTCTACTTCATTGCTGCTAGCTCTCTTCATAGGGAAGAGAGCAAAGTGGTTCGGGGAGAGGTGAGGGATGAGGCAATGTTGCAGTCAGTGGCTGGATTGCCTGATGGTGATCTCAGTCAAACACAAACCAGAAGAGTCTGCGTTTTGGTCCTTTGCGTGAGCCCCAGAGTGGCCCATGGTCAGGGTAGAATTCCTGCAGCAACTACTGCCTTACTGGGGCTCTCTGTGACCTGACAGGAGGGTGGACCCAGGAGGAGAAAGCCCTGCCAGGAGCTCATGTGATGGCTAAAGAGAAAAGGGAAAACACGAACGCCTTGTAGAACCACAGGTGGATAGCTGGTTATGAGGGATAGGTTGGAGGAACGCAAGAGCGAGGGAGAAAGTAAATGAGATTGTGCATGTTTGAGGGGGCAGACTAGTGCATGTGTGAGCCCCAAAAATAACGGGCAAAGGAGAGAAGGATGTGGAATACGATCATGTTTGCTTTCAGCTACTGGAGCATAGAAACTCATTTCTTTTCCTGTGTATTCAGCACTGCAAAACTGAGCGTTTTGTTGTTAATGCTCAGCTCTGAAAAACCAAATTCTCTACCTGTGTTTTGCCACACCTTTGAACTGGGCACAGATAATAAATATCACCATTTAGGATAATGGTCATCTTGAATTATTTAGCCTTTATGTGGAAAGGGATGAGGCTGTTGGCTTGTGGTTGTTCTGCCTAATCTTTTTAGCAATATAAGAGTACTATACTATGAGAATCTTCCTTGTGTACTCAGCCTATCCATGAGATAAGGATAGCAGACACCAGAGTCTATCTTGAGTTCTTTTGCAAATAGGTACAGCTGGTTTGCTATTATTTTTTCCTCAGTAATTACAGTAAAAATGTACTCAAGTTATATCAACTCTTAATGTGTTTGGTTTGTTTTGTGGTTTTGTTTGTTGTGGTTGGTTGGTTGTTTCTTTTGTTTCGTTTTATTTTTATTTTGGCTTCAGCAGTATTTATAAATCCATGAACTAGGGATTTGTTTTTAAATTTTAAGAGAAAACCTCTTAGGCATAGAAATACACGACTAAATTTGCTTTCTGGGCATTAAGTTAGCCTTGAATTGGGCAAAGTGGGCATGGAGAGCGACAGCTGTGCAGGACTCTCAGGACTGATTTTGCTGTATCAGACAAGCTACCTTTTAAATTCAGTGTTCTCATCTTAGGAATGGCCACTGAGGAAGGCAGATATCTTCAGACATATATGTATGTGACATTTTAAAATCGTATTACTTGAAAAATACCATCACTGTTACAATTTATTCACTGCTGAAGCATACACGCAGTCGAAAAAGGTCTATGCTGATTAATGAGACAATTATACACATTAATACCAGAGTAATCAGACCTCATACTTTTAAGACGCCAGCAGAAAAGACACAGATACATTTTTGAAAAGCATTATCCTATCTGTAGTTGTCACTGGCTAGTTTGGCTGAGATGTACATAATGACTTCATAGTACTAAAGCACTCTCTCAAGACATGTCTTGCACGTGACAAATTAAGAAAATGAAACACTGATGTTTTTGAAAGACTTAACCAAGCCCACGAAGCAGCTGACACAGTAACGCCGCCGTTCAGACCCCAGGCCATGGGTTTTCAGCTGTGATGTCCTGGATCCTGAAGAGGTGCAACATGAAACATCTGTAACCAAAAAATTTTATCCTGGCTGAGAGATCCATGTTTTGTAGCATCCTGGATACGCTTTCCTGCTCTTTATGAAAACCGTGGCTCTCATGCAGGTATATGTGACACTAGCATAAGATGGTGTTAAGGTGAAATAATGAAAGTTTTATCAGAGAATCAGAGGTTACCAGAGGTTATCAGAGGTTTGGTTATGAACAAACAAATATCCATTCAAGTCTCATTACTGCAGCAAAAGGATGCCACTGAACGCTCACACATTTATTAGGTAAAACACATTTTTAGGCAGGATAACAATGTGTTTCTTTAGTTCTTCCTGTGGTGGAAGGTGGTCCTTGGCCTAATTACATGTTGCCTCTGTGCTACAAAACTGATTAACCTTGAGCATGTAGCATTTGCAGCTGAGTTTGAAGGCAATCTCATTGAATGCTGAAGAACACTACTGTTTCTCATCTAAGGGATTATTTGCAGTGTTGTGTTAGGTTTCGAATGGCAGGCTGCACCACCATTCTTCAGAGTTGGATTTAGCACACTTCCATGGTTCCTCACTGGCTCCAGAGAGGCCTTTTGGCTGTATGTTTTATCATTTGTATTTACTATTTTCAGTCTTATTGCAGTTTTCTTTTTAAATAGCAGACAGAGCTGACTCACTGCTGTTGACTCTATGCCATGCTTTCCATTTCAACCCCCACCTGCTTAAAAAGTTTAGTAGTTGGCAGTATGTCTCCTGGAACTGATGTCTGAGCAATGGATCATTGAAAAGCAAAATTAAAGGTAAAACTCCTTTTGGCTTGTGTGGCAGAAGCTCTGGATCTGCAGGTGAACCCCCTATTTGCTTATCACTGAACCCAAGGAAGGGAGGACGGAGAGGAATCTCTTTCTAAGCAAAATGACCCACTGGAAGTCAAAACCCCATCTTCCTTGCTGTACTAGCTAGTAAGAGTACAAGTGAAAAATAGCTTTTTTTGTTCTTCGTATAAAATACATTGAAATGTCAGGAAGAAACAGAGTAGTTTAGTGAGGAGTGAGTGGTGCAGGCTGTGGATTTTATTTTGTTTTTATTATCAACTCACGGTGTGACTTTGATCGTGTGTCTTAGTTTTCCCCCGTATTAAGTGAAGGTTGGAAAAATACGTACTGTAGTTTTTGATGTTACACTTTATTTATATAGATCCCAAGAGACCCCACCGTTTTTTAGGTACTGTCTGCCTGTTATGGAAGTGCCGTGTGGACTTCAACAACTTACGGTTTAACTAAACTGTGACAGGTAGAAACTTCATTATGCTAACTTTCCCCACAGCTAACTTTTCCCATCAAAAGGAAACCTCTGCTTTAAGCCTCAGTGAAGTAACAGCAGATTTCTGGATATCTGAAAAGGTTCAAATATAGATGAATGAATTTATTAATGATGTATTCCCTCACAGCAAACAGATTTGTGCTCTCCCATAATTAAGCAAGACAGAAGTAGTACTTGTCACCTTCCCTTTAGAGAACGTGAAAATAAACACCGTACAATGTTAGACAGTTGTCTCCAAAATGCAGTTTTTATTGTTGAATCCCTGTAAGTCTTATATTAACAAAAACATATGTTTTATTTTCTTATGTGTTAATATAGTTTTTTGTTTGCATTTAAATGTTCTCGTAGAGTGTTTATACCACTCTGAAGGAAAAGCATTGTTCACACATGAAAATCTGTAAATGAAACTAACTTGAAACGAAAGTAAAGCTAGCACATCCACTTTAGTATCTCAAAGAGTAAACCAGCTGTGTGTATATATAATATATACATGCTAGTAGTAGATGTTAAATTAGATTTTAAGAATTTGTTTCAGCTTAATAGCCTAAAATGTTATTAGTAACATAGATAAGGAAATTACTTAATAAAAAATATATGATTTTTAACCTGACAATGTCCCTCTTAATTAAGTTATGAGATCCTTAGATGAATGATGTTATAAAAGTGCAGTGTGTAGCTTCTATTATTTATAAGAAAATGCCAAAGAGCTAGCTCAAACCAATTAAAGCAAGGAAAATCTCATTGAAACTTACCATTCTGAGCAAGCGAATGGCAACTATTTCTAGAGAATTCATACAGCCTTAGCATCTCAAACGTAGTACCTAGCTAGCTGTTTTTGATGCAGGAATTGCACATTTTGGGAAAATAATGATAATGATATTAAAATAATAAAAAGGATGGTCTGGGCAGGTTCTGCAATAGGAACAAAAAGAGAAGTATTTCAGTTGTGGTGACTGATGAATTTTAAATTAGAAGTCTGAGTATCCTCACCTACCTTACAAAGTCAGCCTTGAACTGATTTTTTTTTTTTCCTGAAATCTTCAAGTATTATGCAGCTAATTGAGCTTCACTGTTAAAGACCCCTGTGGGGTCTATTTCTGCTTGCTCCAAGCTCTGGCCCAGGTATATCTACCCTTTAGCGCAGTAAGCAGTATAGACCCGCAGACCTTTAATCTACAGGTCTCCTAACAGTGATAGCAAAGATTTTTGGTTTTAGCTGCACCCAGGCGTGCGAGCACTTCAAGTTCAGCAGAGTTGCAGGGCTGAGGAGGGACGATGTGTGATGGACAGCAGGGCTGTGCTGGCACAGGGCACTGCCAAGTCGTTTCCATCCCTCACTGTGGGTCCAGGGAGGCCAACACCAGCAGCTCACCCAGCACCCCAGCTGCAAGCTCGGCTCAGCCCAGTTGTGCAGTAACACAGCAGGGCTCTTGAGAGAGTTTGTGATCTCCAGCCTATGAGCTGCTTTTGGAAGTCCCGTCCTGTGTTTCTTTGTCCGTGGAATGTGTCTTGTGGTTTTCAGCCCTACAGAGATGAGGTATGGTGCAGGGCTTTAGAGGCAGGAAGGCTAGTTGCTCTTGATGCAAGAGAATTAAAAGGGTAAATACTGGTTTTGTTGGTGGTTAACTTAGTGAGCCCAGTTATTTTATCAATTGGGTACTTTAGTAATGAAGTTATTTGTAATTTCAGCAAATACAAAAGCTGAAGTCCCAGCTATATTGAAATCAATGGTAAATGTTTTCTTTCTGGGTCCATGGTTTCATCCAAAATATCCAAATCATTGAGGGAGGGTTGAGTAGTATCTCTTACTTTCTCTTTCCCCTGCTTATCACTCTCTTAGGGGCTATAAAAAACATAAATTATATGAATTTCCAATCAAAATGTATGCAGCACAAGCAGGTTATAGAGGAGAACTTATAAAATACTTGAAACTCTTTTTTACTCTTCCTTCAGAAAACTCCTGAGCAACACAAGTAATGAAGTAGTTCATTTTAAAAGCTTGATTCTGGGAATCATGTTGAAGCAGTCAAAAGACCGAATTGCTAAGCACATCTTTGAGAAAATATATGTAATAACTTAACATGATTATAATTTTAAGCTAGTTTTCTACAGCAGTTCAAGCTATAACCCCTAGAACTGATAGAATATAATCAGGTCTTATGATGATCATGCTTGGCATGGAAAATGAACGTATGCAAGGCTTCGGCTTAGATTAACCATGCGCCACAGATGTGTTCAATGAGACTGTTTCCTGTTTTGCTTTATAAGCCCCCCCAATCCAATCCTTTAGAGACAATTTTATCTGCTAATAAGCATAATTACAGTCATTCCTGCTGTCATTTATAAAATTATAAGACATTTATTTAGTCAGTTGTAGTGTTTAAGGCTGCTAAGTTTCCCTGACCAGAATCAAAGCTCTACCAGCAAATATCTCTTTAAGAATGCAGTGGCACACCTGGTCTTGCCGTTCTCTCTCTGATAGATCATTAGCCTGTGATGAAACATTTACTGCATAGAGGTTTTCACCAGATACGCAAAAAGTTCTGGTTCTCTACCTCTATCCGCTTCATAACATTTATGACGGCATAAAGAAGACTTGGTTTTTCTCAAAGCCTTGCAGATGTGAATCTAGACCCTGAACGCTGGAGGGTTCCAGCAGTGGACATCTCGGTGAGATGAAATGCAGGTCCAAGGGGTTTAAAGCAGAGAAATGGGGTGTGCAATGTCTTGCAAACTGGGCAAGACCCTTCCAAAGGAGTGGAAGCACCCTGAGGAGACTCTGCCCTAAGCGGCACATCTTGAAGGACCTCCAGAAAATGGAGGCCTTTTTGCAGGCCTTCTGCTGCTAAAGGTAGCTAACTGGGCTACATCTATCTTCAGCCATCATTTCTCCTGTAAACCATGTGAAAACTCTCTTTTTTTTGCCTGCTCGCATGTTTTTAAGCCACAAATAATCAACACAATTTGATGAATACATCCGGAGACTGGAATTTCATTATATGTTCTGGTGTTACATGCAAAGCGTCTGACACTCAGGCCTATCTCAAGAGTTGAGCATATCTTTTAAAACCAATAGATATTTCGCCATTGACTTGAATTTAAATTGTTGAAAAGGCTCTTGTTTATAGCGAAGATATTGAAAAGTTCCAGAACGAGTACATCTGTTAGCCAGACATCACTTCAAAATCCTGAATTCAGTAAAAAGTTTTAAAGGCTTTGTGGGAAATAATGGACTGTTCTGGGGAACTGCAGAGTATTCAGATTAATCATCTAGACAGAAGTTTGTGAATGTAGGGACTCTTCAGTGTAGAAATGCTGAAATCACAAGCAAAATGTTATGGTTGGTCACCCTGTTCTACTAAAAAGGAATACCATCCTTTTAACTTGTGAAATCCTACTGTCTAAAGGTGTCAGAGTAAAATTGTTCAGGCAGGCAGTATCAGTAAAAACTATGACTGTTACTAATTTCACCCTCACTAGTATTTATTCCATGCAACTGCTGTTTCCTCTTCCTAATTCATATTATAGCTGAGGGTTTTTTGTTTATCCACATGAATAGACAAGCTCATGAAATGGTCTCAAGCAGCAAATGGCTTTGGAAGGCAGACAAAGTGAACTAATCTCCAGTTTATAAACGTGTGGCGATGCTGAAAGAACAAATGCTTCAGCAAGCAACTTTAAAGAGGAATTGGGGTGTGGAGTTTCTGAAGGAAAGGAGTTGGAGGTGACAGGGCACAATACGGCCTGAGCACAATGGCACACTGAGTAGAGAAATGTAATTATATAAAGAGGGATAATAGATGAATCAACGAGAAAAACAGACACCAGAGACAGCAGGGAGAAAAGAAAAATAAAATAATCATTTGACCATAGGAAAATAAAATGAAGAGAACTTTGCAGTTTCCTCATAGCTAGCCTTTGAAACTGAAGAGAGTATATGAAATTTTGAAAAACTCGTTTGTTTCTTAGACTGCTGGGGAAAGGAGGCTGCAAGGGAAGAAATAACTCTGCTATCATACGGCTCAAACTGCTTCAAAGTTCTGCCCAGTGTGATAAATAGTGCAAAGCCCTTTGTGATCTCTGGATGAAAGTCACGATAGTAGGTCCAAAAAATCATTCAAAGGCCAAGTCCAGCAATCCTCAGCCCTCATTCAGGCAAAACCGGCATTGTTTCACACATGAGCGTCTGGAAAACAGAGGATACAGAGGCAATGAGCCAACTGGGTTTTTTTGTTTGTTGGTTGGGGTTGTTTTTTTGTTTTTTTTTTTCTTTTTTCTTTTTATTTTTTAAATTTATTGTAGAAACAAGCTGAACAGCTTTTCAGGGTGGAGGAAATTGTGAGAAAGGGAGGGGGGCACCCACTTGTAATTCAAGGCTGGGCAGATCCTTCACTGCTCTCTTTCCACCTGCCCCCAATTTGCCTTATACTTTGGATCGTTCATCTGAGGCCAGTCTTTCAGTCCGAAAGGAGAACTTTGCAGAAAGTTATGGGCAAACAGTCTGAATGGAAACTGTTCTGCAAACTTAATTATAGCATTTACAGTTAAATGCAAACTAGTTGCAAAAGCAGTGGAATAGCTGGGCATTCAGCAGAAGTGGCCAGGTACAAATGCTTTGATAGTTAGATGGATCCGAATTCTAATTAAATGCCTTTTTAGCATCTGAAAAGAAAGTGTCTCGCCTCTGGTTCAGGATATATTCCTTTTTTTATTTCTCTTTTTTTTTTTTTCCTCCGTTGCCTGTGTGTACAATGAAATCATAGTCAAAGCAAAGGAAGCAACTATGTTTGGTTCTCCTTAGGGCTATATTGAAATCAATGAAGCATCTTCATCATCTATTGTTCTTAAAAACATACACGCTGATTCACTCCCTCAGCATCTTCTTACAGTTCAGGGCAGAATTTCACCTCCAGTTTCAGTGATTGTTTGGGAGGCTGGGGGAGGATTGCGGCTGTTCTCCTTTTCCTTGGGAGTAAGCCTTCCTAGTGCTGGTAACCTTTGCAATTACTAAGTAATAAGAAAGGGAGTTATTTGAGTGCCATTCTTTTCAAGTGTTGAAGCCACTGCGAGTTTGGAAGAGCTGAGCAGAAAGCCTAACACATTGCAGAGACAGACTTCACGCTGTGCTTCACAGGCAGTCTTAACTCAGGCAAACTCGCACCGAAGTCAGCTGAGGTTTTCCCCGGGTGAGAAATGAGTTAAAAACTGAGGCAAGATCTTGATATTCTACCCAGGCACAACTCCAGCAACTTTAGAAGAGTTGCTTTTGACTTACAGCATTGTAACAGAGATCAGAATCTGGGCTTCAATTAGGACTTCGGCATTTGGCCCCACTCCTGTGTAGACCTTGATTAACTTATTTATTTTATAAAATGGACCATTACATTGACTTTAATGAACTTTACCTCAAAGTTCACTTGAAAGAAAATTAATAAGACTTTTTATTTAAAAGGAGAAAGAAAAAAAAAAAAACAACTAAAAATAAAAGTTTAGCTATGGTCAGCCAGGGTGGGAAATTCCATTGTGGCTGCAAGCCCATGGCAGGTAGAGTGGAATTTAATGAAGGAAACTGCTGTGTTTTTGTGTCTTTCTGTATGTTTTTCCTTTAAAACCAAGAGCTGGGCATGCTTCCCATTTGACCTGATGTGACCCAAGCAAATTGCTTCTTATATAAAAACAACTGCAGACTTGGAGAATGTGAAAATGCACTGTATCCTTTTTCCAGCTCAGGGAAAATGAAAGCCTGAGAAACAGGACGGCCCTGTCAATACTCGTTGAGCAAAACTATCACTCAAGCCCGATAAAGAGAGATTAGAATAGGCTTCCTTATGCCAGAGGGATTCATTATAAGTTAGATCTCTTTATGTGTTTTTGTGTGTGGTTTTTTTTTTTTTTTTTAACAGACACACTTACCGTCAGCAAGAGAAAAATCCATTTTTCAGATAGGGTTTTTTTTTGTGAAGGGAGGAGAAAAGAATTGCTTATAAAGGAAGAAAGAGAGAGGGAGAGAGAGGAAAGAAGAGGTTCTAACTAATGCACCCAAACAAAAATAAATAAATTGATAATTGTTAAAAAGTAGGCAAAAAGCCCAGCTTTTAGCTTTTGCTGTAACTTGGGAGAGCACAGACACAGGGATTCAGGGTGTGTCTGCTGATATTGTATTCAGATGTGTTGCCTTGGCATGTGTACTGACGGATTTATTTAAAAAACAAAGCAAAAAAAAAAAGCATTGTGTGCTCGTGAAATGACTTCATAAAATCCTTCCCTTTATGAATTATTTTGATCACAGGGCTTGTTGTTTAAATTTCTAAAGTACTGTGCTTTTTTTTTTTAATTGCCTTCTTTTCAGAACTGTCTGTTCTCAAGTTGGCACCTTCCGCATAGCAGCATGCAGAGATTAAAGGAAAGGGGAGGGAGGGGAGGTGCGGAGGCTTTCATCAGACCAAGGGGGTGACACGGTACATAAGCAAACTCAAATCTTCTGCAGGTCACCCCTAAAACAAGTCTTAAGCTCTCAGCCACTCTTCTCCCCTATAGACAGGCCTAATCTGCAGTACCTATGATGAGGAGAAGGAAGCAAACACTTAAACCATCGCATGCTGCCGTGTCTTCGGAGGCAGAACAGACTTTTGTTTGCTGTGTCTCGCTTAAAATGGAGGTGAAGGACTTCCTACTCAGGAAAGCAAGATGCTGTAATGCTTTCCAGGTTCGGCAAGGCCTACCTTTCCAAAGCGTGGGTTTTGCTCATGCTCCATCGGCTTCTGACTGTTCGTTGGGTATTTTTCGTGCTGTGGCTCGTTAGTGTGGCTGATAGACACCATCAGCACTCCCGGCATTGCATGCTGAAAGGGAAAATGTTCAGAAGGAGGCTTTTTGGACAGTTTTGCTCCAAACATTGTGTGAAGCACCTGCAGAGTTGGTATTAGTCACTTCCCTACGTTCAACATCCACCACCGTCATCATCCAGATCCTGCATTTATGCAGAAGTTACAATGTTATTTTCAGACTAGGCATGAAAACTGGAATGCTTTTACTAGATGAAAACATGGTGCTGGGAATCAGGAGAGCTGGGCTTCAGTAGCCGCTTCCTTTGCTGGGGACCATTCACAAGGTCCTTATATTTTTTGTTACTTGATAGGGTCTGAAGTAAGGTAGTACTTCTGACAGCCTTCTCTTTGTTCACAGGAGGAGGTCAGAATAGTACACACCTGAAAAAGGCTGTGAGATTTTTATTTTGAGGTTGCATTTGGAGCATTAGGATTTTGAAAGAAAGGTGGTATTTCTGTCAGGAATGCTTGTATTTTTAGAAGGAGGTACACAGATTCATGAGCCTGGCACTGGTTTGAGGATAGGAATAATAGTTTTATGTTATGTATATTGATTTATTTGGGTCTCATCTCATTATCCTGTCTGCTGAGCAAACAGATGGCAGCTGCACATCTGAAGTGGTGTAAGGTGACAGAAAACAATTATTTGGGGTTCTAGATTATGATGAAGAAGATGCTCCTTCCCATGGAAGCCAAAAATTCTTGTTTGGCTGACTGGATGCAGTGTTAGAGCTTTGCCTCGGTCTTTAATGGTAAGACTAATTGTTCTTGGAGTACCCAGCCCACTGAGCTGGAAGACAAGGATGGGAGCAGAATTGAAGCCTCAGTAATCCAAAGGGAAGGAGGGCTGGAACGGGCTTTGGGGAACTACAGGTCTGTCAGTCTGACCTCAGTGCCAGGGAAGGTCATGGAGCAGATCATCCTGAGTGCCATCACACAGCACATACTGGACAACCAGGTGATCAGGCCCAGTCAGCATGGGTTTATGAAAGGCAGGTCCTGCTTGACCAACCTGATCTCCTTCTGTGACAAGGTGACCTGCTTAGTGGATGAGGGAGAGGCTGTGGATGTTGTCTGCCTGGACTTCAGTAAAGCCATTTCCCACAGCATTCTCCTGGAGAAGCTGGCAGCTCACGGCTTGGATGGGCGTACTCTCCACTGTGTAAAAAACTGGCTGGATGGCCGGACCTAAAGAGCTGAGGTGAATGGAGTCAAATCCAGTTGGCGGCTGGTCATGAGTGGTGTTCCCCAGGGCTCAGTATTGGGGCCAGTTCTGTTTAATCTCTTTAGCAATGATCTGGATGAGGGGACCAAGTGCATCCTCAGTAAGTTTGTAGCTGATACCAAGTTGGGTGGGAGTGTTGATCTGCTGGAGGGTAGGAAGGCTCTACAGAGGGATCTGGACTGGCTGGATCATTGGGCTGAGGCCAGTTGCATGAGGTTTAACAAGGCCAAGTGCTGGGTCCTGCACTTGGGTCACAACAACCCCAGGCAGCACTACAGGTTTGGGGAAGAGTAGCTGGAAAGCTGCCTGGTGGAAAAGGACCTGACGACCTGGGGGTGTTGGTCAACAGCCACTTGAACATGAGCCAGCAGTGTGCCCAGGTGGCCAAAAAGGCCACGAGCATCCTGGCTTTTATCAGGAATAGTGTGGCCAGTCTGACCAGGGAAGTGATCATCCCCCTGGTGACGCCCCACCTTGAATTCTGTGTTCAGTTTTGGACCTCTCACTACAAGAAAGACATTGACGTGATGGAGCTTGTCCAAAGAGCAACAAAGCTGGTGAAGGGTCTGGAGCACAAGTCTGATGAGGAGCAGCTGAGGGAACTGGGGCTGTTTGGCCTGGAGAAAAGGAGGCTGAGGGGAGACCTGATCGCTGTCTACAGCTACCTGAAAGGAGGTTGTAGCATGGAGGGTGTTGGTCTCTTCTTCCAAGCAATAAGTGATAGGACAAGAGAAAATGGCCTCAAGTTGTGCCAAGGGAGGTTTAGATTGGATATTAGGAAAAAAATTCTCCATGGAAAGGGTGTCAGGCATTAGAACAGGCTGCCCAGGTAAGTGGTGGAGTCACATCCCTGGAGGTGTTTGAAAGACATGTAGTTGTGGCACTTAGGGACATGGTTTAGAGGTGGACGTCGTAGTGTTAGGTTTATAGTTGGACTCAATGGTCTTAAGGGTCTTTTCCACCCTAAACGGTTCTACGAGTTTAAGGGGGTTTTTGCTGCATGGAATTTTTCTGCGGGTAGCATAGTTTCCAGGGCCTGGTAAGCTTGCTTTTAACTGGGTACGGAAAAGCTCCAAAGAGACAAACAGTGGAAACACTATTATCTTATTCTAGAGAATTTGCTTCACAGTTCAGAGATGCTTTGTTCCCAGAAACTCTTTCTCATAGCCTACTATATCTTCATTCTGATACAGAGAAATACAACTATACATAGAAATTTTCTGTTTACTTCAGGCCCTTTCGCTCTGCAGATTTGACATCACTCTGATCTTCAGAACTGTACTTCAGGCGACGGGAGGTGAGTGCCATTCAGTAAGCTTTCTGTGATGGCATCTCTTATTGTACCTTAGCAAGGAGGATGTATTGGTTTTGACATTATGAAGTTAACACAGAACTATTCTGATCTAAATGTGCTTTTGTACTTCCTGTGTGTAAACACTAGTGTGGCTTTGTGCATGCTCCATCATAGGCTGGAGAATAAGCCATCAATACCTGGGCCGTTTCTGTGGTGTCTAATGACAAGTGCAGTATTCACATCTACAAGATGTTGGGACATCCTTGTGTAAACTTTGGGGAGAATTCCTACTTCAAGAGCTTGTTGGGACATGCAAACATTTTTTTGAAATATAGCTTTTCTTAAAGAAAATCAAATAAGTAATGTGCTCCAGTTTTAGGTTAGTCTTACTGTTCCTTCTGAATGTTTAAAAGTATTTAATTTCAGCAGTAGAATGCAGTGTCTAGGCTGATAAATCAGTCCTTGTTTATCCGTTTACAGGACAAATCATTTGGCAGAGTGAAGAGAACAGTTTAGGTACATGGGTGTCTTTCTTAGATTTAAGAGTGAAGCACTGTAAGGTGTCTGAATTTTTGGTGCTGGACTTTAGAACTGCTTTGATTTCCAGCAAAAGGCTTAAGGAAATCCCTTAAAAGAGTTCCAAGGGCATTTGGCAGATCATGGAAAAATTCCTGTTGCCTGTTGGTTCTCCCAGTTTGGCCAGAGTGTCACAGGATGTGTCATCATGTGTCATCCCTTATTCAAGTTAGATAAATTCTCAGCTACTGTTTTAGTCCATACTCTTTTATTGATCTCAGAGGGAATTTCGCTCAAGAAACAAGAGAATAGTGCTTCAGGATCCAGTGCTGGATTTTTATGTTCCTGGTCTTGACGATGTATGTGACCAGATTTCGGAGTGAAAGGCAGGGCAAAATGGAGATGTTGTTATGTGAAAAGCAGGGAGAGGAATTTCTGGTTTAGAAATCCAAATTAACTTATCAGCAGGAGATTTGCAGTCTATTTAGAATATTTCTAATTTGTACAAGCCCATGTGGGCCTATTCCTTTCTCATTTAATGGCACACCTAGAACTTCTATTGGCTTCAGTGCAATTATTTTGCAGCTCCGGGAACTTTCCCAACAAGCCTGCACCGAAGACCATTTAGCTAAGTAGGAATGCTTCCAGTAACATATGAATGCCCTGGTCTGGGCTGTATATGCAGGTACTTCTGAGCTGAGTACTATTGGAAGCAGTCTATGCTCCCGTTTAAAGGATATAAAACAAATTCTCTGATCAATGGTACTTTTTCAATGTCAAAAGTAGTAATAACACAAAAAGCTACTGATAAGGATTATAAAAATTATATGATGCAATTTTCAATAGGTAATGGCTCAAACCCAAGATTTGTTCCTTCTGAAATTTGAGAATGTCACTGATTTTGAGACAACTCCATTCTACTGGGAACTGCATTTGTAAACATTGCAGTTTTTACATTACATATAATTTTATGCTATATATTTGTCATATTTTCAGAGCAGTGACAGTAATACAAAGACTGGTATTAGTATTTTGAATTTGGGTAGGTTTCTTTCCCTGAAAAAAATTCTAATGGAACTTATAAACTTAGGTCTTACTCTTGTGAATACTTCACCACTTACTCTTTAAGTGTGTGACCAGTCCTGTAGAGCTAAAAATTCAGAGGAATAGCTAACCAGATATAAGCTGAGTAAATGAGCACATGTTTTCATAATCAGCGTTTTAAATTTTTAAAGAAACTACACAGGAGTCTTATCATCTTCAAAAAAACAGGACGACTTTTGGAATAAGAAACAAGAACATTATTCACTAACCTGAGGTACAGAGGGAGAAAACAGACTGTTGAAACTGCAAAATGGCCTGAAATGAGAAAATTGTATTTACCCACTTTGGAATCTGGCAAGCACACTTGAAATACTTTTCTTTCTTTCTTTCTGATTCACTAAGAGTTGCAGGATTTGAGTTAGGTCTAAAGTCAAAATAAATATGATACGTCACTTGAAAAGAACGTACCTCGTTTATTTAAGAATTCGTATAAAGCATTCAACCGGGATGAGTGGTATATTATTTGGTTAAATTAGGGTTTGAGGTTTGTAAAGTTTAAACTTGGTCCCCTTTTGAGAATGATTTAAGACAGGAATGCTATAATCATCTAGTTAGATGAGGCTGAAGCAGGTGCAGGGTAAGGAAAAATGTTCTTTTCTCCTCCCATCTGTTCTCTGAAGAAGTGTTTAATTCTTGCAGGAATCTGTTAAAAGCTTTTCCTAAGATTTTCCTGTAGCCAGACAATTCACTGCAGAACCCCACAGGCAGTGTCTCTGGATGCACTGGGAGTAACTTGTGCACAGATTTTCTGCTTTTCCAAGTGCAATGAGAAAAACAGTAAAGCACATGTAGGGATCTTTTCCATATCTTTCTTCTGAGTACAGCAGAGATCGGACCGACTGAAGAAAAAGTAGCATCACGATCAATTTCTGGTAATGGGAGTAACATGACTTTCTGTTGTATTTAAAACAATTAATTGAGTTGGGTTGCTTTCCCTCCTATATGAGCATCTCTCAGTTATTCCAGTTTTGGTTTTTTGAATATCCGGACAAATGATAAGCGAAAGTGAAACCACCTTGAAAATGTTTCATTTGTAATGCTTTCTGCTTCTGAATCAAGGCAACTTGGGTTGATCAGACTAGATGTCCCGTTGTTGGGAAAACAAGCTGTGTTACATTCCTTACTTCTTTCTTTGTCTTTGTGACACAGGTCCTCTAATGTCTGAGCTTTGAATTTTTTTTAAACTCAGGGTCCTGTTGTGTTCTTAGTGCAGATTTCTTCACAACACTTCTGCTAATATTAATGGGATTCATACATAAATCCCTTTCGTAGATGTAGAGGGAGGGATCCCAAATGTTTTGTTCTTCCCATCTGTATATTGGGAATGCCATCAGATGAGAAGGAAGAACAGAGTACTAGTTTACAGCAGAAAAGTATTAGAGGAATTCCCCTGACGCACACCTTCCCTGCAGCAAAACAGAAGCATGTGCGTACAGGAAAAGACTGTCAAGTTTGGTGTGAGCTGGGATTTAAACTTCCTCCAAGCTCTGAAGTGCTGGAATCCAGTGTTTTGGTCCAACCCATCGCTACTTTGTGAGCTGACAGGGTCAAAGTCAGAGCTAAGGGTAAAAATCCTTCCTGGTTAACCTTGAGAATCTGGAAATCAGAATTTTAGATTTTTCTCTAAAATAGCTGAAGAGAGATGGGCCCTTCCAGAGCATGGTTTATTCTCTTCCTGCAATGATGGGACAAATTAAGCTTTACAGGTTCCTGCCTCTCTCTATCCACTGGTTAGCAAGGGTACCTGGCTAATGCAGACTTTACAGATAGCTAAAGTGAGTGAGTTGAATTCTATCCAACATTGCCACACTTGGATGTGTTCAGAAAAATGACAGCAGGATGTCTTCATTTCTGTTTGAGCTTTCCTATTGGGTTTTCTATGAACCGATACTGATCGACTGAAATGGACCTTTGACTCACACAATGATCAGGCTCATAGATGGCACAGTTTTGAATGCAGGAAAATCCTCCGTATTTCCAGAGTGTTTTAAATTTTTTGTCACCCTTCATTCCCAAAAGCCTTGGCATCTCAGAAGACGTTTAAGCAAAAGACACCAGGCTGTAGTAATGCATATGCATGTTGCCATTAGATATTACAATACCAATCTGGTCCTGCTATTGGGGAAGTTACTCCAGGAGAGATTAGAAAACTGGGCACTACCTGCACAGTTCAGCACAGTGCAGAGAACCCAAGTTAGTGGTGAACAAGCCACCCTGAGAAATGAGAAATGGCATAGGTACGACAGCGTGGCACTCTACCCAAGCTAATAAAAGCCTTTTCCAAGTATGTATTTGTTCAGATGCACCATGATGCTGTTCTGCTTTTCAGATCTAGGTTCGATCATATTTAATGTGCTGTGCTCTGCTGGTTGGTTATACAATCCTTTTCTGATTGACATTGGGGCTACCTGTGGAAATAAGAAATAGCACTGCCTCAATGAAACTGTTCAGTTAGGTATGCATAGCTCGTAAAGCAGTTTTTCAATATAACATCACAATATATTTACAGCTGTTTTATTTCTGCTCAAGGATATTGTTTCTGGTTTTGATTACTAGCTTTATTGGTTGAACTTAACCCCACCTCCAGGTTTAATGGAGGCCATGGTTTAGTTTTAGGTAGTTCTATGTGGAGGAGGGAGTTGCACTTGATGATCCTTATGGGTTCCTTCAAACTGGAGTTATTCTCTGATTCTCTGATATAATCCCATCAGTTTAACAGCCCATCAACTAAATCACTGAAGGGAAGGAGAATATTTTGGGAAGGTATGACAAGAAGCTTCATGGGTAGCAGGTCCCAGGAACATATGGATTGAGAACCCAGAGCCTCTTGCTTCCTAGTTCAGGTCCTAGCTCAGTTCCTCTTACCTACACACACATCCTTCCTGCATGAACTCTTCAGTATACATCACAGGGGCAACCTGAACTGTGTAGCCAGGGGATGGAGAAGGATAGTCCTCTCAAAGAAACCCTGTAAGGGTTTCTTTGGCCACTTTACGGGACTAGGCTGCTGTATGGGACTGTTAAGACATTAACATGTGAGGAGGGCATGTAATTGCTACTCCTCCTGCCCAGGTGGCAGTTCTATTTTCATGCTTTCCAGTTGTTCATTGCAAGTCCAGCGGAGAATGAGTTGAGCCAGCTCATGGAACAAGTCCCAAGTATGCAGTGCTGCTACCACTGTCAAATACGTTACTTTATATTGTGTGTGCATGCTCAGATATCTGTAGATGTATATATAGTTTATGTGTAAGTATATGAAAGTATACAGGTGTACTTACATGCAGCCAAGTGCAGCACTGCATTTAGCAGCTTCACTTCGAATGACCTGGGAGTTTAGGCTTGAAGGTAATTTGAATATCCATAGCAGTCTGTCTTCTCTGTAAAAGGACCATGCATGTTGCGTATCTGCCTTGCAAATTTGTTCTTTCCAGACACTTTTGAATAATAGGATCAGGGCTGTATTTGTCTTAAAGAAGTGTGGGTGATCTGAGCAGTTATTTCTATGATAATGGAAGTATGTTTCAGATACAAGAAAGGGTTCTGCTGATCCTGGTGTCTCATAGTGCTGTCTCTGACAATGTTTTCCTTCTGTGGCCTTCAGTAGATCATATCACCCGTTTGCCACTGTCTTCCTATCTCAAAGAACCATTGTGAGCCTTGACTAAATAACACTTGGAAGGATTTTTGCAAATGAAAACTAGTTGTGAAAATCCATGGATAGAAAAGCAAACAGTATGATCGTAGACTGGTGTTTTCCGTAGGTATCCTGGTGAACTTTATGTGAAACTTAGCTCTCTATCTCTGAGCTTTAGAAAGCAGAGATAATATCTGTAGTATTACATTTAGTTTTATTCATTAAAGAGATGTTTGAAATACATTATTCTGTTTAGTCAAGCAAGCCAGCCCAAGTTAAGTGATGTGTTATGGACTCCTTCATGGGACGAAAGCACAACAGCAAAAAAATATTCTATTTTCCTTTTCTAGTTTCTGCATTGTGACCTGACATTTATGTATATTGCATAAAGCACATTCTGAGAACTGCAGCTTCACTGACATGGGAGCTGATAAAGATTATTTTTTTTCCTTTTTACTTGCTTTTTGTCATTTTCTAAGAAGTTAAACATATTGTACTGTGCAGCTCCTTCCAGATAGCTCAGAAAGGCTTGGTCGTAGACTTTAGACGAGGCTGCACTATAGCTCTTTGTTCATGTCCAGCATTTCAATACAAAAATAATGTGTACCTGAGTTCAACCAAAATGATTGTGTCTGCCTGATTATATCATCTATAGAAGCCAAATAATCTAAAGTATGCATCATTTGATAGACTAAGCATCCAACAAAAGCTTCCTTAAAATGAGTCATATCTTTGATTCAAGAGCTACATTAGTTGAAATGAATCAGTCTTCCTCTTGCCGGTGCTGGGAAATTTAAGAAGAAAGGCAAAAAAAATTGCTGCAGCATAACAATGCCATCCATTGTAAGGCAGTGCCAGCCAGGGATACCAGGCAGCAACCAGCCAGGCCAATCAGCACTTATTTGTTAATTCCAGGAATGTCTCAAATATTTGAGGGTAGTTTCCGGACAGAGCAGCGATAGCGGAGGGTTCTGGCATTACAGCTTGTTGAGGCGTGATGGATCTCATGTTTGGAAGTGTTTGCATTAGGGCACTCATTGCATTACACTTCAAGTAATTGTCCTTCACACTGTTGCAGCAGAAGTGGCAAAAAAAATGCCTGTGGAAATAAACCAAGCAGCACTTCTTTCAGCATCCCGTCTGGAGGCTAAATTCATTTTTCCTTTCTCTCTTTTTGAAACTTAATTGTACTTTGAGCACGAAGTCAGAATTCAAGCACGATAGTTCAAATATGCACACCTAACAGTATGTATTATAGTTACTACGTCCTTGGTCATTTTTAGGCATAAAGGCATTTATCTGTCTTTCCTTAAGCCCTTGCGATTCTAGTGCTATCTTCTCTGTATTTGCATTATATATTTGTCAGGTCTTCTTTAAGTACCTTCACTCAGTGTACAGACACCTACTCCTTCAAGTTTCTCTCTCTCCCTTCGTTATATCTCAACTGACAGTTATTCTCCCATGCCAGGCTAAGCTCTCATTTCCTTGATCTCTCTCCTACTCTCTTTTTTTTTTTCCTTCTGCTCTCACAATTCAAAGAAGTCTTTCACCTTATGGATTGAATGCAGACATAACCAAGTGAAATTCTATGACTTACATTACTTAGCAGGTAGAAAAATACTATTAGGGCAGACTGTTTGAGCCATAGATCTATTAATTTATTAATTTTGATTCCATGGACAATGTTTCCTTCTGACCTCTGTGGTTGCATCCGAACTTTTGTATGAGCAATATTTGAGATTTCTTTGTACAAACAAGATGCGTATACATCAGTCAGTTCCAACCTTGGTAGCATAAATTCACACAGAAAAAAAAATCTGAAGAGCAGTAAAAAGCAATTAAAAAATGCCTGAAAATAAAAATATTCAGTTCTATTTTATAGATTATAATTCTGCAGTCATAGTATTTGAGCATGTCCCAAAAGTTCATTAAGCAATGCAGCTAATATCCGATGTGAATTTACAGTCTTGTTTGGCTTTTGCTTTTCCTTATCCCAACCTGTGCTACCCAACCTACACCCTGCATGTGTGTCACCATGCCTTTTCCAATTCTGTTTCTGGTCTGTCCTGTTAAGTCACTTCTCTCAGCTGTTTTCCCTCATTTAGTGAATATAGGTCTAGCTTGTTTCCTAGAGACAGGGTTCTCAATTTTCTTAAGGCAACCTTTCAGCCCTAGTATAAGCAATATTCTTTGTGTCCGCTTCTTGTATATTCAGGCCTGGTTTTAGGCCAGACCCGTTGTTCTACAGAACTGAAGGAGCGATGTTCATTGTAGCCCGTTCAGCTGCTGAAAAATTGCCTCCTGCTTAATTTTTCTCCAAAGGCTGATGGAATTTCTGGAGTTCCTGGTTTTGTACCCTGCTCCTAATGTTGGTCAAGGATGACTGTTTCCTACTTAGGAAGCACTAGCCTGGTCTTGTCTGCTATACTTCTCCCTTTCAACCAGGAAGTGCAAAACAAGGTTGAGATGAAGTTCTTACCCAACAGCAGTCTGCATTGCCAAGCAAGATACCCGAGGTAAACATAATTTCCTTCAGCTTCACAAACTGACCTGAGATTGGAGCCATGCAGGTTTGCTGGGATCAGTTCTCACAGGGAAGGCAAATGCAGGGTGGCTGGAGAGCTGGCCAAAAATGGTGATTACAGCCTGACATGGAAAATAGTCCCAGGAAGAACAGCTAAAACTGAGAGCAGCTATAGCTTAATATTTTGGGAGTGGTGGGGGAAACGATGGATATTCTTCATTGTTAGAGTGCTGACTCTTTCTGAGTGTATACGTAGGTCTCAGAACAGGCACGCTTTCTTGTTCCCAGTCTTTTAATGTATTAACTGAGTTTGTAAGAAAGCAAAACTGTGCAACAAGCAGCATTTGCTCTTTGCAAACTTGCAGTGCGTCAGCTGTGAGAGGGTTTGCGTTCCCAGGGATATGCAGCTTTTATACCCTTTTCTGACCAGCAACATATAGTTACATCTTCAGTCAATTAATGTATGTGGTTTTAATATATATACACATGCACATATATATCATTTAAGTAAACAGCTGTGGAAAGGAGGATAAATAGTTACAAAAATAAGCATTCAGAACAACAAACGAGCTTAGTGTATAACTAAAGGAAACTTTGAAGAAACAGGCCTTCATGAAGGAATAACATTGTTGAAACCATATGCTTTCCATGTACCAGAAGACTGTTTTAATAGTTTACAAATGTATTTAACCACAGAAAGTCTAAAATTATTCAGTGTTTTAAAGAGCTAAAGATTGACACAAGTCATTCCAGTCAGTGAAGGACTTCTTTTCATCCAGATCCAGTGAATAAAGTTATGTGGCTGAGCAGGAGGAGGTGTTTGAGGGGACCAGTGTGTCTGCAGCTGATGATTACAGTTGTACAAAACGTTGCTGGTAATTTGCAGTATCCCTTTTCTTCAGGCATTGGGGCTGGTGGGAAGAATAGTGGCCTAGACCACAAATAACCTGAGTTCTGTCCCTGCTCTACTGCTGTTATGCTGTATGATCTTGAACACAGCATTCATCCTTGTTGTACCAGTTCTGCCCTCAGAAAACAAGGAATCCCTTTGTAAACCACTTTGAGAACTGCTGATGGATGAAAGAGGCTGGGTAGGAGCTTTGTCAGTCTTTTCTCTCGAAGTTTGCTTGAATTTAGTAGCCTAAAGCAAAACTCAGGTGAGTTTTTAGGGCCTCCAGGGTTTGTGCTGAAGCTGTACAAAACCTTGAATAAGGCATGTTTTACATTTTAGCAGCTCCAGGATTTGTCTGAGCTGGGCCCCCCATCATTAACAGGGTTTGCGAACCTCAGGAAATCCTTCATCGTCTGATCTGAATTATGAATTGGCAATGAAGATCTTCTGTTGAGCAACAAAGGTTTTACGAGACTGTGCAACCCTGTCTCCACAAAAGCTTAGTTTTCTTTTGACAGTGCTCAAACGCCAGCTGTGCTCTGCCTCACGCCCTGCTTATTCTCCTGTTCATCCTTAGATGAACTTCATCCCAGCTGGCTTCATCCTGGCTTGATTTGGGACTGTGTATGTCCACAACTGAGGCATGCATAATGATGTCACCCTGTTCTGTGACATCACAGGCCTCCACTGAACACGATCTGAATTGCTGCATCCATGATACCGTGTTCTCAAATGCAACATAAGGTTGCCTTTTCAGTCCAACTGGACATCTTCCTCATCACAACAGCTATTTTCATTGTGGTTTGAGCTACTTACAGAGAGAACTAAGTCACAGAGCCACCTGACAGCGCCAGAGTCACTGAAAAGTGAGTATGCTTTCCAGATAGCTACATAGTGGCTCTGTGCTTGCTTGACAGGTTTCCATCCCAGTGGCTTTTGTCCTGGGTTTCAGGTCTGTAGGGAACTCATTTTTATTCTAGGAGCGCTCCATACAGCCCTTGGTAGGAGCAAATTTAAGAAAAGATATGCCTAAAAGAGGGAAGAAAGGGGGTTTGGTCCATAATAGGTAGGCCTGGTGCTTTGCCAGAAACTTTGATGGGATCTCTTTTTTTTTTTTTCCCCGTAGTGAAACTGCATTAACACAAACAAACATACAAGCAGGAAAATCTTAACAGACTTTTGCCATTACTAGAAATCCTACCCATATCTTTTATTTAAACCATGGTCAAAATGTACCTAAGAAAAGGACCTGTATTAGCTCCTTTAATAAAGTACTCCTTTCAGTGTCTGTCAAAAATGGTCACATGGTAAACACTGAACAAAAATTTGAAATGTTAAAGGAATAAAACTCTTCAGGGAATAAATTATTTTTACAACCGGCCAATATAAAATAATACAATACAAGTCTCTTAAAGTAGTAATTGATAAAGGAATAAAACTGCTAAAAGAGTATATTTTTTCATTCGCTGGAGCTAACTGTATAGTAGCACTCAGCTGTTTTTAATCTCCAGGGGCCTATGGAACAGGCACAAAAATGAACGTAACTTAAAATTGACATGAGTGATCTTTCATGAGATCTCTGCTACCTGCTGCCTACTGTCAACAGCCATGTTCCTGCAGCAAGCCTACTCACTCAGCCCCACAGTATTTTTCCATTCTGAGCCTTTTTTTTCATCTGGATGTTAAGCAGATAATTCTCAAGGCATCCCTGTGAAGTGAACAAGAACGATTCTTCCAGCCATACACCTGGGGAAACTGAAACAGGGAGAAGAGAAGGCCTCTGCCCAGGGTCATACTGGTTTGTTCTACCATGTAATGTGGCTGTAATGGGCCTTGGTCCTTTCACGGGGTGCTGAACGCACAGGCTAGAAGAAAAAATTTTAGATGGTGGTTTCACTGCATATTGCAAAAAAGGATTACAACTGTGTTGGAACCAAGTCCTTTGGCTTCCTTCGGGGCCCTGAATCTCCTTACTGAATTTCCTTACTGAATCTCAGTAAGGAAAAGAAGTATCAGTTTTATACTAGTGACCAGTTAATTAAAGAACTGTCTCCATATAGTATAGAACTATGTGAATGGGCTTCAAAGGTGACCTCACATGGGCAAAAAAAGAGCATCCCAAGAGGGAGAAAATTATCCTGCTGGGTGGCTACAGTGTGACTCCTGTTTGCCTTGGAAACAGGTCTGTTCCAGAAACTTTTTAAACATTCATTGAGGAAAAGAAGATACATTTTTCTTTATGTAGATAACGTCCAGAGAGATTCTTGGTTGAGGAGAGGGGAAATAAGGTGGAAAGGTGGAAGAATGCATACAAATTGTATTTCTTATGTGCTTGTTATTGTCTTGGTGGATCTTCAAGAGGCCAAGTGATTTGTAGCTCGTGCAGGCTTCACCCCGTGGCGTTCTCTGCCTGAGGTCTCCTCCTGGTTTTCCATCCGCTGATCAGACAGTCTGTCCCTCAGAACTGGCTTGTCCCTCTTGAGATCAGTCACTCTGAAGCAACTGTACGGCATTAGGCTTTCTGACTGCATCTGTTAACTAGTTTTGGCTTTGCTGGTGCTTCTGTCCCTCTGCCTGTGAGCTCATTCTCCATGTAGTTAATGAGAAGTAAAACCAAGAACTTTCATCTGAGTAGTCTCAAACTTGGGGTGTATTTTAAAACGGAATTCTTCTTTATATCAAAGTTACCCAACTGCATTGTTTTTGTAGCGTTTTCTTATAAAGCTATCCACCCAATGGTATTAAATTATAAAGATGTTTGAAATTTAGAATTGAATCTAAATTTTACAGCATTTCTGGGCTTGGTTCCCCTAAAAAATTGAAATAACTGACTTTTTTTTTCTTGCACTTTTTACTTTGTTTAGTTCTAGAGAAGGAGATGCAAGAAGCTTTCTCTAGTGGGTTAAAAAAGTAGAAGGTAGAGGTGCCTTTGGACAACAGTAGAGTTTGCAAAGCTCCACCCTGTGCGCACCGTGCACACTTGTGTCATGGAATATACTCTCCTAGCCTGTTCATTGTAAGCAGACTGCAGTAATTCAGGAATAGTAGCATGCTCTTATCAATAATACAGAGATTGCTTCCTTTTATAATCCACGTTATCGGTTACAGTTTTCTCCCACTAATGGTTTTAGGATAAAAATTGTTATACTTTGAGACCTGGGGTATGAGATGTAGGGGAAAAAAAACCCATGAAACTAACAAACCAAAAACCACCTCCACCACCACTAAAGCTAGAAAAAAAGCATTGGTTGGTTGGTTGGTTTTAATGGTGGTTTTAAGCACATAGAAAGAAGTGAGGAAAGAGAGTGACAGTAAATTGCAGTATTTCTAACATACCAAATAATATATTTGTTTCTGCCTCACTTCAAAATGACCTAAATGAATGTTGTTTAAACTTTGCTTACTGTAGATACCCTTGAGAGCCTGGTAATAAATCAAATGCGAAACAAGTTAGTTCAGCAGTTTCAAAGTGGTGTGTATACATATGTAGACTGAATATCACTTGTTCCTGAACCTCACTATCTTTCTCAGTTGAGATCTGTCTCCATTCTCATGGAAACCAACCACTGATTGACAGTAATGCTGTGAACTTCACTTATTAGCTAATGCATCTTCACTGACTTTTCATGAAAATAGGAGCGGAGCGGAGCACTATGGAATATTCATGGAACAAAATTCCAGAGAGAGGTCTCAGGGTCAGGAGGAGGGAGGGAATGGGAGACAGATGCCAGATTGCCTGTAGAGAGTCCAAGCATGTGTTTTTGTTTGTAGCAATGATGCACATGCCTTTTGCGGGTGCAATTATTGCTTCTGCCTTTGAAAGTTTCACCATAAATTTGTTTCTCAATCTCCCTTCATTTGTGACCCAAATTAACCTCTTCTCCCTACAGTTCTGTTACTTAACCTCAGTTTCTCTTGGGAGTATCTGTGCACCACCACGCTGTAGGTGTTCTGTCCTGAATTTTAGTGATTACTCTGAATTCAAGTCTGGTTTTGGACAGATTTAATTTGTTAAGTATTTCTGTCTTTTCATGATCTTCATGCACTGGATTTTAGATTTCACTGAGTCATTGCAATGAACAATACCACATGAGTGAAAGAAATCATTCGCCCTTTATTTTTGGTCTCTGCCTACCATCCAGCTTTAAGCAAAGGCATACGATCTGTAAGTAGCTGAAAACTGAGACCTGAAGTATTTGAATATCCATTTAACATATCGTGACACTTTCCTTTTAATCTATCAAATGCTTAAAAATCTGATTTCTCTTGTTCTAGCGATAGCTTGTCTTATTTGAGTGACACCTCGGGTCTAATGAAGCTGACTGCAGGTGACTCACAGCTAACTGTGCAACAGATGTGGGGTGAAAGCTTTTAGCAGCCATGCACCTCCAAGTGGGAATTCCCAGCCTGTAGTATCTATGACATTGATACTGCGCTATTTTCCCATGTCAGACTCAAGCTTTATTGTGGACCTGACAGGTTCAAAGTCACATAAGCTACATCTCATCGTAGAGTGTTTTAGAGAAGAGGGATTTAAGCGTATTAGCATTTATTAGTTTTATTTAGGAAATGGGCAGGAAAAAAATGCATCTCAATATTCTTGTACTCTTAGAGCGCTTTGAGCCTCCTGTGAATTTTCTAATTTGGGCCTAATCCCTAGGTTGGGATGCTAGCAAATGTGCTTCTGCTTGCTAAGTGAAGAGATTGCGGACAAATTCAACTGCTAGTTGTGTGGTATCCTACTGGACGTTTAAATGTAGTCGAAGTTACCATGAAAAGCTAAGTATCAGAACAGAGAGTCATATCACACTATGTACCAAGTCAGGAACTTTCTCTGCCCTCTCCTTCTGGAAAGATAAGATCTTCAGTAGCTCAGGAGCTTGTTTTGGGAACAACTAGCACATTGCCCATGGTTTTCCCCAAATGCTTGAGGTCCATCTCCTGTGGTACCTCCTGCAATGTGCAGGACTGATGCTGGGAGAGTAAGAGCTGTGGAACAGCTCACAAATGTGAGCCTTGCAGTGCTGGGTAAGTCAAGGAGGGTCAGATGGATTGGCAGAGTTTCACGCTTGTTGGTGTGCTGCCCACAGTGGTTTGAAGTAACGGCAGCCTGCATCAGTTCTGCCAAAACTGAGTGGTAGACTTCATCCCACATGGGATGCAACCAGCCAAATAGGGTCAATCACTCAGGATAGCAGTTGTGTATGGATGCCCGTTGTCCTAAAGGCACCGTGAGCTTAGTGAGTTCCAGCCAAGAGCTCTCTGCAATGCCATTTATCAAGAAAGCCGTTCTTGTGAGCTAGAGGTGTGTGTCTTGGCCCTCAAAATAGAAGTAATTTAAATGCATATATATGTATTTTTATTTATTTTATTTTATATGGGGCGAAGTTGCCTGAAGCCTGTTTATTAGTTAATAACCCCCTCCAGGTTACCGTCTCTAATCTTGTAATGAAATTGAGTTAATAAATCCAAGATATTATTAAATAAAGTAAGTATTTAATATTACTTGTCCTCTTTGAATCCGAGTTGCAATACAACAGAATTTCATTTTATAAATAACACCTTTCGTGCTAGCACCACAGGGCATGATTCAAAAGAATCTAAATAGAACATGAATGCTGTAATCAAATGCAGACCCCAGGAAGGCAGATTAAAAAGGCATGTTGCTGGTTAGCGCAGCAGACAGGGTAAGTATAGCGGGTCACAGCAGAAAAGCTAGTTACAAAAACAAGGGCACAATCAAATGAAAATTGTTTGCTTGCCCACTCCAAACCATGACTGACTGCTTCTGTGTCCGTGACCTATTTTTTCAAACGAAGGAAGATTTTGAGAGGTTGTTACATTTTAATTGCTTTGTACTAAACAAGAAAACAACAAAAATCCCAGCTCTGTGTTTGCATCTGGAGGACACTAGGAGAGTCTCTATTTATAGATAGAGACACTACATCTGGAGAAGACTTTTCCACCAGGTTTATCTCATCTCCCTCTGTTTATCTCATCTATTTGCACCCACTGCCAAAAGCTGTGTGTCTCCTCCTATAGAGAGGGGAAAGCAGAGGGGAAAGCGCAGGGAAGTGCTGTGAAGCTTCGCCTGCAGAGATCCTGCAAAGGTTCAGTGCTGAGGGAAGGATCGATCAGCAGGAGCGAAGGAAACCAGTCTCCAAATCCCGGGAAGCCCAGGACCCAGAGGCAGCTCTGTCATGGTATGACTTCCCTGTAGTGCCACCCGGCCTGCCGCACGTGCCTGGCCCTCCTGCCCCTACCATCTTGCTGTCTTTCCTCCTCAATGGTGTCACAAAGGTGGAGCAATAGGCTAACGGAGCAAAAAGCAGAATTAACCTCCGTGCTCATCTGCAGCTGCTCGTGAGCTCTGGTCACAGCGTTCTCGAAGACAGAGCCTCAGCTGCGCCGAGGGATGCGTGGAGGGGAGGAGAGAAAAGTCGGGGTCTCCAGGTGCTCTCCTGCCTCTGCTGGGTTTCTTCCCCACTTTCTTTGCTGAGGGAGAGCATCAGCCTCTTTGAGGTTTGTCCTCTCTAGGCCGATACAAAGCAGGCAGAGAAAACATTAGGTCATACTGTTGTTTTGAAAAGGATTCTGTTTAGCTCTGTATTTTGTGTGTGCGTACGTAGAATTGCAGCCAAACGCATTCGGTCTTCTAGTTCAGGGGCTAATAGCCAAGTCAGGAGGTAGAAATAAAACTCTGATGATTTTATATATATGTGTGTGTGTACAGATGGATGCATTTATGTGCATGACATTGTCACGAATGTTACAAAATATTATATAGGGAAAGCATGTTTTAATTAGGCAGCACCTTCGAGACTCCCGGTTATTTGAATATAGGTCCCAAGAAGAAGGAACATTAGTACAGTTACCTCACCAAGCTACGTAAACAATGAAAATATTTCTTTAGGCTGTATATTGCTTTTACTTTAACAGGTAGGATCAAACTAGCCTAATGAAAAATAGTGAATCGCAAAAACTAGTCTGTAAACAGTATTGCAGAAAGAAAAACAAACAAACAAAAAACAACACCAAAACCAAACCCTCCAGAATTGTCTGCTGTGCTCAAGGTAAATGAAATATTTAGCGGTGGCAGCAGCAAAAAATGAAATATGAGATCTTGCATCCCAAGTTATTAGTGACCTGTTAAAAGACAGGCTGAAAAGTGCCTTTACCAAATTAAAACTTTGAAAAAGGGCACAAATGGGAAATGTCAAAATAAAAAATTGGAGGAAAATGATTGTCCTCCTGGCTCTTATTATTTTGCAGTTCTGAGGCTGTGGCCACTGTTAACAGTAGTGAAACAAGAATGGCACAATTCAGGCTCCTGAAATCTGTAATGGAAATAGTCTGCACTGACAGGCAGACAGTTGGAATTTACTGAGATTTTGATCACAATTGCGTGATCTGTTTGCTGCATGTGTTTTTTTGTTTAGTCTGATTCTCAGAAACTTTGTAGGTTTGGGGGTTTTTTTAAATAGAAAATTTCATTTGATTCTCTGCACTCTGTTTTTATAGTACACCCATCCCTAATGTTTAATGATACTAATTAATAATAATGCCAGAGTGCTTAGTTTAATGTCTGCTATTGATCTCTGGACTGTTTAGCAAAAGACTTATTAAACACAGAGGGCCATATACTGCCCTCACTTCCATCTGTGTATATCCTCTAAAGGCAGCTAAGGTATTGGGAACCTAAGGCTAGTTGATCAACCTGCTAATCGTGTTGCCTGCTTAGAAATGTTGGAGATTTTCCTTGGCATGGTCAGGAATTATTTTTTCACATTCTGGTCCATTATCCTTTGTGCGCCACTCTGCTCTGTGAGCACCTGGCTCTCTGGACAACTCTCAGTAATAAGGTTTCACTTGAAATGACTCAAATTTGTCTCAGTTTTCCTAAGTATTTCTGGCAATGCCTGGTAAATGTACAAGTAGTGAGAGGTGAATGATGAGCTGATCCATAAATAAGCAAAGCAGTTCTTAGTGAGATCAGATCAGCCAATGGCTTCTCTCTGTTGCCCACAGTTCTTTCAGGCTTAGGACCTCTTCGGTATCAGCATGTATGAGCTAGATGGTCAGAATTTGCTGATTAGTCTGGTGTAATCAATTAGGCTCCCCTCTTTCCCACAGCTCCCCCGGGGCTGTATTGGTGATGTCGCTTCTACTGCTCCATCTTAAGAAGTCTCTTGGAAATGCTTCCGTATTTTATTAAGATCACCTTGGTACTGCAGATCTAGAAATGCTTTAACAATAGCTTTCCCAAAAGATCTGAGCCTGAAGGAGCTGTGATTTACTATAAATTTGGCACTAAAGGCTCTCAGCTTTTATTTTCAACGATACTTCAACCTTAAGCTCGTCTCTGCCTCATCCACCTGCATCGTAGACTGATTGTTGCTAACAAGAGTCTATGACAGCACTGCTTTGCCAGCAAGAGCACACAGATGTAAAACTAATTAGTTTAAAAAACATGTTTTCATTTTAGTGTTGCAAATATGGCAGTCCTCAGGAATCCAACGGACTAGGCAATTTTTTTCTGAGATTTGGGAAACTGAGTTTTGTGGTGGGCAGTACACGCGTTTGGCATTGCAGCTCTGTTTTAAATGGAGGAGTCCCCTAGAAACAACGTGCAGATTGAGACTGCCAGGATATTTTCAGTTATCTCATGATCTTTTAGTCTTTTGCTCCGGTTCTCCTCTGAAGTAGGTCCTCAGCTGCTGTACCCTGCTTCTCTAGTCATGACCCAAACCGTGGTATTGCCAGGTACCTTAGTTCTCATCTGCAATCTGTGAGCTTCTGATGCCGTACATGCGAGGCAGGTTTAATAAGCTCCTTAATAATGACTTGTAGCACACTGGTTTCTTGTAGACTTGGGCCATCCCCCATTCTAGGTCTCCAAATGTGCTTGATCAATTATTTGAATTACTCTTTCAGTTGCCATCTGTAGTCCCTCATAAAGAGGCTGCTATTTGCTGCGCGTTGTGCCAAATCATGCAATAGTTTTTTGCAAAGCTAGGGACTGTGCTGAAATCACCAAACTTGTGTCACTTGTGAACTGCAGTATGATAAAATGTTAGCTTTAAGTATACTACATTTGCAGTCTTGTGAGATAAGCAAGCATTGGAACTCCAGCCCATGAGTCTCAAAAATTCTGGGGAGGTATGGGAGAAGTTCATGTACCTTGTTTTTTTAAAATACAGGTATAAAAAGATTATTACAGATATGCATAATAAAATGCACGAAATGTTCATATTATGAATGAATAAATATACATATATATACATATATAGAGACACATGTACTGTGCCACTCTCCTCCTTCCCCTTGCCTTGAGGTTCATCCCTGAGGGTATCCTAATGGCAGAGCAATGATCAGACCTACAGAAATTTAGCACTGTGTGAAACCTTGGAATAGTGACATCTGTTGAATTTGGACAGTTTCGTTTATCTACTGGGAAATCGCATGAACTTCCCAATGCTTTTTTTTTTTTTTTTCCGGTTCTCGTCGCCCTTCTCCTCCTCCTCCTCTCTTCCCCCCCAAAAAGGGAGGGTAGCGTTAGGAGACATGGCTGCTGTCTTGTTCACTGGTGTGGTGTAAAGTTTTCCGTCGAGAGACAATAATGTACATTCCTCTGGCAGGACGGGATGGATTTTTTTGTTTCTCTTGCTGTTGTTTATTTATAAGACATTTCCTCTTGCTTAGTGGAAGTTTGATCGTAAGAGGCTCCAGTGATTTTCCTTCCCACCTCTCCCCTCCCTAATTTCTCTGCCTCGGCACTCGCTCTGGAACAGAGCGAACTCAAAAAGCCCATCGGCGCAGGGCGCGCTTTGCAGCCAAGCCCTGCCACTCTCCAGAGACTCTGAGGTGATTCTCCTTCGTCACCGCTTGGACCGGGAACCACAGCCCTGGTGAGTGGTGAGCTCCCAGAATTTGATGTGTCAAGGCTTCTATTCTCGGGGCCGCCGCGGCGAAGCAGGAAATAAAGGTTTTTTTGTTGTGTTTTGCCCTTTTTTATTTTTTTTTCTGGCTTGCCCTTTTTTT
>VWYH01001683.1:181694-218894 GCA_013399365.1 Pampusana beccarii | reverse complement strand
ACGGGGAGGGGGGGGCATGGGAGAGGGGGGGAAAAAAAAGTTAATCCTTCGCTTTGGAGTTTGTATCTGGCAAGTTTTCATGCCTCCGTGTTCTGAGCATTTACATTATGCTCTGAATACCTGATTGCCCAGCCAAGCAGAAAAGAAACTCTACAGTGGATGCATAGTAAAAGAAAACGCTTCTGTGGAAGCCACCTCTGGGAATAGGAAGAACTAGTTGGTTTATAGGCTGCTGGTCCATTTGACGGGGAGGGAAGGGTTGGATATTTTTTTTTTACTCTTTTTTTTTTTTTTTTTTTAACTCTCTCACTTCCCTTCTGTTCTCTTTGTGTCTGTACGGGGAACTGGCAATCAAGGAAAAAAAAAAGTGCTTTGAAGAACTTCGTATACAAAATCTTGGATGCTAAAGAATTAGGTGTTTCAGCCAACATCAAGGTAGTTACGCAGAGTTATTTCCAGCTGTTGGATAGGGAAACTGAGGCATGGAAAGCTGCAGCAATTTGCTCAAGGCCACATGGGAAAGCCAGTGAAATAAAAAGACATAGGATGTGCATCTCTAGTTCCAGGCCCAGATTGCTCAGGGTCTCCTTTTGTCCTCTTCTGCCTGGCTGAGTATATCACTTCTGTTAATCTTTTACTGCTGTAGTGGTAAAGAAGGCCGGGGAAGCGTGGGGGCTGTTCCATTCATCCTTCATCATCTCCCACATTATCTGACTTGAAGAAATGAATCATTTCTTGACTAACATTTTCTACTCTTAAAAAAGTAGGCATGTAAGAAACACAGGGTAGCAATCAAAATATTTGTATTTTGAGGTATTATCCTGTTCTTTGAAACATGTCCCTGGGAAAAGAACAAGATGTTTAACGACATCGATGCACTTCACATGGGATGTTAACTAAGAGCCGTTCTTCTTACCCGTGTCTTGCCTTTGAGTTGGATTCATTCAGCAGGAGTATCAACAAGCATGTCTCTCTGACCCCCAAGGAGACAGCCCCTCTCCAAATGCTGCTGGTCACCTGTGCCATACAGAGAAGTCCAGTCACCTTTTCCCTGGTTTCATGCCCAGTATAAGTCATGAGGACAGTACGTAAAGGCTGGCGCTGAATGATCTGTCACTGAAGTTATCGGAGGCTTTGACACTGACTTCAGAACTGAGCTCAATATTAAATCACATCCAGCCCAAATTGAAGTACTTGCTGTTTCTTATAACCAGTAAATAAAGTCGTGCAAGACTTGGTGGTTTTACTGCTGGGCAGTTTTTGCAAGTATTTTCCTTGGTTGTGATCCATGTGGGGTTCTCAGTCCTTCCCCCTGCTTCAGTTTCAGCCTGAAGTTTGATTAACTCTGAAAACTTCAAGTGGAAGATAGACAAAACCTCTGAGATTCATGCAGTTTTGTGTTAGAACCATAAAGAACCGTGAACTCTTCTTTTTTCATATACAATTCCTTAAGCTGACCGTAGACGTTTTTCAGCACTGCACAGCGAGGGTTAGCTCTTTCTCTTTGTTCCCTGGTGCTGTGGGACCTCTCTCTGAACCTAAACTAAATTACCAGCTCTTAACAAAACCCGCGATTAAGTTGGCCGATCCCCTCGGTAAAAAGTCTTACATACACATGGAAATAACCTTTACATACATCAAAGTACCAGTCCAAATGGTCCCAGCTTTTGACTAAATTGATGTTAAGATCCCGACTTGGCCGTTGCATCACCTTTCTGCAGTGTACTCAAAGCAGCTGACAGATCAGAACATCCCAAACTTTCAGGCAGTTCACATCACAGATAGAAACATAATGGGTTTTTTTCTTTTCTCTAAACGGCCTATACTGAACGCCCACACACACTTTTGGGTCTGATCTTTGAAGCTTATCTCTGATTTACTTTCTCCCTCCAGGCAGTATAAGTCTGAAAGACATAAGTACTTCTGAAATGGAAAGTTCTCAAAGCACAGTGCTAAATGTCTGCAACTTCAAACTTCTGCCTATATAACACTTGTTCTCTGGATATACTGAAGTCAAGGGCTGTCACTCTGGCGACTTTCACCAGGAAGGCAAAACAATGTTTAATCTCTTTTCTTAAGAGTCTCTGTGTTGCTCTAAACCTCTCGATGTTTAAATTATTTAATTAATGTATTTATTCTGCAAGCCTCTGCAGTAGCAAGGGGACTTGTCTTCACTGGTATTTATGTATATCAATGTGGAGAAAATCGGCAGTCTTTCTTATTATGATATAAGCTGCTTATTGACTGTATTCCAAGGCTGTAATGGTTTGTCTATGGTCTAAAATCGTTAGGGTGAAAATCTGCAATTTCAAATCGTATTTTAACTGTCTTTTTAAGCACTCTGGGATGGTAAGATGGTAAATTGTCTCATTAGTAGTAGCTTCTTTGTCTACTGTGTAATAGTTTACCATAGTTGCTTTAAAAATGCCAATGAATACATATGGTCGTTCTTTTATAGATGCACTGTTTGATTCTAGCAGTAGCCATTTTAGCTACAGCATCCCTTCCAACTAGTAATCTCAAAATGCTTTACATGCACTGCTGAATTACGCCTCCCTCTTTTACCCATAGATAAAGTGGGAAAGGTATCATCTCTTACCTAACTCAAGCAAAGAGAAAATGGTAGTCTTTCACTCGTGTTCAAACCAGTGGTTTATGCTTTCGGGGAAAAGAATATATTTATGTAGTAGAATCAAACCCACTGTTTTCTGCACAACAATTTTGTTTGATGTGATATGCTTGTTGTTCTGTGATTGTTAACTGCATCAGACAAGAACAAAGCACAGAAAAGGATGTAATGATAAAGGTACACAGATTCAGAAGTGCTGGGACACTTCAGAAGTACAAGAACTGGAGCTATATCCAGAGACAATCTTCGCAGTAAAAGTACATAAAAGCAACTGCCTCATTTTGAGTGCATTGCTCATTTTAAGGTTTTTGGTTTATTGTTGTTTTGGGGGGTTTTTTGTTTTGTTTGTTTTATTTGTTTTGGTTTTGTTTTTTAGTTTTTTATATTCTAAGCCTGTCTTTTCCAGAAGTTAAACAGTAGCTTATTTTCCAGGGTTACAACATTGAATTTCTCTTCCTGTAAATCAGAAAAGAAAATAAAACTTGATTTTTAATTAAGTCATATGACAGGGAAAGTTACAAAAGCACAAGGGATCTGCAAGTTACTGAGGTAAAGCAGGCACTAACCACAGATCGCTGATTATCAACTGCAGAGTTGTGTTGTGACATGGAACATTTGAACAATTAACTCATGTCCTCGGCGAAAGGATAAAGAAATAGCAAAGAGCGTGAATGGTAAAATGAAGGTTTCTCTTACTGTCCTGGGCTGGGAAAGGGGATGGGTGAATCATGTAATGAGAACAGAGGGAAATTGAATAGGCTTTAGGAGACCTGAATCTGTATCCCAGATCCATCGCTGTGTGATCTTTGCCTCTGTCTATGTCTCACTTACCCACCTGTAAAATGGAAATACTTTTTCCTGCCCTCACAGGGCTACAGGAAGGGAAAACTGTATCATTTAGCCAGGCTCAGGCATGCTTTAAAAAAAAAAAAGCCTATAAATACAGCGTGTAGATCCCCCCCATTGCTGCCTTGTTTGTTTTTTTCCTCTGTGCATGCTTCGAGTTTCTGGAAGCGAAGCGAGTTCCAGAGCTAGCATGGGTCTGTGCTGCTGGCAAAACAAAGCAGGTGCAAATTACGGTGGAAATGAAATAGCTGGTGCTTTGAGGCGGTGGAGTGCCCAGTTCACCTCAGGGTATATGTCTGCGTTCACAAAACACGGCTATCACGCACACCCTGATTCATTAGATGTGTTATCCAGCAAACAAGAAGCCTAATCATATTTTAGCGGGAACATTCTTATGATAAACTCTGCTTTAGTGAAACTCCACATATAGTGCAATTTCTCCCGGCCGCGTATATTACACGGTGAAGAAAAGCTACCCCGCTGCGTATCAGAAGGCTGTAATTTCATTTAGGGGTTCTATTGACATCGTAAACTGCGAGAGCAGAGCTCAAGTGGCTATTTAAGTCATAGGAACTTCAGACTGAAATTACTGCCTGGCAGTAAGCGGCCCTCCCCCCACGGGCCCCACATACATACTTCATGTTTTCATCCCTCTGCCTATAAATAATGAATCTATTTGGTGGCTTTGGAAGAGAGTGGTTCCAAAATACCAGCGTTATCCGCCACCCTCGCTGTCAGTGGCACCTTCCCGACATGCAGGGGAAGGAGAAGGAGCCCCAACGCTGAGGTGGGACCATGCCTGGCAACAACTGATGCTCCCGGGCTGACGCTCCGCTCCGGCTCCAGAGGCGGCCGCCGGCCGCGAGCACAGAAAGGTGAACACTCCCGTGCTCGCTAGTGAGGCTGTTTGTTGCCATCATAGCTGACATACCTGACCTTTCCCACTCATAAGCTGTAGATATCCACCCTGGCACATGTGAAGATAAATGCGCTGTGCCACCTGCGATCCCCGCGGCTGCAGCACATCTCCTATTTATACCTCTCCCCGCTGAAATCGCCACCCGCGGCCCCAGGGCCGCCCCGCTGCTGGGAGAGGGGGTGGGTTTTTTATTTCAACGTTCAAGTAATGCACAGAGCAGCAGCCGCATTGACAGAAGTTCATATATTCCATCCATGTAGGCTTATTTCAAGAGAAGAGTGAAGTCAGAGCGCATTTGCTTTTTCTCAGGAAAGTGAGGTTAACCGTTCATTAGAGCTTGCCAAGAAACCTCAAATTTAAGCCAGGCACAAGAAGAGACTTTAAGTAGGACAATGGACAAGAGTCATTGGTTTTGTGCTCTGTAGATAGCCAGCACAGGCATTTCAAATCTGAAAACTAAAGCATCATGCACGCAAATGTTAATCTTTGTTTCCCTTATCCTCACTTTTTGACAGATAGTAGAAAAGAACTATTTTTTGTACTCAGTGTTTCCAAGACCTTGAGGTGCAAGATAGGTGTTAAATTACCAGTGGGAACAGAATTAATAGTTATTTGTTTTCTCTGAACCACTTTGTCCCTTCTTACGTTTCATTTAACAGAATGATGGTTCACCATGTTAAATTATAAAAAACACTCAGTTATATTATTGGTATTTCCATTCTTTATAAAGGATACTTTATTTTGGGTTTGGACCTAGCATTTTCCTGGAAAATCAATTAAATCTTTGCCTCTCCTTAAATGCTGCCGTCCTGTGATTCCTGAGACCGTGGTACGGCTTACATGAAACAGCAGCTTTGAAATTAAGTAAACAAGGTTTATATAGTTATTAGGCATGGCAGTCTGCAGTAGCGGGGCAGACTTTTCTGGTCTGAAGGTAAGCTGTTCACGCTTGCGTTTCATCCGACTTTGAGCAATAAACTACACTTCTCAGTCTGGATAGGCAGTTATCCTAGAGAATATGCATTCAATACTCTCCGTGAATCCTTGAGAACAGCTTACACACTTGCACACAGCACAAATGGGAGAAATGAACTTGGAACTTGGTGTTGCTGACGGTGGGGGCTAGGGATGCAGGTATCAGCAGCATCTGTGCTCTGTTTCTGTCCTAAAAAAGCTCTAGCCAGGTCTTTTTATGTTGTTCCTTATATGATTCTCTCTGCTTTACGGACTTCTGAACCTTGTTATGACTGAAGTTACTACGTTGGCTGAGTGCATACTGCAAGTGAGAAAAAAAATGAAGTCCACAAACTGTGGATAACAGCAGATCCCACGATACAGTGAAATCAAAATAGGGTGTTGTATGCCAAGACACAGAGTTCTCATGGTCCTTATCTCTGTATGGAATAACTGGAAGTGGATACAGTTTTCTTCATTTAGCATAACTGAATGTATCAAGGGCTGAGTCTCTTTGGTGAGATACTGACTGCCTGATGGCGTGTGTCCTAATTTCAGGACGTGATGTCCTGGAATGAAGTAGGGTAGCCTTTTGTCCCACTGAGTCTGAGTGCCTGAAATCTAAAGCTATGTTACTGTATTGGTGTCTGTCCAACAGAGATGTGTGTTCTACTTGTACCATGTGGAAAAATGAATAAAATATCTAAAGTTAAAAAACAATTCATAAACACCATATGCACATACATACTGCATGCACAACTTCTCCTTGAAAATATTACAATGGGACACCCTTCCAGATTCTGGTTGTAAAAGACTGTAACTTAATTTCTTCTACAGGTTTTTAGTCAAAAAATACTGCAACAGAGTCTGTTTTCTTTCAAATCAGCAAAAGTATAGCAGAACAGAGAGTGTTCCTTAAAATGAAATATTGATCTGTCTGTCTAACATGAAGAGCTTCTAAAGCCACCAGGCTCTTAACTTGTAGGTGCCAAAAACTAATTCACACTTGGGGACACTGGGGCAGAAATTGGTGAGGTCCCTGATCTGACACCGTGCCCTGATGAAGTCTGTCCGAGTCCCCAGCTGTAGCTGCTTTGATTCACTTGCCAGAAGAGCTAATGCAGCCTGGATGTGGAGCTGGGAGTGGAGGGCTCTGCAGGTCCCTGTGTCATGTTGTGGGGATGAAGCTTGCTGCTGGGGAGCCAGAGCTTCTTGAAGCAATGACACCTGGCCCTAGGCGAGAAAAGGGGCTGTTCCCAGCTGTGGAGCACCAAACTTCTTGTGGCATGTATCTCCTGGGGGAGGCATCGTTTCTGCTGAACGCCTGGCTCACCAAAAAGACACAAGGAGAGGCTTGAGTGCTCTTTTGGTCCCATCTCCTCTTTGCTACAGCAGTACCATCATTTGTTTCACTGGCGTAGCCTTGCGGTGTCTTTGTAAAACTGGAGAGAAGCTGTGGTACTGGGTTGGAAATGAGATGGATGACATTGCTACAGCAGGGAAAGAACAGAGAATATCTGACGTGCTCTTTCTTCCCAACCCTGAGATCTGCATCTGGGTTTAATATTAGATAGGATCACTGAGGATAATTGTGGTTGGCAATTTTTACTTTTTAATGACTTAAAATGACCTGTGATGTATTGGGCTCAGCAGTGTCGCTCCGTAGCATGACTTCATTGTGAGACTTCCTGCCTCCACCAGAATGAGGGGTGTTGATGGTACCACTTCATCCATACTGCTTCTTTCTGCATGTGGTACCCTGCCCTGTAGGGAACGCTACAGCTGGTTTTACTTTAGAAATATTAGTAGTCTGTCTGATATTATATCAATGGGACTTGCTGCTCCATAAAATTGACTGCTCTGTAGAGCAAAGACACAAGTACAAGGGCAGGCTGAGTCATTGGCTGTATTTGGATGTGTTTTCGCATACTTTTCTGGGGAGAAAGCGTATACTTGACAGGAGGAAGGCTAATTCTTCTCTGTCAGTCAGTGGAAGGCAGAAGGTTTAGTGAGAAGAGATCAGATGGGCTTGAACGAATTTTGTAATTCTGAACATATCTAGGAAATAGAGCTGAATGATGTATAGAGAACTCCTCTGTCAGTGTGGAAAATTAGAGATTTGAACAAGATGAGTTTAATACTGAAATGGAACGAGAAGTTTATGATTAATAGGGTCTGGCAGAGACAGCATACTTATATATAATTTTGGAGGCTTAGGAAATGATTTTTGGGTAGATGTGGGTCTGGGGGTGTAAGAGGAGAGGGGTGGCCCCACAGGGAACCCCACCTGGCTTGTCTCTTTCCAGTAAAAGACCCAAAAATTTTACACAGCAGGTGTAAAATGGAAATGGTAAATCTTCAATTTCAGAAATTCAGAGCATCTTTTAAAATATTTCACAAGGTCAAAAAGATAAATTAAGAATAAGGTGTTTGTGGAGGTGAAACAGGCTTTTGGTTTATCTCATCTTTAGTCTGCTTCTGAAGCAGCTACCATCAGTTGTTTCAAGGCAGGACATTTTCTTTCTGGTTATTGCATCTACCCAACTGAGCAATACTGAACACTGGATGTGGGGGTCAGGTTTTCTGAGCCCTGCAAGGATCAACCTGCATCCTGAAACATCAGTTTGTTACGTTAACTCGGAAATGGCAAAATACGCAGAGAGAGGGAATTTGCCTCGTCTTACATGGCTACAGATGCAGCTCATAATCATTAAAATTACTCATTGGCCTGTGAGGAAAACATAAAGAAAATTATTTTGTAGAAACTAACAGAAAAGGGTAAGATTCACAGCTCACTTGTTATCTTTATTCTAGGCAAATAATTACCTGTTTTATTATATTCTAAGGAACTTTAGAAATGCGGGTTATATTCTCCCCTCAGGACATGGTGAGGTTTTGTGTATTTTGCCTTGTGCACTCCTATTTTGAAATTTTCCTTCAGAGTGAGAGTTATTTCTCCTTTGAACACCTTTATATTTTTTTCCCTGTGTAAGAGAAGAGCCATGTTCCCACACTGATGTTTTCTGACTTACAATTATCCATGTAAAGTCAGCAAACACAGAATAATTACTTCCCATTCCGAATTTGCAATAAGCAAGTTTTATTAAAAATGGGGAAAGTGCAGCTCTGGTCTTTGCCTGCTTCTCTCCAGGGTCCCATCCCCGTGCACTTTCCTTTAGGTGGCACTCCCACATTAACTTGTGTACGACCCCAACATCTGTTTGTGATCTGTCATCTGCGTCGTGAAATATGATGAAGAGACTTAGAAATTATATTAATTGTGGTGTCCACATCCTCTCTTCATTAAAAGTTGAAAATTGCTGTTCAAATATTTCATAATCAAAAATTAATCCCGGTCTACCTGTTCCAAGTCATATATTACGCCCTCTGGGAACGAATCCCAAATCCCTGTTACAATTTGGATTCTCTTTCCTCTGGGTATTGATTACAAATTTTGGTTATTGTTCACATGCTTTGTCATAGGGGGAATTAATCTCAAGTTCCTGTCTACTGTTCTGGGACTGAAAGCTATCTATAATTAAAGTTTTTCTATTAAATGGATATTGACGATGAGCTTTTCCATCTACTTTTTTGGGGGTTATCTTCTGGCAGGGAAACTCTGCCTCAGCTTTTGGGGAGATTCGTCATGCTGATTATTCTGACCACCAGTTTTCAGGCCACTGTGAGTGCAGGAGTTTTGGGGGAGCCGATGGCATAGCTGGGGTGTTCTCTGATGCTGACTTTGGGTAAAAAGACGCGAATGTTTTCACAAGGACTCAGCAAAGTGGAGCAGATAGGACAGCTGAATAAAGCCAGAAGTGTTGCATCAGAAACGTAGAGGAAGATGCAAGTGTGCAATTTAGCAATCGTGAAGCGCCCTACAATTACAAACCAGTTGCCACATAAAATCATAACAATCTTAGTTCTGTAGAAGGGAGGAATAATTTTCAGCGGTTGGTAGAATAAGAATGAAAATACTGTGGTGAGAGGTAGAAGTATAAAACCACCAGAGAGACCATGTACTTTTGATGTGTGAATCTGTGTTCTGTCTGATTAGTTTCAGCAACTTTGACTACAAAAACAACTGCTATTATTTCCACATAGATACAGTCATTTTCCATATAGCGTTGCAAAGCGCAAATAATAAAAGTCTTCAGTTCCATAGCTATGTCTATCCCTGTTTCTTCACGGGCGGAAAATTGGATCAGAACAGCCCTGAATTTCGGAGTAGCTGGAATCAGGACCTGGGTTTTCCTGTGTCAGCCCCACCGCTGCTGCTAATAGACATGGTGTTTCCAGTGGCAACAGTTGGCTCACGCATTCTTTCACACTTCAGAAGAGATTCCCCGTTTCCCTTTTTTTTTTCCCCCTCTTCTTTAGCAGTGGGCAGCCTTGCAACCTTTTGATCATACCGACTTTGTACGTTACATGACTGAACTCAGCTACACCAAACATCCTTTTAGAAAGTTTGACATTTCTGCCATTTGAAAAAGGAGAGGGAGAGAGAAGGAGAGAGGGGGAAGAATGAATCCTGGCGGCTTTCTCCTGCCCTTTTGATTAAGAGTGCGGTAAGTCAGCAGAAGAGGTGGGACTTATAACAAGCAGGGGGGCATGCAAGCCGGTTGTGATCTGTGATGTATGCACACAGATGCACACACAGGAAAGGAAAGAAAAAGCTGGAAGGTAGACAACAGTAATCAGAAATGACTACAAGAAATTAATTAATTGATGGAAAGTATACAGCGCCAATCAAAGAGACTAGATGAGACAAAGGAGATGGCCTTTGATACTATCCTAAGCCACGGGAAGGAGGTTGAACTCAGAAACTTCCAAGGTCCCTTTCAGACCTAAAACTTTTAATTCTGTTACACCTATGTTGCTGTTCATTCCCTTGCAATTGCTATTTCATGTGCATATTCTATTTTATTCTATCCTATTCTACAACACGTTTTGTGTTGCCATTCATTCTTCCAGTTCTTCCAGAATTTGTCCCACTTCTGTTATCCCAGACTTGGAGATGGTGCAGAATTTATGGAACTGAAGTGCCTGTTGTAACCTTGGCATGCAAATAGAGGAGGGACAAGATTTAGCCGTTCTAGTATTTACAAAAGAAGACAAGGAGAGAAGGCTATTGCATAACTTTCAACAAGTTGGAAGACTTTGTTGTGTCTTCTAACTCAGTCCCTTCATTTAGTTAAAATGCCAAAGGCTCATTAGGAAAAAAGTGTTCTAGCTCTGCAGTGAGTTATAAATTTGCCCAGCTTTCTCCCTTCCCAACATGCTCACTTGGAGTTTTCCTATGTTGTAGATATCTTAGCTTCCTTTTTCTGTTCCTCCAGAAAAGAGACAAATCTCCCAAGAAAGTTTTGTTACTGGCTGCCATGTGAGGCGGTCTTGGAGGAGACCGCGTTTGTATTGCCTGGGGACACACATCATGCTCCTGGAGAGGGGTGTGTCAGGCGGGCTCTGCGATGAGCCTGTTGTGCCCTACCACGTACTCAGGACATGAAGTGACCCGAAGGAGAATCATTGTGTTGGTATTGCAGAGACTCCTGGTAATCGGCCCTTGTGAGGGACAACTCCATAGCTCGGGTACGTGGGTTTTTCTGTGTGTTTTGGGGATCATCCTACCCGATGCTCCAGTTCAGTCTTTAAACTGAAGCCGATCTCTCCTGAGGTAAAAGAGAAGGCTTTTGGAAAAGGGGAGTACTGAGGTTTTTTAAAGCACAACCAGTGCTGGCCTCGGCTGAAGATGTGCTACTGGACTGAATGAATCGTGTGGTTAGTATTTTGTGATAGGTCCTCAGTTACTGTTTTTTGAAAAGAGAGAGAGAGGAAGAAAGGAGAAAGGAGAAGGGACATGTGAGGAGAAATGGCAGGCCAGAGAGGCAGTAACATTAGACAGGCTCTTTAAGAGTCCTAAAGAAAAAGTACTGAGTGTTTTAAAGTAAGTTTGCAATGATGTGTAAAATAGTTCCCTGTGTGAAAACCTATATTGATTTTTTTTTCTTTGTATAGAGACTGTTCTCAGAATAGAAAAGCTTTGACATTTTGCCTTCTCATGTACTTAATCAGTCATTTGTGTCATCCACTCTTGCACGCATGTGTGCTCTGTCTTCTCTCTGGCTGTCGACAGAGAATAACTGCTTGCTATTATGCTTCATCCAGATCATTTGTAGAGCTATGGCTAATAATGTTGGAGACCCTGCTGCAACTCTGGCAGACGCAGGATGTGTGGTGTGTGGTAGGTGGTACGGAAGACATGCTTTGGGTGACTGACAAGAGTGGATGACACAAATAGCTGACTCTCATAGTCCGTGATACAGTTGATTGCTGCATGTGGCAACCTACAGAAGTATGTTGGCTTTTGAAACTCAAAGACTTATGTGTCGTCAGGAGCTAGAACTTAGCATCAGAGTCCTTGAACTTGTTTCCAGTTTTTTCCAGTCAGAAAGGTAGCTTTGTTTTTTGGGAAAAAAAAAAAAAAAAAAATTAAAAAAAAAAATTTTTTTTGCTTTGGCGAAGATAGTCACAGACAATCTAATGGACAAGATGATGTAAAAACAAGCTCCTCTTGAACATGGCTCATGCTAGTCCCCATTCTTACAGTGTGATTCAATAGCTGCTCTGGTCAGCAAAGCCTCATGTGGCCAGAGACAGAAAGAACTTAGCAGAACAGTTTTTAGTGAAGAATGTTGACCTTTCTGCAGCAAAAATGTAAGCAGAGAGCGGCAAGGTCTTGCTCTGCCATGGACAGGGTCTTGCTGCTTGGCTTTTCGTACAGCGCTCCTTTTACTTGTCGGGACGCTCTCGGCCTCTCTGGATTTTCCAGCGGCAGGCCCGGCCGGCATGGTGGTGGCAGCCTTCCTTTCTCTGTCAGCACTGCCGGGCAGCTGTGCTTTTGAGGGAGGAGGCAGCCGGCCAAGAGCTGGGCGCATTGGTGCTCACCCCGCTTGGTGTCGTTGCATTGAAGAGCAACCCTCTGAGACAGCTTGGGGGCGGTGGGAGCAGTGGAGCCTTGCAGGAATCAGCATCTGCGCCTCTGAGAACAAGAGAGCAAATGGCCCGTGGAGCCCTGCTTCCAAGTGGCTGTATGCAGAGGGGCTCACTGAAGCCGTATTTTTAACACAGTTGGATATAAATGGCCTGGTTTTACCTCTGCATACGTCATCTACATCATCCCTTCACTTCCTTCCTCTTTAAGTGGTGTCTTATGCATAGATTTGTCATTTACGCTCCAACTGCATTTTGCATTATTACATTTTAATGATATTTGAAGTTCTTTCATACATATTTGAGTTCACTGATATAAATGAGAAAAGCGAAATAATCAGCATACTTGGTTTATCTGATGGCATAAAAATGTTGTATCATAACTTTGGCAATTTCTTGGATAAGATCAAGCACAACATCAAATACTAAGAGAGGGTCCAAGAACAGCTGTTTATCTGAATGGCTCTAAAGCTAGGGTCGTTCAAAGTCAACATCTGAACTTTGCAGTTTGGCCCCATTTGTACCTTAAATAAAAAACATTTAACCACTTCTACCACTTAAGCTTTGTAACTCGTGGGTTTGGTTAAAATGAAGCTGATATCGGAGTGGCCCTTGACCCTCATTGTTCTTTTTTTGTAAAAAGGAGCATCGCACATATTGGCTTTCTTTGAGGATGCTCTGCATGATGTAGAGGGTCTAACCTCCTCCACCCCATATCTCCTGCCGATTTACGGTCTGTTATAATCTATTAAGAATCTTGAAGCTTGAGGGCAGAATTTTGTGTAGGGATAAAAGGTGCTTTCATGTTGGTGCTGTGGGATATATTTTTTTAATTCTTTCTCTCATTCTCTGTTTCATGAAAATTCATTAATCTGTGACATTTAAAGACTCTGTCTGAGAGGTGTCTGGAGCAGCGGCCGGCTGCATACATCAATAGTTTCTCAGAGTCTGGCACTCTGTCAATATTTGGGGGCCGCAGTAACAGCCCTTAAATGCACTGCCTGCCAGCCGTCACGCTCTTAGCATGTCTGTAAGAGTCTGAATGAGCGGATATTAGCACGTCGAGTCCTTTCACAACTGGCAACACTTTAGAGGCAAACTGCTTGGTAGGTATCTCTCCTCTTCCCTCCCCTCCTGTTTTCTGGCATGTCTTCTTTGTTTATCTGATGTGATTTATGTATTTACACACAAATATGCATCCTGCGAGGAGGCATCATAAATCCTGAGGCTAGAGGTGGTATTATGGCATAATCTATATAACAATGGAAATGGGCTGAAGCTGGATTTGGACCCAGAACCAGATTAAGCTTGGGTTGACTCCTGGGCCAGTTGAATCAGGAACAGAGTTTTGTTTGGATTTCACGGTGCCAAAATCTTTAGAGTTTAGTTCCAAATAATGAGAATCTTGGACAAAAAAATTACAGGAAGTGCTACTGTGGCAGTATTTCAACCAGCTCCAAACCAGAAGTGGAAAACAAGCCATTTCAAGACTTGGGTTGTATTCAAATCAAAACTGTTAGAGCAGGTTCAGAATCCAGACCTTCTGTTCCTTTTTTAATCCTATCCCACTGCATAAATCGGATTCACAGCTGAATATTACTCTAGGTTACCAATGAAACCTCCCTTTTCAGTGGGAAAAAAAATGGGGAAGCAAAATACAGCTTTTTCTTCTTTTCTCTGGTGGAATAGGAAGTGTACAGTAACAGAAATTCAGATCAACAGATATTTATTTCTGTCCCCCCCTCCTTTTATTTGGTTGAAAGGTTATGGCCAGAGAGCAATCAGTATCTTTTGTCATGCAGTCCTGTTTGTTTTCTCTTCACCCGTTGTGCTTCATCTCTTGCTTAATACGTTGCTGGATCTATGGCTCTGAAACCAGGTTTTCTAGAGAAGCAAATGACCACAGTGCCTGGAAGTTGAGGTTGACTTTTTAGAGCTGAATCATAGGCTGAAAGCACACCATGAAACTCCATCTGAATGTTGCCATTTCTAAGTCTCTCTGGGATAATCTTTCTTTCACCCTATTTCGTGCCATATATATACCAAAAGGAGATGAAGGCACGGGTGAACCCGCTTTAGGGACATTTCCCTTACTGAATTTTGGGAACAAATGCTTAGAAGAGTAAGTCTGAACTCAGATTCCCTCTGTAACCACTTCCTTATCATTTCTACTTCACAAGTCCAGGGACACCAGCCAGTGCCCCTCGGCTGTGACCTGCAGCATGTCCTGCAGAGCTGGCTGGAGTCAACAACTTCTTAATCCTTTTCCAATAGCATCCAGAAACTTTTTTTTCAGGAAACTTCCAACCTTCCCCTCATCACACCTGCCAAAATTTTGCGTGATAACAAACTAGACTGTGCTGCCATCCAGCGAGACCTGGACAGGCTGGAGAGTTGGGCAGGGAATAATTTGATGAAATGTAACAAGGGAAAGTGTAGGGTCCTGCATCTGGGCAGGAACAACCCCAGGTTCCAGTATAGGTTGGGGAATGATCTGTTAGAAAGCAGTGTAGGGGAAAGGGACCTGGGGGTCCTGGTGGACAGCAGGATGACCATGAGCCAGCACTGTGCTCATGCGGCCAAGAAGGCCAATGGCATCCTGGGGTGTATTAGAAGGGGGGTGGTTAGTAGATCGAGAGAGGTCCTCCTTCCCCTCTACTCTGCCCTGGTGAGACCACATCTGGAATATTGTGTCCAGTTCTGGGCCCCTCAGTTCAAGAAGGACAGGGAACTGCTGGAGAGAGTCCAGCGTAGGGCAACTAAGATGATTAAGGGAGTGGAGCATCTCCCTTACGAGGAAAGGCTGAGGGAGCTGGGTCTCTTTAGTTTGGAGAAGAGGAGACTGAGGGGTGACCTTATTAGTGTTTATAAATATATAAAGGGGGAGTGTCACGAGGATGGAGCCAGGCTCTTCTCGGTGGCAAACAATGATAGGACAAGGGGTAATGGGTTCAAGCTGGAACACAAGAGGTTCCACTTAAATTTGAGAAGAAACTGCTTCTCAGTGAGGGTGACGGAACACTGGAACAGGCTGCCCAGGGAGGTTGTGGAGTCTCCTTCTCTGGAGATATTCAAAACTCACCTGGACACCTTCCTGTGTAACCTCATCTAGGTGTCCTGCTTCGGCAGGGGGATTGGACTAGATGATCTTGTGAGGTCCCTTCCAATCCCTGACATTCTGTGATTCTGTGAAAACTACTCTGCTGGAGCTACCTTGCAAGAGTAAGTCAGCAACAAAAATAGCTAACTATTCCTTCTCAATCATTTCTTTGCTCCTTTTAGCATTCTCTTCTGCCTTTATCTTGATTTTTCCCTTTCTCCAACTACAGCTGCATCTGATTTCCATTTTCCTGTTAGTGTCCCCAAAGCACCTGCAGTTATATAGTATTTTGTCACCTGTTGGAGAAAAAAAAAAAAAGAAAACCCTGTGAAAGTTTACAAATGTCTCTGCAGAGGCAGTAAGTAACAAGGGCTGCATTTATCCCTGCTTCAGGGCAAGCAGCAAAGGGAAAATAAACAGGCTGAAGGCTTCTGTGAATATCAGAGATGCATCTGGCTAGATGGCAGCAATGGCCAGTAAGTACAGACAATTGACAGGGAGGAGGATTTATTTTTTAATTGTAATAATTGCTCCCTTAGCATGGCGCGGGGGCACTTGTATGCAGAGGATGCTGCCCTCGGACAGAGCGTGATCACCTTGCCAGTGAGAGGGCCGGCCTGTAGGCCCCTCGCGGTTCCCTCGCAAAAGGCCGGGGCTGAGACGCAGCCGCAGGGGCTGCGAGATGGCAGCGGCGTCTCCTAGAGCTGGGCAGCAGCCCCAAGGGTGGAGACAAATAGCGTGGGGTAAAAGCTGCGGTGAGACCCCAGGATAGCTGGGGCACCCGGGATCAGGCCTGTGCAGTGGGAATAATCACCCCATATACTCTACACTTGCTCTTTCTTAGTCTGTACTTTGTGCTGCCTTTTACCATCTCAGCGAAGTAGCACACGAGCTTACCGTAACCCACGCACCTTTTGTACCCAGGGAGTACATCTCAAGACGTAATGGGGTGTATTTGCAGCTCTGTCCCCAGTGTTTTAAAAACGTGACTGACTTTATTGTCAGTGACAGCCATGTGTGCTCTGAAACCCCCCCACCCCCAGCCCCACGAGTACGTCAAAGTTGAAGAGCTCATAATGATGAATTAATTTCTATTTCTGTGCTGTTTATTTTCTAACAAGTCCTAGAGTCATCTTTTTATTAAGGAGGCTGGCCTCGCAAGAGGCAAGGGGTCTCCAAAACGGAGGCTGGTAGACCCCTTCCCTTCAGCCTCCCAGGCCGTTTCCACCTCTGTGCCACCACTGGATTTGCATTTCCCATTCCTACCAGTGGCAATCGTGTGCCTGAAGCTCTGCACAGAGAGTTTGGAGTTTGCCTGTGAGGCTTTCCACTAAGCAGCTCTTTCAATCCAGCTACTTTTCCTTCCCTGCAGGGATGACAGGATTTGTCCCCAAATAATGGGGGTACAAAAGTGCTGAGGGGATCTTGGATTCCAGGCTCCATTCAGTACATGTCCCTGTTGGCTCCTGGTAGCTGTAAACCTGATGCGTTCTTGGAGCGCTGAAATTGATGAAGCAGGAAAAATCTAGACTTGTCGTCCATTCATACTTTACGTCTATTAATAAGTAATTAATTAAAAAAGAACTGATGTTCCCATGATGGGCTGCTAAATATACACAAGTGAAACTATTGGCATTAAAAAGAGATTTGACTGCGGTTGAGCAGTTATTTATATTATAGTAAATCATACAGGCCCCAGTTGAGATGAGCAATCTATTGTGTTAGGCACTGCACAGACATACTGTAGGAGGTGCATCTAACCCCGATGAGCTCAGAGATAGCAGAGACAAAGTGTGGACAGAGAGACAACCATAAAGAAACAAAATAATAACTCACCTTGGATGCAAAGACAGGGGCTGAACCAAGAAGAGAATGCAGATCCCCTGCCTCCCTGCTCTTTCATTAAGGTGAGAGCTGGTCAACTCACAGTTCAGCCCTTAGATTTAGAGCTGGGTAAAATCGTTGAGTTGAATATTTTACTTGCTGAAAACGATTTGACTGAGATACAGGTTATCCAAAGCTAAGGAGGAGAATAAACTCAGAAAAAATGTAAAAGAAATGTTTTGGAAAGCCAAAGGTGGTGTTTCAATATTTCTGAACAAGGTTTCTGGTTTTGTTTTGAAACAAAGTCTATTTTAATTGGAATGTATCAAACACAAAAAATAGCCCGTTTTGTTAAACACCAAGGTGGTGTGTGCAGGGTTTTTTTAGTGTTTTTGGTTGGTTGGGGTTTTTTTGTGTTTTGTTTTGAATTTTTTTTTCCCTTTCCATGTACTCAGTTTGGTCAGCTAGCCAAATAGATCAGTTATTTGCACTACTGTAGTTCTAATTAGAATGTAGGGCCCTGGGGACTTGGGCTATATATTTCAATACAGTACATACTTGTAATACCAAGTACCCTGCCTGGTACCCCATATATAATAATAGCAAGCAGTCCAGTGCACTGAGATGAGGGCACTGGGGAAGACCTGGTGCATTTTAGCTCTTAGTATTTTTATTTTCAGTTGTAGTAATATCTTGGAGAATAGTGCTTACAAGAAAAATGTGCGTTTATTTGAGCAGCTTGCAAATGGGATTCACTGCAAAGCTATCATTAAAGAGAAATAAATCAGAAGAAGGAATAAAAGCTGCATTCTTAGCAAAGCCTGACATGTAGATGCTTTCAGAGATTCTTGTTGCCACAGGAAAAATGCCATCTTCTCACTCTACCACCGCCCTCCAAAATCCTGAAAAACAGGCAAACATGCACAGGAGCTGTTCATAAAGTGCTGAGACTCAAAAGCTGTTCAACTGTATTGCTGGCTGTTTCCAGTGTTTCTGCTGCACAAACAATTTGGTTGTTTCTACGTGATCATTCCTATCTTGAAGCAATTTCATGTTGTTCCAGTTCAAAACCACAGTGCCCACTGGTCTTTGAACAACTTCCAAGGGGGGTACTCTGGCATCAGGTATTCCTGATGTGTTTCTTGCTTGTGTAGGTGTTGCCACTTTTTGTAGGTACCTAGTAGGAACTGAAGGAGTCACTTGAAGGTTCTCTGTATGTTACTCTTCCTCTTCTTGTTTTAACTGATGTTATTTAGTGTTTTCTCCATTTACGTGTGTCCACAAGAAAGAAAACCATGATGTGACAGTCACGGTGCTCCCTCCAGGTGATGGTTCTCTGCCATGCACAGGGCCGATGCTGTTTTTGGGTTTGCCCTAGTCCCAGTTGAAAGGCTCAGGTATACATCCCATAGGATCTTTCTGTAATGAAACAGACTTCTTCTGATGAACCCAACTGGCTTGGTGAGTTAGTGGTGGAGAAAGATGCCTGTAGGATTGCTGGGCCTTGGCTGCTAAATCCTTGAAGATTAGGACTAGACTTTGTAGTGGAGAACTCTTTAGTGTTCACTTTCCTTGGCTGAAGAATCATAACTGTAGAAGGCACTAAAGCCAGTCTTGATCCAATAGTCTAGCTGCAGAATGACAACCAAATAGGGAACCATGGATAAAATGTAAGAAATAAGACTTGACTAATCCCTCTCTGACTCGCCACAGGTACTCTTTGGTGAGAGTAGTTTTGTGCACATTTTTGGAAATTTCTTTTGACATCTGTGAAGGCCTCATATCACTTTGTCCTTACCTCCAGAAGTCTGAGGCATTGCTGGACAAAGTGAAGGTCTGCTCCAAGCTGTCAGATCTCTCTTTCCCTTCCATTACCTCACAGCTACCCCGTTTAATACTGCCTGATGGTAGCTTCCCATTTCATGGGATGCCAGATAAGTGGAAATGTGGTAGGAAAAAAGGATAGATAAGATGGGTGGGACTGGAGAATTGACTAGGGGAGGTGAGAGTACTGCGTAGTATCTAGCAGGATAGGCAGACATTTTTACGAGTACATATGCATATAGGGAGTATGGAGCTGCCTTCAATAGTCTTCATTTGTTCAGGATTTCTGCTGTTACATTTCGTCAGTCCTGGTGCTCAACCCTAATGCTCACAATATTCCTGTGAGATTACTTTGTGCCTGTGAGACTTGCAGTCCCGACAAGAGAGGTGCAGGAACACGGGTCCTCCTGCTCTTCCCACCGGTGTCCTGGCGTAGAAAATTGTGGAGAAGTGAAATTTTTACCTCTGGTAGTTGCTGTTTTCTATGTGCGCTGACTGCTGCTGTACCAAGCAAAGGTTTGTCTGGACCAGAGCTCAGGGTTACTTGTTATCCTTATAATCCGTTTCCTTTTGCCAACAGCAGTGGCTTCTGTGGGTAAGTCAGAAGGGAATGCTCACATCATGGGTAGCCTCTTTTCTATGATCTTCGTTAAGCTTTGGACCATTAGCTCAAGACGCATGATTATTTTGTTTGTTTGAACAGCAAGACAAGCAGAGTCTCCTCTGAGTGTTTCTTTCAAGCAAACCAGCATGACTGAAAACTGGGAGCTTGCCAGAAAATGTTACGTGAAATAGTAGTGGCAGGTTCATCTTAGTGTGGGCGGAGAGAGAGCTGTACCCTCTATTTTACTACTTCAAACATGCAGTGTCCATATGCCATAGCTGAGATCGTTTATGGATGGAGTATGAAGACTACTACTTGATCTACTTCATGCAAACGCTGTGCGAGTGCTGTAGATATGTAGTCTTATGAACAGGAGTATCAGCTGTTGTTGCAGTCCAAACACACAGCATTAATATTCAGCATGCTATAGACAGTCCTGTTTCTCTTCTTTATATTTAGTGTTAGTACACAGAGCCAAATACTAAAACGAGGGGGGGGGGGTGGGGGAGAGGTCACATGATTAAATTAATACCATTAATTATTTAGAAACAATCAAAGGAAATACAAGACATCTGGCTTTAAGCCCAAACAACTTATGGCACTGCTGTTGCCTTGTAACCTCATCAGCTCTTAGTCCAGTCATCGCTCTTCTTTCATTATGAACACAGGAGATTCCCCCCCCCGCCTTCTTTCCTGCTTTATTTCTGGCAGCTTGGAACGCAGATCACAAGACTGGACTGTAGAGTTGTCTGATTATGTGTGTATAAACTCTGATTAGTTCTGCGGTAAAAAAGCACCCCCCCACACATCCCCATTGCTTACAATAGCATTTGATTAGCTCTGTGTTGCAGCCATAGGTTGCGTTTTTGTCTTCGTCTCGGTGTTGGGAACTAGCTGCTGTAGGAGGGAAAAACACTGTTGTTACTGCACTGCTGAAAGGTGTTAAACACCTAAAAAAGGTGTTACAGAGGCTGCACACAGCGTATGCAGTGAGAGATGGTTCCTGACATGAAGAGTGGATGGTCCTCCCAGGGAGAAAGGCTGGAGGAGAAATCATGTTGCGGAGAATGGAAGCACTTTGCTCATGATCGTGCAAGAGGGCTGTGGCAGACCCAGTCCACTGACCTTGACGTTCATCTTCCCCTGGCTGAGGCCAGTAGTCCTATCCTTCGTAGCCATGGCCAGGTGTTTTCCACTGGAGTGATTTTTCAGTGAAATCTCTTTTTCTTGAAATAAAAATTTTCCCTGGGAATAACTTTTACCCAACAAAAGGAAAACAAATATTTCCCAACTGCTGGTTCTGGAAGGCTCTTTAGTCTTTTTGCTAGTTGGTGGAAAAATTCTGTTTTGGTAATCTGAGAGGTGAATTTTTGTGGAAAAAAGACCCAGTTGGCTTTTTTTTTAAATTCCAACTCAGGAATAGAATATTTTGGGGCCCCTTTCCCACCAAGTGATTATATCTTCACGATAAGGTAGTTCCATTTTTTCTTCAGCTCAGTCTTTAGTTAGTATAGATGATTTAATACAATCTAATCACGCAGTTCTTGTCTTCTGTAGGTAAATTAGTACATACAAGTTCCTGAAATGGTTTTACAGTTATTGGGACAAAACAGAGTTTCTCACTGATCATTAGGATTCCACTTTTCTGTGCACTGGTGAATGTGGACCCATTTTGATTACTAGCAGATGTATTGAAGTCATTCTCATTACATCTACGTCTGTGGAGAGGCACTGACTTTCATTTTCTTACTTTAATCCAAAAAGCGTAGTTTCACTGGCTGTTCTCTTAATGGTTGCTGAGAGTTGCTTTGAAGAACTCTTATTTTATGAAAAGGCATTGAGAGTTCTGTCACAGTAAGGATCTCTAGACAGTCTTTACCTGCTCTTAACTACTATTTTGAAGATGCACATTCCCAATTATCTGTGAAAAAGTATCGAAATATGCTTCCTTGGTTCTGAAAGGCTTACTTTAGGCTGCTGCTCTCTATTATTTGTAGTATTCCGTAGCCTACACTTGTCCTCAGAGAATGATGGCATCAGTTGAACATATTGGGTGTGATTTTTCAAAGTATGCAGTTACCCACATTTGGTTCCCACTGCATTCGATGTGTGTTAACACTACCTTCAACAAAGGCAGAGATAGGCCCATGCAGAAGGCTTTAAAAACAAAAAAAAACCAAACCCCCCTCTTGCACCCTGGGCTATTTGCAGGCAAGAACATATGTTGTAAGCGCTTCTGCTGCTTTGCAGGGTGTTTGTTGAAGGGGCTTAGGCTGCTCTCTGAGTAACGGTGTGGTTCATTTTGATGCTATGATAGGTTTGTTTCTCTAATGTTGTCCCTTTAAGTTTATCATATGTTTTCAAAGTACTGTATCTCTTGGAATGAAATTTAAATGAAACCTCTCTGTATCCCATAAACTTAAAAAAACCCTCTTGGATTAAGCTGTTCCAATGTTTTGTTTATTTGCTTCATGGTCCTAAAGCCAGTACTTTTTATTTTGTGGTCCTCAGATGTAGTCATTGTATACAGCTGCTTGTTTATGTAGAACTTACGTTTTTCTTTCTTTTTTCTTCTCTCCCTTTACTTTGCCTTTTCCTAACATCTCCATCACGTGTTGATGGCAAGAGCAGCAGTGGTTGGCAGTTTCCTTCAACTTTGCAAGAGAGAGAGAGATTTGGTTGGAATGAAACCTTGCTCCCTGTACAGCCTGTTTGAGATGCAGCATTGAAAGGTATCGTCTCATTTTCTGTCTTGAAAGCAAAGATGAAAACCACAAACAGGTAGAAATCTCAGTGCCAATCCACCTGTTGATTCACAGCCAGAAAGCCCTTGGCAATACATTTCTTACTGTATCCAGTTGGAGCGGTTACATGGCTGATACCCACAGTATCTGTCTATACCTGCGAGTTTGGTAAAGAGGCTAATTCATTTGAGAAGATTTGGATTTAAATTCAGGTATGGTTAGCAGAGCAAAGAATTTTCTGTTCTTAGTCTTGCTTTTTGCCTAGAGTGGTATACATCACTCATATGGTTTGTTTCAGCATTAAAAATGCCAATCCTGAAGTCACACACTGTGCAGTATAGAGCAAAATACGATTTCTTGAAGCAGCTGTGCGTGGAGAGTCCAAATCTGCAATTGCGTAATATCCTGGAGGTCAGAATTGAGGTGGATGGATGAAACTGTGAAGACGAAAGTTGTGAAATACCCTGCTAGTAGCATGAATGCTTCATCTTTCGAGAGTATTACAATTCAAAAAATCACTTGAAATCAAGTTAAAGTGCTCCACTTGGACTGCTACACATACGCTCCCTGTGACGTGCATTGCAGAAACAGCCACCGTGTGCTAATATGGCATTAAAATTTTGGACTCCACCCACAAAAATTAATAACATTATAGAAAGAAGAGTGATGTAGGATGCTGACACATTTAGGTCCATATGTTCTTGGACATGTGTCCTCCAGTGCATGAGAGAACTAGAAATTCCCAGATACTCTTTATTTTTCTTATTTCCTGTAAAGCTGTGCTGGGAAAGTAGGAGAATGTAAGTGATGACAGGCTGGCAGGCTTTGGCCTGTGGATAGTGGTACAGTAGAGCCATATTTTATGTTTTTACTTGTTCTTATCTGTTCTATTCTGTTAGTGGTACTAGTTGACTTCCATGGATTTGCATAGGCATAATTTAGAGCAGATTTGGGCCGCACTATTTATATTTGTGCAGATTGCTTCATGTTTGTGAAACAATTATTTCCTGTGGATCTGTAGCATTGTCCAGTGTTGTGCAATGCTTCCATATGTATATATGACTCGTTAAAGCACGAAATGTGTTTTGAAACAACATGACAAGGAACAGTAAAAGCTGCATAGTAATTCAGCTATACTTGGCTGTCCATATAATGTCCAATTAATGTGGTTACTGCACTCTGAAGCCTTTCCAAGGCTGAATAAGACATGCCGTGACCTCATAAAAGGCACAATTTTTTCACGAATTTTCTAAAGATTTCTGTTGCAGATGCTACAATGACATGAGGACACTGTAATCTGTATCTTTAGTAGCAGTAACAATGACGGGTGTGAAGTATATCCCCAAAACCTGAAGGTGTGAATTCTAACCCATCAGCGAGCTGTGTGTGAGAATTCTACGCACTGAAACCTAATTCTGTGCTGAAGAGGAATACTGTGAACTCCCAGCATAAAATAAAAGATGTTCTGTTCTCTGCTGCACTATCTTGAGCCAAACTTGGGATCTAAAAGCCAAGCAAGGTTCTTTCATCACCAGTCATAAAGATACTGTAAGTCAGATTGTCCCCTCAGGCTATACATTGACAATGTAGTAAATTGAGCTTTAGGAACTTTGTACCAGATCGAGAACTGTGTCACCTTGAAACGCAAAGCGTGGATCCATTATTTCTTCTGGTGCAGTTTTTAAAATATATTCTGATGTGTTGACTTTTACCAGGAAGCTCCATGCCTTATCTGTTATCTTTTGTTCCCTGCTGCTGACATTAACACATATAAGGGCTGGCAGAAATGTGATCTCATGCTCTCACATGATGCAGATGAATTTTGTACTGTGGAGTTATCCATTAGCGCAGTCTGTTAATGTCATTAATGATCAAATGCCATCAACTCGGTTACTCCTCTGCATTTTGTTGTCTTCTTATTCTGCCCTCATTACTCAAGTCTACAATGGAAGGTGCACAGGCACCAGGAAGAGCAAAATTTGATCAGATGGGATCAGAAAATATGCTGGATTTTGTACATGTGTATTAACACTTCCAATTCAGTGAGCTGTGTTGAGAAGAGTGGAAAAAGCTAAGTCTTGTTTCTTGCACGAAATGAAGCCAGAGTGGTACAGGAAAAGTACACAGGCAAATTCCTTTTTTGTGTAAACTCTGGAGAAGCTAATGAACAGGCAAAGCTTCAGAGTTTTGATTTGAGGATGAGTTTGGCCAGTATTAAAATTTGTCTAAAGTTCTTATTGTTTTCTTCTGCCCTCCTTCCCTTTGCTTTTCTGTGTTGTGTGATGAATGTATCATGCCCAGATTTTGCAATTGTAGCTTTGTGCTTAAAAGCCACATAGACACAATGAATGTCTTTACTAAATTATATTTCAGAATTCTTCTAGGGTGTCTGTAGTTTGGAAAGACAGAGCTGCTTGCAAAATTTTCAGTTTCAGAAATATTGTGTACTTGAATCTATATGATTATCTTGATCTTGGTGGTTCAAGATGATTCTCAATCTGATGATCTTGGTCTCTGGGGAAGAAGAATTGAGGAAGAGGAAGGAAGAACTTTACAGTGAGATTGTTGCTACTGCTATGTTTAAAGCCTATTGTTTGCTGGAGTTTTGAGAAGTTTTTGATTTCTTTTCCTTCTCTCTCTGACCCAATTAATTTTATGGGATATCCCCAGGGACGTAATTTATATGACAAATGAATTTCATTAAGAGTTGCTGTCATGGTATGAAAACCCTTGTTTATGGTAAATTAAGTATGTTTCTGTATTCTTTCCCTCTATAAATAGTGATCTACCAGTGATAGTTTGTTTTCTTTAATTTCAGAAAATTTTGGGTGCATAGTAACTTATTGTCTGTATTAAAAACACTAAAAAATATAAATGAAAAAGGAAAAACAGTATTCAGTTGTGGTTAGGAAAAAGCTTCTGAAGTGGCTCTAGCTGAGAGGTAGAGCTCTTTCCTTTGACGTTTTCTTCTATAAAAAATAGATTTATGTAGAAAAGACTCAAATAATAAGTAGTATACAAGTCTATTCACCAGTTCTCAGCTTCCTGCAGAATGAAAGCATTAGCCCTCAAGAAGGGAGTTTTAGAAAGGAAAAGCACACACATTGCTGTGTTCAGGACTGTCCCATCTGCAGTGTTTGTATTAGTGAAGCTGTTTAACCTTTTGAGGCCCATGGATCTTTATGCTGTCTTTTCATGCAGCCTTTTTTTTATATCCACACAACCTACTGACTTCAGTGAGATAATACACACATTAAAATGTTTACTTTGAGCTTCCAAGGCTGCGCACGCTTTTCTGAAGGACTGAAGAGATAAGAGGGATAATTGCTGCTCCTGGTAAAAGCAGTAGGCATTTTACTAAAACAAGAGCAGGAGCAAGCTTGCTGCAATTTTGGGCCAAAACGCAAGTTTAGAATTTATTTGGATTCAAAAATTTTCCAGTAGCATTGCAACTAGGTGATTAATCTGAGGTCACATAGTGACACTAAGTTTCCTGTTCCATGGAGAATGAAATGCAGAAAATAGCTGAAATAGGGGTAAAACAAAGTGCAGTGCATCTTTAACAATTTTTGGTTTGATTAGATGGAATAATCCAAGGAAGGGAACTTCTTTTGTAAAAATGTGCTTAATGTAGCAATGTATCCCAGCGTTAATTCAGCAAAATATCCAAGTTAAGCTCGTGGTTCGATGCTGCGCTGACGTGGAGCGACTGTGCCCTGGCACAGGCTTGTTGACCCAGCCGTGGCCGGGTCTCAGTGGCTCACCCACCCACCCACCCACAGCCTGAGTGGGATTTGGGGAGGATCTCTTGTTAACTGTGAGGAGCTGCCGAGCTGGTAAATATGCCTAAGGGGATGACAGCAGGCAAAGGGTGTTGTGCAGGGAACTTATTTTGGAACACTGGATGCACTTTTTTTTAGGTTTCTATTTCCATCTTGTGTTCCCGGCTTTTCTGAAGAACTCCTGAGTAATTTCAAAATTAAATGACTTCACTAGCAGTTTTGTGGCCCTCATAAATATCATGAAGACTGACTCTCTCTGTCTCACTTTTTCTTGAGGTGCTTAATAGTCTTATGGCATTTTAAAAATCTTCCTTCTACATCAAGACAGCATATTTCTTTAGTTAAAGGTTCAGAGGCAAATATAAAATAGTTATTTATGTTAGGTCTGCACTAACTCTGCCTTTTTTTTTTTTTCTTTTGGAGATGGTAAGTTTTTTTCCCTTCTTTAGATGGATTATAGAGAACATGGTGCTGTCCCACAGTCCCCAGCTTCAATTTGAAAATGGATCAAGTTCAGGTTCTGACATACTTGGCAGAGTACCATCGTTTTTCTACCCTTCCCTCAATCTGGGCCATAATTGTGGATATCCTGTGGACGGCAGCCCAGAGACTGCCAGTACTGGGAGCATACGGAAAGGAAGAGATGATGGCAATAACTTCATAGCTTGACCTGACATTTGCATTGTTTCTCAGTCACTAAGTGTGATGAGGGGAGCAGAGGGTTTGGCATGGACTGCAAGAAACTGGTCATGATTTGGAGGAGCAATCTCTCCTACCTGACTCAGATGTTATTACTGGGTGCTGTTTGCACTTTTAAAATAATTAATACAAATAAGGGGGTATTTTAAATAAAGAGAAAGAGAGCAAATAGATAAAGTCATACTCTAGGTAATTCCACTGCTTATAGTGAAGTTGCACTGGGGACAGATATTAACCCCATAAAATCCCTGGGTCACAGACAGCCTTATGAGAAACCCTGATAGCTTTGTGGAGACAGATTATGTCAAGCCCTCAAATTTGGAAATGTAGCAATTCCTCTGTGGTAAGATTGCAAATGAACACCCATTCAGAGATTGCCAACATTATCACAGTTTGTCAGGGTGATCTCACAGCCCACAAAGCGCCGTAAGAGATTGCTTTGCAAGTTCTGAAAGATTAGAGTGTTGAAGTATGTGACACCAGAATGATGCTTTGATGCCTGGCTTTGTCAGTCAGCTAGACAAATAAATAATATCCAGTGTTTTTAATAGTGTAAAGCATAACAGGTAATGGAAATGTATAGAGAAACACTTTCTTGTCGCAGCTACATGGAGCACAGAAATGTAGACTAAACAAAAAAGGGATATGTTAATGTCAGACCCTTCGAACAGGCAGTTGCACACCTGCGTGGGTCAGTAACTGAAGTGCAGTGCTTATTGCTATTTCAGCAGGTAGGAGTTTAAAGCATTAGCATTACCACATGGCTAAATTAAACAGCAAAAATAATTTGGCGATCTTGGGTTTTGATCATCTAGTGAAGCATGAAAACATGTATTCTAGTACAGTAAGGATGGAGTTCTGGATAGCAAGGAGCAAAGGGCCTGGACTGCAGAAACCATGGGTTCCTCTCGTGGCTCGGGAGAGACAACAACACAGGTGTGCAGTTAGGAAGTGGTGTGGAAGTAAACAGTAGAAGAGTATAAAATCCAGCATTTCTTCCCTGGCAGGAAATGTGGAAAAGCTTTTGGGTAATATGGCATGCTCAGAGCTTTGTTATGTGTTTCAGATATGTAAGAGATCAATATGAGAATAATCTACAAGCATGAATTTGGCACTTGGGACTTTCTGTAACAACTGATCCTTGTAGGTACCTTTTTCTGGATTCCTTCAACATTCAGCCTGGATTTCCACAAAGGATGCATGGTCTGAAAACCAGTTGTGAAGCCTCGCATGAGACCATTCGCACTGGTAAAGAGTTCCAAACAAAGCAAATTTGTCAGTCTTCGTACTTTGTTACAAAATATTGGTATGGTCTTGTATATACCAGAGTTCCACCGAAGATCAGCCATGGGTCTGATTTATGTAAACTTTCGTGGAACAGAAGGTCTAAGATGCACATCTGTTGCATTCCTCCATTCTTACTGAGCCATTAAGTTGTAGAAATGTAGAATCAGCTACAAACTCTGCACCTGTGATCCACCTTTAGTTAGAAACCCATCATCTGCAGTTCTCTCCTACCTTGACACCAAATCACAATTTGTCCTTGACCTTGGAGATCTTTTGCCTCTATTTGTCCATCCTCATGAGTAGCAGAGTATGCACAAGTACCCAAGCATTAGTTAGTGATTGTTTATGCAAACCTGGAGAAGCTTGGATGAAAGACCCTGTGTAAGGACATAGAAATATTATGACTGTTATTAACTGAATGCCTAAACCTAGACAATGTATTTGCACATGTAAGTAATTATGATGCACTTCAAGGCATTCTGTTTGTAATGCTTTGTAATGCTTTGCTCTCCATTTCCTACAAATCAAATTACTGAGGGATAGATTTGATTTCCACATCATTTTGAAAATATTTTCTTTTTCTTTTTTTAATTTCCTTTGTATTATTTTTTTCAAAGTTCAAAACACAACCAACTGTGACTAAATGCATAAAACCAAACAAAAAACCCCTAAAGTATAACAAAATTAAAGACAGCCTAAGATGATATGCAGCAAACAATGTAAATCATACCTAACAAACATGGTTGTAATAATATACCTTATCCATGTCTGATCCACTAATAACAAATACTTATTCAGAGAACAAATAACTCATTCTTCTTCTTAGTGAGAGAGAGAGGCAAGCCCAAAATTCAAATTATATCTTATAGTCTAAACAAATATGAAAAACCTGCCAAATCTTCTTATAGAAATTCCAACGATCTTGTATTTTCTTTGTATCCTTTGGGAATAGTGAGATTGGGAGGAGGGGGAAAAAGGGCAATTTTTACTGGGAACCTGTGGCCCGATCCTGTAGCTTTTCCGTGAGAAATCCTTGCTGCCTCCTCTTGAAAGGTTTCTGTTGCAGGTACTGGATTCAGACCAAAACTTGAAGGCACAGCCTGGAGTTGTTTTTGGTAATTATGGATTTTACCCTCCCTTATGAGAAGTTGCTTCAGAAGTGTTCGCTTGACAAGCAAATTACGAGGGATACCTTTGGTCAGTTTATAAAGATTGCTGCAAGAATAAAGACCGTTACTAGAAATTAATGAATACTTTCCTCTCTGCATCATGTCAAAATAGTTTTTTGCAGTCTTCCCATTTCCTTTCTGGTTACAGAAACATTCATTATTTGCTTAACGGAATAGCATTGGGACAACAGGCACAGACTGAAGCACAGGAGGTTCCATCTGAATATGAGGAGAAACTTCTTTACTTTGAGGGTGCCAGAGCGCTGGAACAGGCTGCCCAGAGAGGTGGTGGAGTCTCCTTCTCTGGAGACATTCAAAACCCACCTGGACACATTCCTGTGTGATCTGCTCTGGGTGAACCTGCTTTAGCAGGTGGGTTGGACCGGATGATCTCCAGAGGTCCCTTCCAACCCCAACCATTCAGTGATTCTATAATCTTCCCCAGGCCCCTGCACCTTTCCCTGGGGTTGGTCTGGTTTGGTTTCCTTCTGGGCCATGAGTTGCCATTGGTATGGTATTTGGCACAAGTACTTCCCAAAGGGGAAGAAGGCAGATGTTCAGGTACATTGCAGCCATGGTACACCTGATGTGCCGCACAGCGCTAGTTTGTTGTTCGTGACCAGGTCCCGATTCAGCTGGCTGCAGTGCCAGCTTTGCTGCTTCCCCCTGTCCATAGGAGAGCAGTTCTGGCCTCAGTGCCTGCTGGTGAGAACTCATGTCTAATGACGTTTAAAGAAAGTGTAAAAAATACTGACCCTCTGTCACATTTAGAGCCTTCAGGGTAGAGAACATCTGTCTGTCTTGTGTCTCTTCCATCGCCCGTGTTGAGCCTCATGCTGGTCACCCCCTACCCTGCCACGGGCTGTGATCAGTGGGGCACAAGGTGAAGGGTCTCAGTCCTCTGCCCGTCTACGCTGCTGGAACTTCTGCTGCTGCTGCTGCAGGGTGTAGCAGGATGCCTCTGCATGTCTTTATATTTTGCCTTGAGGCCTCTTCTCGTTCGACAGCCCCCTTGCCTGCTCCTCTCCCGCTGCCCCCGCATGTCCCCTTAGCTGCTGTCCTACCCGAAATGCCCCTCTGCCTCTCCTCACCTTGCAATGGTCCCACCATGCCTGTGTGGCAGGAGATGCCACCGGTGTTGGCCAGACGAAGGCCACTGCTTCAGTGGTTGGGTGAAGGCGAGCAGCGGTGTGCTCGTGCTGAGTCAGACTGCTACTGCTGGCCATCAGTTCTGTGCCCGTTCCCAAAACTTACACCCTGTCCTTCACAGCGGCTTATGGTATATACTTCAGAGAGAAGAGCCATCAGCCTAGCATAGCAATGATCAATGCCAGAATGACATAAGTGGCTGATTTGTGTTCAAAACTTGAGGGGGGTTTCTTGTATATTCTTAAAATCTGTATGAATATCTGAATCATTTTGCAATCTGCTATTCTCCTTGCCTAGTCTGGGAGGTTATGGTCATGAATTTTGCAGTTTCCAGATGATACTTCTTGTCACTACTATTACTTGAAGTTTAAAAAGCACCATTAGCTGAGTCCAGGTTGCCCACGGTCCGGTACATACAGATAACATGAATACATAATGATAACAAATGGGAGATGAGTAGGATCACTAGAGTGATGTAAGGTAAGGAAGCATTTTAGAGCTTCTCACATTGTATTTTGCATCATCAACTTCAGTATAATTTCTATCAACAGCAATTTTCATTTAAAACCAAAGCCAAAGAAATTTATCAACATCTTAGCTGAGAAACATGCCTTAAAAATATGAGCCAAGCGTAGCTGGTACAATATCATGTCCTAGTGTGTAAGATCCCAGATTACTGCCAGTTAAGTTGTTTTTTATTGAGGAATACCTGATTCCACTAACATGATTTCCAGCAAAGATGGTTTCTTCCCAGGCTAAAAATGAACCTTATTAGCTGGAATGTAAAATGTAAGAAAGAAATGGCTCTACCAGCTGCAGAAACAGAGATCTCAGATTCAGATACAGACCGGTCTCCTAGCAGTGGGCAAATAGCCTTCACTCCATTCTGAGTACCAGGGAGATGTATGTGTGTATTCTCTTTGGGATTCTCATTAGATGTCAGATAACAGGCCTTTTCTCCCATGCATCTGTATAAAATCTTGACGGGGAAAGAAGGATTTGGGAAGAGGTAAGCATGTTTAAAGCCCATGTTGTGGGGGGCTGTGGAGAACAAATTGACTTCTATGGTAGATGGACTTGGGAAGGGTTAGGGTTAGGGTTAGGGAAGGAAATGGGTTAACAGGACAAAAAATATCATACATTAATGTATAGGCAGAACCTCAAAGAATGGAAATAATTTAGAGTTTATCTTTGTATGTTCTTTTCATAGCAAAGTTATGTGCTTTATGAAGCAATGTCCTAGGTAGTGTTTTCATAAGAATGCAGTTCAATTTCCAAAGAGACAAAGTGCCCAGAACACAGTTTAGGGAATGGTGAAAACATGTATCAGTTATATGTGAGTTGTATGTTCTTTGTATTGAAAATCAAATTTATGATGCTGGTGGCATTCTTTGGTTAAGAGACCCGAAGCTATAAAATTAAGCTGATAGTGCCTGTCATTTATTTGGGCTTTGCTTTCGTCAAGTGGGCCAAACCATCAGAGAAAATGAGGCTCCTAAATTTAACCTTTTAACCTCTTGTTTCTAGCTTTGCAGCACATGGCTGCACTGCTCTGTAGCACAAGAACTGGGTTAGGTGCTCCAAGTTTGGTTCAGAACTCAAACTGCTGGTGTGTTGGCCCAGAACTGCACTGTGACACATTCAGTTAGTCTTTCCAGATCAGGATTGTAATTTCCATGTCTCTCTTGAGATCTGGTGTCTTGTGTTGTGTTTGCATATCTCTCAGCTTGCCCATGGTTAAAGTTGTTGAAATGGTCTTAGATTTTAACCTTGTTGGATCTTCCCTTTATAAGTTCCGTTCATTTAGTCGGGGTGGAGATGGTGTCTCTGCTGGAGCCACACGTGGTTTTTCATTTGCATCTGCTTCTTGAATTCTCAGAGGGAAGAAGTTGCATGCATGGGATTTGTTTAAGGAGGCTGCATTCATTTTCACTAGACACATTTCCTGTTGCACTGCAGTAGTGTGGACCAGTTAAGGTTGCGTTTGTTCTGCAAGAGCTTAATTCTGTAACTCTTACTGACAGGGCGCCAGTGGTGTAGTCCGTGTGAGTGGAGAGGGTTCGCTTATGTGCTGGAGGCCTGAGGTGAGGCCTTAAGATACAAGGCCTTCTCTACAGCACAGCCCACACAGCGTATTGTCCCCTGAGGGTGGCCATAGCAGATGTTTGTGAAAGGCAAGACCAAGCCTGCAATATGATCAGGAAAATGATTCTCAGTGGAAATTTCACTTCATTGTGTTGAAGGGAAGTGAAGCACCATTGATACGACTGAAGAGTTTTACACTCTATTGTGTTATGGATAGAGCAGAGTAGTAAAACAGCTTCCACTTAGCATGTTATCAGTGCATCCACCAATTGCAGGGAACTCACCCTTGCACAATGCCTTCACACCAGGGAAAGTAAACTTCCATATTACCTGGCATAGTCATCAAACTCTCTGCATGCACATCTAATCTGTGCAACTGTTTCCTGGGTTATGATCTAGTATGAATACAGGTACACATCACTGCTTCCCATAATCTTGCCAGTGAGCAGCAAGAATAGACATACAAAATCTTGGGAAGGCAGGAAAACAAACATGCAGATGATCTCCATCTCTCTCTCTGTGCATTCACCATGTATCAAAAAACACAGATATGATGATACATCGTATGTCAGGGGAAAAAAACAGACTACACCCCATGCGGCCATCACACCTTGAAAATAGATATAAAATGGTAAGTCAGAATGAATACACAGCTCCTAACAGCCTAATAGAGTAGATCACACCACAGCCAGGTACATCTGTTCTCAGCACTAACCATTATCATTAACTTAAAACACTTAAAATCACGGAGCTTCCTCAGGTCTGGGGACAGATTATACCAAGAAGAATCTGCTAAATAGATTTAGCGATGTAGCAAGCAGGGACCTTGACTACATTAAAACGATACATTTTGCATCTCAAAGGCTGTAGGCTGTTTTTCAGAGGAACAGTCTGAATGAAGAATGTCGCTAACACCAGATAGCAATTTCTTTATCCCTGTTTAAATATGGAGCTTGAAACCCTAGGACAAACAATTGTGCAGAAGTGGAAAACTGTTTGTGGAAAAACAGGCTTGCCTTTTGTGATGAGCCATCCACCCTCCTGTAGCACTCATTCTCATCAGATTTGTGCATGAGATGCAAAGACCTAATGGTGACTGGACTTCAGACTGTGTGGCTGACAAAAAAATCAAATCTCTCTTATGTAGGAAAAGAAACAGGGAAGCAGAAGAAATAGCAAATTTCCCCTTGTGCCTCTGTCTTCCCAGTCTGGTATCTGACTGCTGTCAAATGCAAGATACGGGTTCTTGCAGAGACCTTCGAGTCAGTCAAGTAATGAAAGCTTCAGAGAAGGTTTCAAAAGCAAACAAACAAAAAAGCAGTTTGATATACGTGCAGCAGTGACTGCTACGGCAGTACAGTGCTGCTTGTTTCAGGCTTGCTCTAAAGGAGTTGATGAAGAAGGTATGTGACTGATTCAGTGGGAGTAGAACTGCCTGTTTCTTTGAAAGAAGTGGAAATGGAGATAGGGCAAACTGACCATGATAAAATAAATGTGTGAAATGCTGGTTCTGATGACGAAAAATGCCTGAAAGATCCAGAAAGAAAGTGTGTATGTTTTGCACGTTAGTGGAGAACAGGTTCTGGGAAATAGGTAAAGGTTTAGCTTGTATTCTCATACTTGTAAGGATAATAAAGGAAATAGTTTGAACTTTATGGATGACTATGAAGGACATATACCTCTGACAGAACTTCAGTGTGAGGTTCTGTATATCTTTACTCAGGGTCGGAGTTCTTCAAGAACACTCTACTTCTTAAGAGAAAAAGCGATAGCAGGTACCTGTGGAAGGCCAACCTATTTTTTAATCAAGTTCACTCTTTTCTGTGTCTTCAGCAGAGGGCTGAGACCACATGCTTCCACAGCATCATCTTTTCCATATCTTCCCTTATCCTGTCTCATGCCCCAAATTTAAGAGGGGTTAAGGCTGACCCAGTCATGAGGAGTTCTGTGTTTCCCCACAAGCGAGGCAGCTGGCTGTGCAGGCCTGGTGCCAGCATAGTAACCAACTTCAGTGTTCTGACAGCGTGAAGTTTCTTTGCTGTTCACCAGCTTGACCTGCACTTTGGTAAACTGCTTCCCCTGTGTCTGAATGGCCACATCATAACCTTGCTTTGCAAAGTCCCGAGAATGATTCTTGGTGAGGGAGGTCCTGCAGTGTTTGGCTTTGAAGGATGTTTTTTTCAAGGAATCATCTTCTAACAAGAGGAGTTTGAAGAGTCTTGAATCTTCAGGGCAGTGTGAGCACTTTTGTGGAAAGATCATTTATGTAAATAAGCAAAATGTAACTAAACTCCCATCCATTTCCAGCAAATTCAGCATTGTCCTTGTTCAGGACCTGCCTTTAATGCTGTACTATGGCAGCAAACAGAGTTTCTGTGTCTTAGTTTTATCTTCCAGCTGTCAGTTCTCTGAAATCTTCGAATAGCATTTCTTCCAGTTACTCCTCCCCAAGTCCTGGAAGTCCACAGTGAAAATAAAAAGGACACTTGTGTCGAAGGCACTTGATCTGTAGTTTAGACATCTTTGTGAAGCAAAAGATAAGGTCTCACAAAGCCTCTTGGAGTACCGTTTTCTAACCTCTCATGTATTGTCTATCTTATCGTAATGGGCAATGCTTTCACCTTTGAGGTTCATGCCTTATCTGCTGGAGTACAATGTAGTGTAGCTAGGCATGAAAACTTCAGGACTTAGAAGGCTCTGCCTGGCAGAGAACACTGGATTGTATGTACTGGGGAGCATGGATCACTGTAAAAATATTGGATGTCAATACCACTTTCCCATAAATGTTAAATCAAACCCTTGCCTTCTAGCTACCCGCATAACCTGCACATAATGCATGGAGGTCCCCAGAAAACGTCTGTCCACAACCATATTTCTCTGGCACAATTAGTCTCTCCATGCTGAAGAACAATCTGTAATTTTCTCAGGAGGCAATCTGAGCCCGTGCAGCTAACTCCCTGAGGAACTGGTGCTTAGCGTGTACCGCACCACTCTCTGCTTCCCAGGGGAAGTGTATTTCTTTCATCATGTCTTCTTAAATAGGAATACAGGGCATCAAGCTCATAAAAAAATCCTACCCAAACAGGACACCATATTGTACCCACTTCTCTCTCTGGAGAAAGGAGAAGGGAAGGAGTAATTCATGGTAGGTATGTCAGATGGAATTCTCAAAGCGTATCAGGATGGCGCTCGGGTAGCGCAGCAGTGGTTAGGGACTCAGAACCTGAGTAGAATACGTGAATACCATGGACCCTGGCAGGAGGAAAGGTTAGCTTGTGGCAAGAAACAACCCACTGTGTATGCCTGTTCATTCAGCCCCAGAATGGGGATAGGTGGGATATAATCTTTGTAAGAAAAAACAACTAATGAAGTTGCCAAGAACAGATATTTTATAATCTGTGCTAAATCTCTGCTGGAAAACATGAACAGCAATGAAACTGAGAAGACACTAAAAGAAATTCGGGGCAAAGTGCCAGACGCCCAGACGGAAGCAGAATGTGGACCAAAAGCTTGCGACAATTGGGTAATTATGGTTTATGAATTTCAGCTTTAATCTGTAGTTCAGTGAGTCCTGATTAAATATCTGTTAAACACAATTAAAGTTTGTTTTTGTATTTCACCGTCTTGATCAGAATAATTAGAGACTGCGTGTTTCATGTCAAAAGTAGCAAGAGGAATTTTAGTGAATGAACATCGTTTTTAAAAGCCATTTGTAGCACCAGCTGTTGGCATTATTTTATATTTTAGTGTTATCAGCATAAAGACGGGTCCTCTCAGTGCTGAATGCTTTCCAGCGGGGCTAAGATTCTGGGAAAGGCGTGATACAGCAGGAACCGTGCCTGGCCACGGGGCTACGGAGGGAGCCCCGGCTGGGACTCTCAAGCTACGACGTTCGACTGTGCACTTCAGCGCTGGAGGGTGAGAAGTGCTGTGAGCAGGTCATGTCGCACCCCGCCTGTGCTTCTCAGCCAAAGATGTTTTAGATAGCGAGCGTGATGAGTGATAGGAAGGATCATTGGAAAGGGCGCGTGTCTGATGAGCTGAATTTGGATTCTCTCTTCGCAGTGTCTTATCAGAAGCTCCGGGTGTCCCAAGGGTTAGGTGTTGGTGTTAGCTCAGAATGATAATTGTGGTAGCATAACGAGTGCTCTTGGGAAGGAACCCTTAAACAGTGCTGATGGTGCTGTACCAGAGGCAGCAGGCTGCAGCGATGGTCCCATGCAGATACGGAAAAGGATGGGTTTGCACATGCCAGTTGCTGCAAGGGCTATGTGTTTGTCTCCGTTACTAGCACTTTCATTTCAGTGAGGAGTTGGGATAAGGTCTTCTAAGTTGTTGCTCTGAAGAATAGGAAATAAACCCCAGGTTTGGGAAATTAACCCCAGGTTCCAGTATAATTTGGGGAGCGACCTGTTAGAAAGCAGTGTAGGGGAAAGGGACCTGGGGGTCCTGGTGGACAGCAGGATGCCCATGAGCCAGCACTGTGCCCTGGTGGCCAGGAAGGCCAATGGCATCCTGGGGTGTATTAGAAGGGGGGTGGTTAGTAGGTCGAGAGAGGTTCTCCTTCCCCTCTACTCTGCCCTGGTGAGACC
>VWYH01001683.1:61708-181512 GCA_013399365.1 Pampusana beccarii | reverse complement strand
CCTTCCTGTGTAACCTCATCTAGGTGTTCCTGCTCCGGTGGGGGGATTGGAGTAGATGAGCTTTTGAGGTCCCTTCCAATCCCTAGCATACTGTGATTCTGTGATAAACAGTGTCATAGGGAAAATGCAGGGTAGTTTTAAATAAAGGAAAGGCGTACTGAGATACAGCTTCCATAGATGGAACTTTTTTTTTTTTCCCGAGAACTTGAAATGTATCTGAATGTCACCTGAACACAGGGTGTATAAATAAATCCTGTGGGGTGTCTGTGCACATATATGGCTGACCTGGTTTTAGCCTTCATCTGTCTCTTTATACCAGTGAAGATGAATCTTCAGTCGCACTTAGTGGTGCCTGAGGAGGGGGAATAAATCTCAAATATCATAAGCTGAAAATTGAAAATACCTACTAAAGAGACTTGAAAGACAGTGCCAGTTTCTCCTCTTGAATAAGTGTTTTACTGCTCTGTGTTTAGTTTCCTTCAAACAATATCATTCCTTTAGCCCTTTCAGCTTCAGCCTCTTTGCTGACTGTCAAAAGGAGGGGGAAGACAAATGTCGTATGTAGGGGAGACTTAGTCTTCAAGCACAGGACTGAGACAAGAGTCCTACTCAGAAGTCATCTATTAGTAACAGCTCTCAGTCACCAGTGGCCTCATGGAAGGTCTGCGTGGCTCATTATCATCCTGCAGAACCACTTCATTTGCTGGCAGCTTAATGGTTTGGTAAGAGAGTTGTGCAATAAGCACAATTCGAAACTCAAGAAAGTATATTAGCTTATCTGTAATTTCACTTTTTTGCAAACACTGGTCAGCTTTTTGCACTGTTTCACCTACCTTTCCGGCTAAGAGGGGAAAAACAGTGCCAGAGAAAGCAGAATTTCTGAATTAGCCTTCCAACAAAACTATAGATCTATTAATTCCTAAGTGAAATCAAGGTTAATGGTGAAAGAGTTGAACAGAACTTAAAAATCAAAGATACTTTGGAAGACAACATCAAAGGCATATCAAAATATGGTGGTCTTTTTATAAGCTGCGAGCCCTGAAGAGATGGTGCCCCTAATAGAGCTGAGGGAGAAAGGATCAAAGCGATGATCACATGAGTCTTTAAAGTAGAAAGAATATCTGGAGTGAATCTATGAAGAGACAGGTTTTGGATGAAACTTTCATAGCACTGGGATCGTTTATCAAGTCTTGAAGCCCGGGTACAGTACAAATGTTCGGATTTCACCAGGGAAGAAGGGAAAGGATATTTGATTCAGAACAGGAAAACTTAAGACCAAGTGTTGTCTATCCGTGGAATAACAATATCAGTGTTTAAACGTGTGTATATTTACATATATATGAACAAATACGTTTTTTAAATTTATACTTTATTAATTTTAGCCATACTTCCTTTCTTCAAGAGGAGTATGTTCTGGTGAAACAACAGTGGTCTGTGGTTGAGTGTGTGATTTTTTATTTTTGCTTCATAAAGTTATGAAATGCAAAATGGAGTTAGGGCTTTTCTGTTATCTGCTGTTGCATTTCTGAATTACTCTGATTTTCCCTCGGAACCAGATGCTTAAGTATATCTCATCAAATGGCTGAGCGTGTCCAAATCCACTACCCTTATGTCTGATATAAAAAAAATCAGGACAATGCGTTGGTCTCTTGAATACGAGTTCCTTTATATGGGGGTAGGGATGGAAATGGAAATACTGACGTATAATTCTGTGCGTGTAGGCCTTTCACGACATGTATACAAGCCCAGTGGAAAAAAAATGAGCTATTTTTTCTTTTGGCAAAGGTGTACATAGTTCTTCCACAGTTTTATACTGTGCCTGAGGGTCATTTCTCTTTTAAAGAAGCACTGACAGCTGTGATGAATGGTGTTACCTGGAAAGAGGGAATATCTAGATGTTTAAACAGATCAGGTTTCTTCTTACAGAAGAGTAAACATTAGGTCACAAATCAGACTGTTCTACTTTCATGGACAATCAGGATCAATTCTACACTACTTAAATGTGAACTGGAAAGGCTTAAGTGTAGCTGCATGCTGACATTAACAGAGGAAGGTAGTTTATAACCTGTGTACATTGTCACAGCTATCCTTTTACATGAAGTCATGGATGAATGCCATGTGCCCATGTTGAGTTGCCTCCTTGTCAGCAGGCAACATTGCCCGTCCATCACCATTATCTACAGCGAGGCTCATTACCTGCCAGCCAGTAAACATCTCACTCTCACCATCTGCGGTGAATTACAAAGTGACTGGAAGAATCAGGATCAGTTTGCCTTGCAGAATGATTGTCAAGTTCATTTTCATCTTTGGAGGCCCTTTGGAAATGGAAAAGATAGTGAGTGGGATAGGAAAAAGGATGATGTCCATTACCCTTAGGCGTACAAGCTGACTGACACTATTCTTACATAACTTCCATTTTACCAAAAAGCAGGTGCCTTGAAATTTTCACAGCATGCAGATGAAATAATTTCTTTTATTCTCGACTGGCTGTATCATTTCTGATATATAGTGGTGCCATTTTCACATGAGTGGACAATGTGTAATCTCATTCAGGAAAGATTTTTTAAATGAAAATACTAATTGTACTCAGTATAAAGGCACCTCCCATTGACAAAGTTGATGTCCAGTCTATCAGTGATCCATTTAGAAAGGAGGATAGTGTATTATAGTAATTTTTACTATTAGCTTTTTGCCAGTCAGTGTTTTTTTTTTTTCAAGCTACCAGGTAGCTTGACAACGATTGTAAACCTTGATGTCAGTGCATAGGCATACAGTGAATTCTGAGCATCTGCTTTAGGAAAGAGAAAATCTATTTTATATGTCTCTTAAGGGAAAACATAAGAGGGCAAATAAAGAATGTGTCAATACATTCTTGTTAGAAGGTCTGTTGGTGATGTACGGGTAGGTTAGATGTCCCACTGTTGGTAGTAGGAAGGCAGGCAGAGGGATGGCAGTGTTAGCAAAAACAAAGGTAGTTCTTACAGCTCTTCTCTTTGGCCTTCAGGATGCGCCAGCATAGTGCAGAACCTGGCCCTGGGATTGGTTGTCTGTCACCTCTCTTTGGCCTCTCTGCCAACAAAATGCAGAGTTTTTTAAAAAAAAAAAAAAAAAAAGAGTGATAAGTGTTTGGTATGTCAGCCAATGGCCACATGTGCAGTGAGGAAATTTTCTCTGAGAGCTCCCAAAGCTCATCATCATTGTGCAAGACATAATTACACTCTTTAGAAATCCAGATCGCTCCACAGTAAGGGGAGGATGGGCGGGAGTGTTACAGACGGATTTTAACAAGTGTATGTGTCTCCTTTCTGCAACAATTTTGGTCTTAAGTGCACTTGGCTAAATTCTCAGTTCTCCCCTGGGAAGGTTACTGGAGGGATTTCCAGGCTTTTCTGTCTGCCTGCAGCAGGCTCATGGGGAGCGAGCACACTGACTACCATTCCTTGCACCTGCTGCAGAGCAGGGCAGCACACACTCCCAGATGCTTGCCTCGGGGTGCCAGCGGGAACGGGGGGATAGGGGGAGGGTGGCATTGCTCTTCAGCAGACAGTCTTTCCCCTCAGGAGTCACGAAACGCCGGTGGGCACGCTGCACCGGGGACTTTTGAGCCGAGCAAGTGCTAATGACAGTGTTTTACCTGATCCCGGTCAGATAAATAAAGAGGTTCAGAGGAGAAAGCTCTCCTGAACCTTTACTTCGCTCTCATAATGCTTCAGGAATAGCTGGTATTTAGCTCCCTGTAACAGAAGAGCTTTGTGCCAGTACTTCAGAGAGTGAAATAAAATTTAAGTGGAGAGCAACCCTGCTTTCTAACCAGTTTTAACCATTTGTTTATCTGACCTAATTGTTGTTTTTAGGCTTTGTCTTTTAGTTTTGAAGTGGAGAACCTCTTCAGACCCTTTGACTTGTAAACACTCTTTGCTAAAGGAAACTATTTTCTGAACAGTGATTTTTTTACCACAAAACAGAGCTTCAAAATGTCCTGCCATCCCAATCGTTGGTGATATCCAGACATCTGACTGACTGTTTCGTAATTGTCGGATTTGCTATGTTGAAAATGGAACAAATGCTTTAATAAAGCAAATGAACAATACCCTCTAAACCCTTGAATTGAGTGCCTGGGGCAAATAGTGGCTGGAGCTTCACATAAACGCTCGCTTCGCACATGAGCAGAATAGGTTGCAGTTACCTCTGTAGCATGCGGGGATGATCAGATACCTAGAACCAGGCAGTGGGGTGCTGTATGGTATACGGTGTAGCCTCTCTGGATCATGCCTTAATATTCAGGATGAGAGGTGAATGTCTGCCTTCTAGCAGTTTTTTGTATGTTGCATTTGGCTACACGTGCATGCTGTTGTCACTTTTCCCATTTACAGAGACTCGCAATGGAGTTGGATGCCAGATTATCAGAAGCATTTAGGTGTTTAAAGATGTCGTTGAGTGCCTGAGGTATTTTAAAGAGCATGCTAGCTGGTTAGGGTCGTTCCTTTGGCACTGGATGCCGTTTAAAATTCTGATCGCTGCTTGCTGTTATGTTTGATTATAACAATTTCTCTAAAGATTTTTGTTGCCACCTCCAAGGCTTGCCAGCTCACACACCAGAACAGTTGGGAGTACCCACTAGGCTTCTTCCATATGAAGAGTGTGAAGGGGGTGATATGGCCCCAATCTGCTTCTTTCAGAGTATTGAGAAGTACACAAATATTGAGAAGAGGGCATAAATAAGAGGGAACTAGAGAAATAGGAAGTTACAGCTGACTTTGTAAAGGGTAGAGAAAGCTTGTACAGTGAGCTTGCACTGAAAGCACCACCAACGTTGTCATTGTGCTGTATTTGCTGAGCAGGGAGGAGATGGAGTTGAAGAATGTCAGGCTTGGTGGGATTCGTGTTCACACTGACATACCGGACAGACAAATCGGCTGCAATGTGAACTTCAGGCATTCAACAGTAAGCACAGCTTGGCTTGATAAACAGCCTCTCAGAAGAAGATACCTACGTCACCAGTCCAAGCACAGAGAAAGCTCTCCTTTATGTTATGTTTTGACTATTATCTGCTTCCAAATGGTACGTTTAGTGACACTGATTGAGAAAAAATGGCTCTAAGTATCAAGCAAGAAGGAAATGATAAAATACCAAGCTGTTGAAATAGCATATCGACTAGCCTAAAGAATGTCTGGCCACGTTTTTAGATGTTGTAAAATCGGTACGATTATTTAGATCTGAGTTAAAACATGCTAAGTTATACTTGTAAAATATGCAGTCCTCTTTTTTGTAATAATTCATTTAAGTAAGAGCTTAAGTATTTCTACAGGGGAGTTGATATTCTGAAATTTCAATCATGGACTTTTAAAACAAATTAAATGAAAATGTCACTCCTAGTTACAGGCCTCATTCTAAACATCTAAACAAAAACCTGAAACAAATCTGAATCTACACTTTGCAAAGCCATAGATGCCCTTTCTCTAGTGAATCAAGCAAAAAGTACAGAGATTTTCTAGCAAGACAACTGCCAAATAGCAGAAGACCTAGTTGCAGTTACACAAGGAAGAATTCAACACACTTGACATTTTGTAGGAATTTAGGAATTTTTATAACTTGGGAAGTGTTTTGGCAGTGCTTTACATACCACGCTGTAAGTAATAGATAAAAGTTGAAATAACATATAATGATTTAATAAATATCTTATTTATTTAATGGTATTTTCCAGAAGGACCACATAAAGCCCATGGGAGTAGTTAGAGAAATTCTCACCAGTTCAGTGTACCTTGAGTCAGATTAATGGCAATTCAGCAACCCCACGAACAGCAGGAAAAAGGTTTTGGGAACCTTTTAATTGAACAAGTGCAATGACAACACAAGCGTTGAATTACATTTCTTCCTAGACTTTGTTTGACAGAGTTAGGCGGTCCAGTTCTCTGGCAACTGCCAATGATGTTTTTTTTCAGGGAGAGGTGAAGGTGGTGTTCTATGCAAAGTGTATGGCAGAGTGAATTATAAGAGGAGAAATTTGTGGGACTTTAGCCAGTAAAACACCTGCGAAAGGCTGCTTAGATGTTGCCTTTGAGAAGGACCTTAACTGAACTGAAGCTTTATTGGTTTAATGTTTTAAATAACTGTGGTGCTGTTTGCAACTGCAACACTCATTAAGGTGATTGTGGGTTATTTTATCATTTGCTTTCTTTCCTTTTTTGCAATGTACAAAGTTCAGCAGAGCTTGTAAAAAGAAATGGTGGTCCAGGGTCCTTAATAGCATATATGTTATTAAGATTGAGATGACAGGAGGACTCCAGTGTTGGGCTCTTCCCATCTTTTCCTCAGTGAAATCTCCCCTTGACTTCACTACCTGGAAAGCATAAGTACGAGCTATGAAACTGAGTTCTGATTACTTTTCACTTAAAATTTCACAAGTGAAACAACTTGTTATAGTTTGTCACAACTGGGAATTTGTTTGATTTTGTTAGTTTATTTTGGTGGAGAAGTTTACAACATCCAGGCAGTTGAGGAATAAACAACATGCCTGTCAGTTGCCAAATCCTCCTCAAACGATGTGTAGGACATGAAGAACGGCATTTTAATTGAAGTATCGCATTCCACAGCTGAACCAAAAAGGTCACACTGATGTATGGATGTGGTTGGATTTCAAGGCAGAATCAGTGGTCATTTTGAAGCTTTTCTTGTAATTTTCTGTCTGCATATCCTGAACCAAATTGATGTAAGATTAGTTTTTCTCCCAGTATTTCCACAGTATATTTTGTTTTTCAAGAAAGATTGTTAGAGAATATTTTAGTGGTATCTGGATGGCACTAGAGAACATGCATCTTCTGGTTATTTACAGTGGGAATTTCAATCCAATTTAAAATAATTCTACCCTTTTGTAAAGGATTTTTGAGACTTCATCTGCACGCATATAAACAGGGACTGGTGACTGTGATGTAAGTTGATGATATTACTTGAAAGCAGTGCCGGTCTGAGTCCAGTGGAGATTGCTGGTCAGCCTTCATCATCCAGAAGTTTCTCTGAGCATTTTACAGCGAAATCTGCGTTCTTTTGTACCTAAGCCAAGTAATTATAACCTTCCCTGCCTTTCTCTTTGCCGTATTGTCAAACATACATTTTGTTCTCTGTACAGTTCTAGAGCACAAAGATGTGATGTGTACGAATAATGATACTGCAGAGATATAAATATATCCCAAGATGACTAAGAGAGGAGTTAAGTTGTAGGGTTGCCACACAAAGAATTGCTGCTAGAAAGACAGTATCTGGCTGTTTGAATGTGTAGGTTGGTACTGATGAGCACAGGAGATTGTGGAAGGGAAAGGTAGGATCTTGTCAGCATTTAGGTTAGAGATTACCAGTGCAGGAAATTGTAGTAATATGTAATCTTTGCTGCATCGTTATTGCTTGCAGGCATTGGATACAGCTGCTCTTAATGAAGGAGAGGTTTTCCTTCTCTTCAAGATGTAGCTATCCTGCTTATGGGTCCTGAGGTCTTGCACTAAGACGAATTCTTCACGAGACAGGATAATCCTTCATTTGACATTTACTCACTCAATTACCTTCCTGCACTTTGTGCAGGCCACATCAGACTTTTCAAATTTTATTTGTTCTTGCCAGACCACATTTATTCATTAGCTGTATTTATTGTAGTTATGGTTGAGACAGCACTTTTATTGCGAGCCCCCTATCTTTGGTGGTTTATAACTTTCTGAAACAATTACCTTTTTGGCTGAAATTTCTCAAGCTTGTTCTAAGCTCAGAGGTGCATAATGTTTCAGTAAGTTTGAAAAAAATCCATTAAGCCATTTATGAGGACTAGACGTTCCAATAAACGTAGGCGCATTTATTTTTTGATGACCTACTTATTCCAATAAAGTACATCATTATTATTCTGTTTTCTCCTGTTTTAAATTATGTTATCTTTTAAAAGAGAATAAGGACATTTTATACCGGATTTTTAGACGGGCTTCAAGCGAGGTTTGTTCACATGCCATTTTGTGCAGATAAGCACGTTTGTTTGCTATAATACACTTACCTCACAAGCAGGACTGTTTATGGGTGCAAAAGCTTTTGGGGTTCAGTATTGTGTTCTCTGCAGGAAAACAACAGCTCAATCTGTTGTGGTTGCAGGGGATAGTTGACGGTGTGCATATGCAAGTCTGTGTGGGGGTAGATAGACAAAATGAGGCCATCTATTGAATATAGGTCCTTAGTTGTGCAATGATGTTAACTTAGTATGAAGATTCAGGTATTACTTGTGCAAAAGTACAACAAATATACTTCTGCTGTTTTGCAGGCATGGGATACAATTTTTCATCACGCTATCCTGGATGATGTGAAATGATTTGACAAATCATAAAGTCTCATGCAATTGAAAAGACAGTGCTCTTTTTCTTTTTCTTTTTCTTTTTCTTTTTCTTGTTCTTGTTCTTGTTCTTGTTCTTGTTCTTGTTCTTTTTCTTTGCACTGAACTTCTGCGTAGACTGTGTAATCAACTGTGTTTTGTCTCATGTCTACAATGTGCTTTTTAGTATACATGTAGTGTTTTGTATTGTATAGCTTGTGTATTACATACATTGTGAGGAAGTTCCAGTGTTTAGGCACACACCAGTGTGGAGTCAACTTCTTCCTTTCTTATGGTAGCATGACAGTAAATAATTCTGCTTAATAAAATAAAGATCTTCTAAGTTTATGCCAGTGTAACTGAGAGCAGAATTTGGCCCAGTATAATTAAATGTACTGATGAACTTTGATGCCAAATTCCGTAACCTTTGCACAATTAAAATCTCAGCTTCAACATTGCATTAGCTTTTCGTTTAATTATACATATTTGGTTGAAAGCTCCAAAAATGTTAATATTTTAAGTCTCTTCTCCTGTTTGTAATTGAACTTTTTTTGTGTGATTGTTTTCTGCAGTAATCAAGAGGACATTAGCATGGACAGGAAATGAATCTGGAACTCTAGAGATTAATATTAATCTGCTAATGTCCTGTCCTGATGTTCTCAGGAATCCTTTCTTCTCTAGCACATTATGGTACTTTAGTAATCAGCAATTAGGGTAAGGTTTTCTCATGCCTGAACTATGTCCTCATATGTCTTTCATTTTCTGATTGCTATGGGAATGATGGTTCTTCCCCCCATGGAGTCAGAGCAAAATGTCACGTTTCTTCTTCAGGAGCCATACTGCTTAGACAAATGCACGGCTGGAGACTTAGCATATCATCAGGAAGGAGATCTGAGGGTTAGTTAGGGGAGTTTAACCTCAGGTTATATTTCTGTATGGTATCTGCCATGCCTCCAAGTTTTGAAATACCTTTATCCTTGTGCTAGCTCTGCATAAACAGGCGTGTGTTCAGTAGCGGTGCTTTGTGAGACACAGACCTGTCAGGCCCTGGTTTGCAATGGCGCTTAGGAGCCTGGGCCATGCTGAAAGCAATGTCAGAAGGCAAATTCTCGCCCATTGGTTGTGTAATCCAGGCAAGACTGTTTTGCAGATCCAGTCTTGTGGTGCCAGGCAAAAAGTCAGGGGGAGTGTGTAACCTCAGCGCATTTGTTCCCTTCTGCAAGGGACCTTGTTGTCCCAGCCCACAGACGTACTGATGCCACTGCATTATTGTACCCCTAGGACTCCAGTAGACTCCGTGGATGCTGCTTAAGTCTCTATGTGTAGGATTTAGGCAGGAGATCCTGTATACACAGCTCACTAAGCCACGCTATTTCTTCCCTGTTGTTTCCCCTTCTTGCCACTCCCCAGATGGTCCTGAAACATTGCATCTCAGTGACATTTAGGAAATGCAGACCTGTCTCTGTGTATTCCACTCTCATTTGCATAACAAAGCTGAACTGATTTTTATTTATTTTAGGATGTGCACAGAACTAAGAATTATTTCAGGTTTTCAGAGCACTGTAGGTTTCTGCGGGTTGGTTGTGGGGGGCGATGTTGGCATGTGTGGTTTTTTCCTTTTCTGGCATAAATGCCCATGGGTTTGCTCCAAAATATTAATTGATCGTCCGTTAAAAACTTACTACAGTTGGTCCGACTTCCACTTTTATTTTGCATTTCTATTGTGCAGTTCAATCTGAATAAAAAACCCTCTAGAAGGTGCAATATTGAGATGCAATATTGACTTGATTGTAGCATATTATTCAGTTTTTTTCCTAAAAAACATTTCATTGAAATTGTTGTATTTTCAGTGTTTCACGTTTGATAAATCAGCATCTTCCAATAGCCATATGTTCTATTGGAAAAATCTCAAGTCATCCTAGTTGTATGCACCCAGATGATACTCAGTTTCATGATATGTTCCATCGTATGGTATTTAGTACAAAAAGAAGAAAACAAGAAAGTGATAGTGGAAATGACACTGTGACCTGTGCTTGCACTTCAGAATAACTAGTTTTGAGTCCAAGCATCACTCAAAGCTTTAAGTTCAGTGATTTTTGTTTTGGCTTAGGATACAGGATAATTTCCATTTGTCTCAGATTGGATTGTGTCCTTTATAGCTTGTTTGTTCCAATGAAAAATGCCTACATTATCTGAACCTTTGGCCAAACAGTTATTAGTGGTTTTGCATTATATTCAAGTATCTGAGCTTCCACTGTTCTTAGCAGGTGAAGCAGATATTAAAGTTGGTTTGAATTATTAGGAAATGGCAATCAAAATACCATTTTAGACCTCAGCCTTAGTTTTTCTGTGCCACCCTTTCCCACCTGTACGCACATCTCTCTTATTTATAAAGGGCAATTTAAAGATAATTCTGGCAAAGATGGAGAAGTCTTTGGTGTGGACTGTACCAGTACCTAAGAAGGTGAAGAGATTTAGCCCAGAATCTTAGCAGGGGCGATGGGGAGGGAAGCCCAGGTTTCTGTCTGTCTGTACAATTTCTGCAACGGCAATGGGGCTCAAAGGGGAGAGATCCACTTCAGCTGGGCAGAAAACTAAGAATTTTGACTCACGAGTATGAACAGCTTGCACTGGTGTAGTAAACAATGTTACCTGCCCAAGCTCACCGCTCTACCTCAACTCTGCAAAAGTCTGAGCTTCCTCTGAAACATCTACCATGACAGTTCATTACAAACATTTTCAAGGAAACCGTCACCACTTAAGATTTGCTTTACAGCCTTGGACTGTGAGCCATAGCATTTCAAAGTCTGCTTCATGAGTATTTCAGGCAGCGTTGTAGTGGTGGTGGATAGAGAGCTGGACTGGCAGCAGTATTTGACATCCCAGTGCCTAGGATTGATTCTAAGTCGTACCAATTCCTTGTGCTCTAGCACTGAGGTCAGGTGCGTCCTCCATCTGTGCTCCATCTGCTCAGCAGGAGTGCTGATCTGGTGTTCTGTACCTAATGCAGTGTATGTACCTTACTATTAGGTTTAAAAAAGACAAAAGGCTCTGAGGAGATCCATAATGTATAAGTGTTTTTAAAGGCTTGGCTGGAAACATTTAAACTTCATGCCTCAGTGGTCAACAGGGGACTTGCAGCAAGCAAGATTTCTTTATAAACTCCCTTCAGAGGCCTTTTTTTCTATATTGATCCAGTTTTGCTTTTCCAAAGGATTAGTCGTTCTCTGAAATATGAGCAGAAGTTGTAGGAAAGCTCACTAGGGGTACAGCCTTTGTGCTGAGGCTCTCAGCATCTTGCTGAGATACCGACTGTATTAGGACTGATGGAATTGAGAGTCTTCTCCCCTCTGAACTCTGTCATAGGGATCCAGGGCTTTTTCTTGTGACAATGACACATTATCATTTAAAAACAATGGTTTATTTGACAACTGAATTTATTCCCTGGTGGCAAGGGGAAACTGAGGCAGAAAATGACTTGATCATACGAGGGAGTCAGTATCAAAGCAGAGAATGAAATCCCATATTTAATACTGGCTTCCTGAAATCAAAGGCAAAACTGACTTTGATGGGTCCAGCTTTTCTGAAGATAGTTCCAGTTGCTTCACCCGTTTTCTAGCCATTGAACTTCTGTACAAGCACTTATAGCTAAAGTACTAGGAAAATCAGTTTAGCTAAGTCTCCAGGATGGTAGGAACTCCTCTGAATGTTTATATTTTCAGGACAGGACTACAAGTTATTTAAGGACTGTGTTGAACAGAATATTTTGTCACTTGGTGTCACAGGCCTAGCAAAATGCATTGTATGTCTAAACGAAGTTTTTTCAAAAGTTCATTTTATGTATTTAGTCTTAAAGAGCTCAGTAGTTCCATCAGCATTTTTAAAGTCTGAAGAAGATTCAGGGTCCAAATATGCAACACTTACCAGAACAACATGCTTGTTGTCTTTGTTGTTCATTCCCAAACTGCCATGGTTAAAGGATTAGTTACTCAGCAGCATTCTGGGTAAAAGATCAGACTGGTTTGCATTTTTTTTTGTAAGCCAGTTCACTCTTCCCTGTGGCAGAGAAGGACAGTTGTATTTAAAGTGACAAGAACTGTAAATCAAACTTGGAATAAATGTTGGCAGTGGCTCTTAATTATTTCTGGGAGCTGGGGTCAGGTACGGCGTCCATTCATACCACAGCTCTGAAAGGCCACAGAGAAATTTCCAAAAACTGAACAATGCACGTGTCCGTTTTCTGTGGGTTTCGGCTATCGTAGGCTGCAGCCCACTGCTCAAACATCTGTTAAAGGAATGGGCCCATTAAAAGAACACAGCGTTTATGTAGCATGGTGATGCATTTTAATAGTCTCCTACTGTACTTTTTTCATGCCTTTTTAGTGCTGTGGAAAACCAAGCAACCAACCCATTAGAAGTATTCATGTGAACTGACTTGCTCTGGGTGTTCATTGTGAGTCTTCATGAAAAAATGAGGTTGCTGGTTAGGTGTTCTTGTTTCTTAGCAGTTTGTTCTAAACAAGGCTTGCAAAATGTCAGTTTTCTCCAGGATGCAGCGATGTGGGGAGTTTGGTGTTTGGCAGGTTGTTGATGGGGGTCTTAAAAGATTTTCCCTCTTTTTACTGTTGTTCATCACTGAACTACTAGGCCAGTGGTACCAGATAGCCGTGGCAGAAAAATGGCTCTGGAGTAACTATTCACCTTGGGGCTGGTAGAATCTCATGATAATTTTGCAAAGCCTCACTAGCCCCTAGACCATGCTTCCTTCTCTACTTGTGTTTAAAGAGGTGGTTGTAAGTAACATGCTTGCGCGTTCTATTGCAAACCATCATGTTTTCACAAGCATTTACAGATTTGAGTCACAGTTTTCCCATATCTGGCAGCAAATACTGATTTGAGAATGGAAGAGATATCGCTCCCTTGATCAAATTACAATTTTTTCTTTGTACATTGCTCCAGCTGGAAATTACTAATTTTCCCAGCACAGCCCTGCTCTTCTACACAGAAAGACACTTCCATGCACGCATAAAAGGTGAACTGAAGCTGGGGGAGCTGTACTTTTGGTTTATTGTTGTTATTTTATTTATTAAACAAAAGTGTGGATGTCATTCAATTTTTTACTGGTGAGAACACATTCTGAAATTTAAAATCTAGAAGCTTAGAATATGTGTGACTCCACATCATTATGATAAAGTGCTAAGCACTACAACTTTCTTGGTAGCTGGTAGAAACCAAGAACCTTAGGGCCTTCTAGGAGCAGTTGTCCAACATCTCTTAAAGCAAATTCTTCCTCTAGCTACATGATGTGTATGATTTTATACAATTGGAAATGTAAAGCAAAGCAATGGGGTGCAGGGGGTGCAATGGGGGGGCAATGGGTGCAGGGGGTGCATTTCAGTCTCTTGTTTTGCTGATATTATTGCAGTATGGTATAGCTTAAATGTCCCAGTCCTCTTTTGGTATTGAACAAATCTCATGGGTGCTTTCCCTGACGCATGGTGTTTATATAGTTATGGATGACTTAAGTAAATAGTGATTTACCATAGCATGTGTTTCCTGCTATGGGAGGACCCTGAGAAAGAGTTCATTTAGCATGGATGTTTTGTTTCATTGTCACTCTCCCTGGGGATTCACGATCTGTTCTAAAGATTTGGTCAGGATCAGTGGCCAAGCTCAGGCACAAGTACTGTTTTTTGTAGCCCTCCCTTTGGGGATGATGATGGTGTGGTTCTTGTTGACTCCTAGATTAAAGCTATGGGCACCAAGTGCTAGTTAAGCTCAGATCGGACTTTCCTCAGTCTGAGCTGGTGGCCATTTACAGTTGGGGCCTTCCAACAAGCCCTTGGTCCAACCTTTGCTTTTGGGGAAATCAGACTGGGAACACTGAGCCCTTTGCAAGGCGGTGGCTCGTTGCCTTTGGGAGACGTGTCTCCTTGAAACCCGGAGCTTCAGCTCCTGACATGCAGGGACTTTAATCTAAACAGAAAGTCTAAAGAATAGCGCTGCTTGTGCCTGTATAAACAGTCTGTAAATCCGATTGTAATGAGACATTCCTGAGGTGATTTCTGAACTCCCTCATCCCAGACAGGCAAATTCTCGCCAGGTTACACCCATGCTGCTTCACTGAAGGCGGTGGGGTAAAGCATGGATTGTCGATGGTGTGTTTCTTAGGCCTCATGGTTGCAGAACTGTGATTGAAAGAAACATCTGCAGATGTCTGGGTTCTACAGGAGTTAACAGAGGGAGTGATTTAGGCCACCAAATGTGGATAGTTTATTGTGGCCCTATTGTAACTTTTCTTATATCATGAGGGATTTTATATCTTCTACTGATTGCACAGTCCTGGGACCTGCCTTGTGGCTGTGATTTATTTTTCCAGTTAAGTCATTGTTCATCGTTATGAACTGAGATTATATTTCTGTGTAAATTTGACGGAGAAGCAGTCTTGAACTTGCACACATTTTTAATTTTAAAAGAGCAACAGAACCCCCTTTGCCCTCCTATCATTGTGATACTAAGCAATTATAACTCTTCACCCTTTGGTCCTCACAGCATTCTTGTCAGGTTAGTACAGGGAGAGGCTTAAATCAGGGCACTGCCCTGAACCACCCCACCAGCTTTGGGCTTTGAAGGGCTGTTTAAACCTGGATCCAGACACACTCTTATCTGAGCATTGGGAAGAAAACATGGAAACGTGCCAGGGAAGCAAGGCCATACAGTCACCAGATGCAGAAGTAATTTTGTTGTTATTGCTAACGCTGAAATCCTAAGGGAAAAAAACTTGATCAGAGAACCTGTTGAAGGGGAAAGAAAGAGGCCTGCTTGGTTGACCTTGGCAGATGTCAAATGAAGGAGCATGATTGACTCTTACGAAGACTTGGAAGATCACTTGGGCAAGCTGAGAGAGGGTGAGCAGGCCTTCCTGGCCACCCAAAATTTGGCATGGAGAGAGAAACAGGTGTACCTTGAGTAGGTCAGAGGGTGTTCCACTTGGCCTTTGGAGAATTTCAAAGGAACAGGTACAGGGCAGGTCTCACGTCCTGATACTTGGCGGAGGGAAGGTTATAGGAAGTTGTGGGACTGTTGCCACATGGAGCTGGGGTGTCAGGATGCTTTTCAGGGGGGAATAAGACATGTAGTGCTTGAAGAGTAGCAAGGAGTCCTTGCCTGGACACCTGAGACCTCAATTTTTGCCTTTTCATTTGCAACACAGCTCACTGAGTAATCCTTTCTCTTATGATATATGTTTTCTTATGCTTGCTTAGAATGTAATGATAGCCTCTTAGCTAAAGCAAAGCCTGATATTTCTTAGGTGGAAAAGAACTATCCAAAAGCTTAGTTAGATATGCAAGTTGTCTTTCACCTTTTTCTGTTCATGCTACTTAATGGTGTTTTGCTTACCACTCAATTCATCTCTTTGTCCTAGTTTAAAGTGTGTATTTTTCTGCCAAACCCAAAAGCTCCTTAACCTTTGTTACTTCTTATTTGAGAGTCTTTGTGGATATATCTGTATCTCTCTTCTCACTCACCCACCTCCTTCCTTTTCCTTTCCCTTTGCTATCTACGTGTAAGTTCATCATTTTTACTATGGGTAAGAAAGCCCAGTTGTATTTACCTCAAATGTTGAGGTCTACTGAAAGGAGGCAGGGGTTGAAACTAGGTTGGAGTGAGTCATCTCTCTTGGCTCATTGAAAGTTGGAACCAACTTCAAAGGGAGTCACAACTTGGGGGCAGTTGCACAGATGAATCCCAAACCTTTGTACGTCCTTCCCTTTCCTCCTCCTCTCTCCTCATGTAGTCTGAACAGATTTGGCAATTTCAGCTTAGCACGTCTGTGCAGTTTTTTAAAATCCATTACATAAGTTTGTTAGTTTAAGACTCTCTTTTTCGACATATGAGCCTAAAGTGGCTTTGATTTAAAAATGGAACTTGGCAGGGAATTTGTTCATATGGTAAGATTTTTTTTTTTTAGTTTAGTTTCGTTTATAATATGTTTTAATCATTTTTGATGTTTTCAAAACAAATGGTGAAATATGTTTTTTTCCTTCTATTTTTGGCTACCCTCCTCTGAAAGGCCTTATTTCTCCCTTGTATGTTTAATTTGGTGCTTTAAGAAACTTTTTTAGATACAGAGGCCTTATGCTGCAAAATTTAGACTTAAACATCCCTGTGAACAAGGAAAATTCAGACACAGATCCTGCTGGCCAGGACTTTGCATCTCAGGGCTCTCCTCTGATAACAAGCAAAAGGGTCACTAACTGGGGCTCAGACTATGTACAAATATAGAAAATAAATGGAATACAAGGAGGAGAAAGGAGGGAAGCAAGGGGAGACAACACTATTTCTCTATTTGTGATCAGTACATCCCAGTTATCTGGGCAATTATTATTTTAAGGACATTTTTTCACAGTCTGAGATGCAGCAAAGCAGATTGCTGTCAAGTGAAACTCTTTCTTCTCATCCCTAAACAGAGGGACTCTGCATTCCCTGATTGGCTCTAATTCCCCTGACTTTTCTTACAGAGGTTTTCCTTGGTGTTGTCCTTGGTGTATAGAATAACACACTGAAGAGATTTTTGCCCTTTAGCAGGTAGTTCAAACCACGCATCCTGTTAAAATCTGTACCATGGAATTGGGTCCTGATTCTTGGGGTGATCTTCTCTTTGTATACGAAGGTCCCAACTTTGTCGGGAGTGGGAAAGTAGGATGAGTGAACACCTACGCCTCTGAGGCAGCTCTCTTCAGCTGGGACCTCAGAATAGATGCTTTTAAAAGAAATGCAGGGCCGATCACCTGGACTACCAGTTGCACCCAGCCACATAGGAAATCCCAGCTTCAGTTTGTACCCAGACTAGCTGAAACAAAATGCATGTTGCTTTTGCAAGGGATAACAGCAGAGAAGAGCATCATCAGCCTGAAGAGCATCCCCTTTTGGGGAAAGGGACAAGCCCTGGAAAAAAAAAAAATCTGTTTGTCCCTTGTGGGAAACCCAGTTGCCATCACTGACTCAATTCAGAATGAGAAAGATGTAGACCGTGCATGACTAAAGCAAAGGAAGAGATGATCCACCATAGGAAAGTACGGTAGAGGAGGAAAAAAACCTGAAACTGCACTTCATCCCAGTTAAGGCTGACATATGAGGTATAGGGAAAAATCTTTCAGGCTCGAAGATGGGCTTTAGAAGATCAGCCAGGAACAAACACACGCAAAAACAAGAAAGCAGAAGGCTTGTGTGGTTGTGGAGATTACTACCGACATATGGAGCCTATCAGCTTGAAGTTACACGTTTATATCTGACCTAGGTCACTCATGCCCCAAAGTCATTACTGTCGAACAGCTGTTGGGTGGCCTCTGTGAAATGACTTGGGGGTCTGAGCCCAGTTTCTGGTGGCAGGTGTCCACATTACACAAAATCCATCTGTATTAGTTGGCCCCCTATATCTGGCAATCTCAGCAGAAAGACCAAGTACTAACGGTTCACCACGTAGATTGAGCTGTCCTGCTTTAACGTGGGTGGCCCTTCAAGGAAGGGGCCGAAGAACTTTAGCAAAAGTAACGCAGGAGAAGACAGCACAGCCCCTGGACTGCTTGCTCTGTGGTTAAACTTAGGCCTCCAGTTTTCAGATCTCTTGGACCAGTAGATTTCACTAATACTGCACTTACTCTTGAAGTCAGCAGAAAGAAAGTATTTCATAACTGATTGCCAGCGCAATGTAGAATATACATCCATTTGATTTCTACTTTCGGATCATAATAATATAAACAGGAAAACTACATTTTAAATTCATTAAGTTCTTCCTCCGCTGTTTATAAAAGATAAAAACTTCTCTCTCTTTTTTTTTATAAGGATTGATTGGTGTCATGTACATATTCGTTCACTTCTGTTTATGCAAGATAATAAGAGTATTAACATGGAGGTGGAATAATGGTGTTTATAATTCCATCACCACTGTTTATATAAGATAAAAACTGTTTAAAAAACACAGAAAAAAATAGAAAAATAGTGAGAGAACATTTGCTGTTATGTACATATATTATTTTTTCCACTTCTGTTTGTAAAGAATGTGAAAGAAAAAAACAAGTCTAGCAAGTTGAAGAGGACTTAATTCTGTTTATAACATTTCTGTGCTGTTCACCTAAGATAAATTAATTTAGAGTTGATGTAATGAGTAGCTTGGGAGGAGAGAAATGGGGTGAAAGAGGGACTGGTGGGGTTGTGCCTGATACTCTTAGTACCTTGTAATCCTTTCCTTTATTAAGAAACGTGTAAAATGTATACTGAATCTTTCCAGTGGGAATAAGATACCACCGGTGAGGCAGGGGACACATGGCGCTGTCATGCCAGCAAATACAGCGGCCACTGCCAGAGGAGCTGGAGCCTTTCTCCGGGAAGAGGACTCTGAGAACAGAGAGGATACTACAATAGTCTGAAAAGATCTCGTGAACGTTAAACCCCTTGGTATCATTGTCCATGGACTTAGTCCAATAATTGTGTGCCTGTATGATTCTGTTTTGTTCTGCAGCTTTGAAGTCTAATCCTAATTCCTTCAGGGAGAAAGGCTTGTAAAATGTCTGCGTTTCAGAGAGGCAGAGGAATACTACCTTTGATGCGAGCTCTATTGTCAGTCCTGCGCAGTCCTTTCTGATTCACCCCTGCTCCTGCCCCGTGCATGGGCATATTGACAGATGAGGGAAGCTGGCAGATGTGAATATTTCCTTGGGATGAGCACCGATGCACTGTTTCTCAGTGTCAACCAGAAAGGCCATTTATACCTAATAAAATAACAACTGTATGGACTTTAACGTGCACACACACACACACAGAAGGTCCATGAGTATTCGCTTACTTTTACAAATGAGTTTGCTCCGGCTGCAGTCACGCCCTTCGTGTGTTTGCTTTGTGCAAACATTCGCGCGGGCAAGCTTTGCTCCGGTGAAAGCAAACGGCCCACTTTAAAAATCGCGTGCTCCTGTGCTTTCAGGTAGTGAACTGTCAGCTTACCTGTGCCTGGTAAGTGCTGCAGAAGGTGGCTGTGCACGTGTTTCTCAGCTCCCTTGTGCAGTCGAAGGAGTCAGACCTTCTGCAAATGGTGATGGACATACATATACAACACTTACATATGCGTAAAAATGGTGAGAGAAAATCAAACTGCATCCCTAACCAGGAAGCTGTAGAGTATCAATAGATCTAGTATTGCATCAAAAATCCTTTTTGCCTTCTAAAAGAAGTCACTGTCTTCTATAATTTCATACTAACATTTCTTTCCTCTCTAATCCTGAGTGAATCCAAATCCCAATGATGTCTTCATCTCTTCTTCCCAATTCTTACTCCAGCTCAATAAATTGTCTCTACAAAGCAAGCCGTTCAAGCACATGCATAAGTCCATTTCTGTTAAATAGGACCTGAAGTAAAGGTTAAATTTTAATTACATGCTTGAGTCCCATTGCATTCACACATTTGAAGCTAAGCAGAGGCTTGAGTACACCGTTTGAACGCACAAGGGTTTAACATTAATCCAGTCAAGAGGCAAAGCCGATGTCTGCTGTGTGACGTGGTCTATTGCATTGCTTGATCCCACCTATGCACCCCTGCTCCAAGTATCAAGTACGTGAAGCAGACTGTATATGCTTAGTGAACAGCATTGCCCAAGGTAGATTAAAAAAATAGGCGGCATTGAAAAAAAATTGTAGTCTGCTGGTGGACCTTCCAAAAGCAGACAAGGACATGAATTAGCCAAGGAAATGATTCCTTGAAAATTTCTCTCTGCTAATTGCCAGCCCCTTGTTCCCTTAATGCTGACATGGAAGTGGATGCAAAGAGCAGGGCTAGATCTGTCAGCAAGCTGGGAAAGAGTTTAAAGGAGCTTGAATCAGAAACTTTTGTTTTTCAGATGAATACAAATTGTCATGGGTACAAAATGTCATTTCCTGAAGCGAAGGCCGCTCTCATCCCTATCTCAGAGCATTCCAACATACAATAATATGTGTCTTAATTATGGCGTTTCAGCACAAAAGGCACAGAAATTTCACTTTTCAGAGTTGTATAATCAAGTTGCTCCACCTTGCTATTAGGCATGAATGGCAGCCAGTGCTCCAGGGAAGCCTGAAATTGAAAGAGCAGCGGGTGGGGAGCAGTGGGTCAGGATGGGTATGCATTTAGGAGAGCTGTGTGGGGAGTCCAGAACTAGAATAGCGGGAAGTGCTGTAAATTGGATTGAACACGTTGCTAGTGGACAGGGTGAAAGATTATACAGCATTTGTCTGTGTGACCGTAATGAGCTTTTTTCCCATAAAAGATTTGGGGAGAAAGTGCTGTGTATGAATAGGGTCCCTTTAAGAAGCACTTTTAAAAGAGCTCATTTTTGATTCCAATCATGTATATGCCTCAGCAAGACTGTAGCCAGATGCTTGTAGATCTGATGAAAACAGCCCAACCCTTTTCTTATCATCTACCAGAGATGACAGACTTTAAAAACTCAATGGCACTTTCGATAACTTCTAACAAGAACTGGGACTTGCCTGGCTCCATTTGTCTGGTCAAGGCTGTATTTCTGCAGTTTATCCCACGGAGAGTTTTAGCAGAACCTTACACTTAGTGTCTAAATTAATGATATTCCTTCCTTTTTGCCATGACAAAAACCGCTCTGCACTATATACGTTATGCTAAAGTTTTTGTCATGGACATATTCTGTAAAAGCTTTTTCAGCTTCATCATTGTGACAAGCGATTCCATTAAATCCTTCCCAGTGATCACTTTTGTATTGTGCAGATGGGGGAGGTTGTTTGCTTGCCCGGGTTTCCCTTCTTTGAAGCTAGAAAACAGTGATCATCTGCTAGGTTACATGGTATATTTTACCACTGCCCTGTCCCCAGGAAAACATATTTTGAGGAAATGCATACATTTTCTGTATAGGTGTTGTGGTAAATAGAGTCTGCTCATTAGTTACGTCCTCAACTTTTCTTCAAGGCTCTTTCAGGAAGAGGACACGAGCTTAGCTCATTAAGGAGGCAGGTCTGTCTGTTAATGTCCATGTACATTAAAAAGCTCTGGAATACAGAAGACATTTCTCTCTTCAATATTTTTCACCATTTCACCTGCGCTGAAATGAAATTTGTTGAGTGCTTTGAATATGGAAGCACTGTAGTTATTCTCAAATATCTGCTTAAGTCAGGATCCTCCAGTGAAGGTTCACTGGGTGTGGTGATACCTTTGCCACGTACCTTGGTCTATCAAGGTTACCGAAGAGGTCTGGGCAGACAGCACTGGCTCTGGTCCTGCCATACGGCCATGTGCTAGATGCTGCTGATAAAAACTAGAACTGATAACTGATAGAGCTGATGATGAAAGAAAAGGATTCTTAATTTTTAAATACATCCCCTCACAACATACCTTCTGAGGAAGTGAGTTATTTTAATCTCAGTTTTATGGCATGAGGGAACTAATTTTTTTTTTCACTAAAGCGGATAGGAGTGGGAGGGGGAACCAGATCCCACAAAACCTGCCTTTGTCTTCAAGGAATTCTTTTTAACTGTAGTTGCTGCAAATCAACATGGTGCAAAGCTACCTCTTTGCTTCGTTCTTAATGAAGCCAGTAGAGTTTTTCATGCAGACCTCAGTGATGGGCATGGCCACTGGTTGTTTTGAGATAACTGTCAGAGCAGAATAGCGTTGTATACAGCCTGCTTTTGCATAAAAAGAAAAACAAAATCTGTCTCAGTAGGCTACCAATGGTATCGAGAAGCATCTCACATTCCGTAATTTATTTGTACATGCCACAAACCAAAAGCAAATATTAAAGCTCTGTGTTTTTTGCCACCTGCTAATAACTTCACCATCCTTCCTTTTCCAGAGTGTTTGTGCAGATCCTTGTATTTCTCAAGCTGACAGCTTTCTGATCCCCAAGACTGAATGGCTGGTTATCTCAGCTTCCTATCTTATGTAGAGTTTCTCTCCCTTATTTAAAATAGCAAAAGCACTGTCTGCGTGCACAGACCATTATCCTTGTGGGGTTGTTAAAGTTCCTGTAATGCTGACTTTATTTTCTGTAACAGTTCTGAACAAAATGTTTCCTTTGAAAGGTCTCAGACCTCTATCCTCCCAACTCCTAATCACAGTAATAACCAACCTCAAGGAGTCATTAGTGAAGACTCAAACAATACCCTGTAACAAGTCGGCTATGAAGAAATTGGCATAGTTTATCTCTTTGATTCATGTTCTTATGAAAATAATGGGTTGCAAAATAAAGCCAGCGTTGCTCTGATGCTATACGGTATCCCTTGGATCTGAGTCTTTCCTTCCCCACCCACTTGTCTCCCAAACTAACATTGACTATAACTCTGCAATCACTTCTGAGACAGGGTCCAGCTATAGAAGTGACTCTAATGCCAGTTTATTGTGCTGTTTCTTAAACTAACCTATAAACCTCTTTTTGATCGCTCTAACTTGTTGCATTTTTAGATGAGCTGGGAAAATGGTATGATGATTGTATTCGAATCCAACCTATAAAGAAGGGTTTACTCTTCTGAAGAGAATAGATGCAGTGAACTACGTAAACTGGTTCAGATAAGTTCTTGGAATTGTTTGCTTTTGGTTTTGTCTTTGTGAAATGGACACTTATGCTTTGCAGGAAAGCTGATAAATAGCATAAACTATGGCTCACCACTAAGAGACTTTGTAAAATCTCTGTGTCTACTGTTTGGTTTGGCTTCAGCAATCAAAGGGATCAGCTTTTCTTCATTGAAAGGAGCATGCAGGTGGCTTTTCAGGTTTCTTTAAGCATTTTTCTTCTCATTTGATGTGGTTCAGGCTCTAAACTGTCAGTTGATTTCTCAGTTCTGCTTTGTATTGGCTCAGCTTCAAGATCAGTTTAGCTTTCTCTTCTTTCCTTTTTTCATTCCGTAAAATGGGAATAAGAACAATTCAGCCTATAAAGCAAAAGGTAATGTTCAGCTCATTGGTGGTTTTTATAAATAATAAAACTTGTTGAGACTATGCATAATGAACTGCAGAGCTTCAAGGCGTGTTAAGTTTCTCTCTGGATGAGCTGTGTTGGTATGGATGAACTATACCTGTTTGGGGAAAACAAGGAGCTTTGGAAAGCCCAAGAAATAATTCAGATGGTCATGAAGCCCATCCCTTCATTCATTTATAAATATTATTTCCATTTGGTGACTGGGTCAGAAAAATTTAGTTCCCCTGAAACTCAGTTTTCAGGGCATATGTCACAAAACTAACAGCATGCTATAGAGTACACTGTTGTCATACTGAATATAGAATGGAGAGTATTGTTCCCAGAAACCGTTGTAGTGGGTCTTTGTAAGGTAGTTTTGATTTATTTTAATAGCTACAGAGTGAGAAGAAACAGAAGAAAAAGGGAATTCTGAAGTATTGATTATGACCTTTTGGGGGGAAAAAAAAAAAAAGTTGTTCCTCCTTCTGCAGAACTCAGAAAAAGCACATATTTAACCTGTCTTTGTACATGCTGAGGGCTTAACACTGCAGCTGCATAAGCTGCATAACCCTGGTGACTTCAGTGTGTCTGCAGGGGTTTAAAGGCAAGTGAAATAGTTCTGTAATGCTTTTAGTCTCCTTCCAAGTGTTGCATACTCTCACAAGAACACAGTTCACGTTTGAAGCAGTACAAATTGTAAAATAACGAGCACAACCCCTATGGTACCTTACCTTTCAAGGATTTACTGCTCTTGTGTATGGTATCTGTTGGGTTAGCGTTTTCCTATAGGGCCTCATATAGTCACATTGTGATTTCTTTACTGGATAGGCAGTCAGAAAAACATTCTGACATTTTCTTTAAATGTTTGCGACATACTTACGCTTTTGCTTAATGATCTTGCTGCCACTTCGCTCCTGATATAACAGACACCCTCACATCCAAGTCCTAAACCACTCGGCTCTCGCCAAAGAGAGACAACTGGATGTTTAAAGTTCGAAGTAACCCCACCCTGGGGCTTGCCAGAGTTCTGCTCATGCCCTTTGCCTCCCCAGCACCCATGGATGGTGCAGAACCCAACATCCATGCACAGCCCTCTGGTCCCCTTGCAGCTCAGGCTTAGCAGTGCCCCCACTCCAGCCCACCCCGTGCTCCAAGCCGTGTGGTGCTCACAAACTCAGGCAGTGCCCTTTAGTTCTGATCTGCTGTGCCTTCAGGGAAAAAATGATATATCGGAGTACTTATGTCCCAAATTGAATGTTAGTCAGATGTTAAAATGAAAGAAATATTATGGAGAGTCAGCACGTCTCACTTTGGAAATAAATTACGTAAAGTACACTGGAGTGTCATGGCTCTTGGGACCACATACGATCCAAAAATACCATTTGAGAAGTGATCACAACACTGCTAGATTTATCAGATCGTCCTGGAGGAACATTAATACCCAGAAAGAAAATTACAATTTTCTATAGAAAACTCCAAACCAATAGCTTAAACTCATTTTCCAGGGTCACTTCCTCATATCAGTGACTTATTTGGATGTATCACTAGATTTTATAGCAATTATCTCCTTATTAATAGTAGCCAAACTTCAGTAATTGCTGTTATTAATACGGCTACGTTTAGCATCTAGTACCATACTTTCTCATCTTAACATTTTGGTTACTCAAGCTTAGTCTGCTTAGATAGTTCTGTGTTACTTGATTGTACTTCCTCGTGCTGTGTAGTCCAGTTTTGGCACTACTGAATTCAGGACAGGTCCTTGAGAGGGTGCAGGGAACATGGCCCATGCTCTGGAGCTGCAAACTTCCAAGCAGGGAAGCAGAAGATACACTTCTGTGCTTCTCCAACTTGCAGTAAGGAGATCATGACTTGTGGCTGTGGTGTGAGGCAGCAGATCCAATGTTGTGAGCTGCCAGTTCAACCACGCTGCCTCGGAACAGGAAATTCACCTACAGGCAGTAGCAGAGCCAAGACCGAACTTTTAGGGTAGGATCCTGAAAGACAGCCAGAACTTTAGATACATATCCGTGAATATTTAGATAGATATGTTTTCTGTTTTCTTCTATGTAAGGTTTCACAGCTGAGTTCCAAATGCCAAGAGTAGCCGACACAAAATACTTTATCAAATGGAAATGCCCAAGCTGTTTACAAATCACAAAGACAACTCATCTAGTCAACCGTTGACTTCTTGTTTTCCCTGTTTTCCAAGAGGGAACATGGAACAGGCTGTAAGCTGGGTGGGAATGACTCAGCCACATCTCAAACACCATTCCTAAATATCCGTAACATTTAGGCCTTGCTTGTCTCTTAGTCTTTGTGACTTAAATGAAATTTATTCACACAGCAAAGAAAGAGAAAGTGGGCAGAATCCAGCCACAATGAAGCAAGGGCAGGCTTAAGATTAGCCCCTGGCTATTCTGTCCAATCTTTGCTCCTTCACTGTCTCTTGCAGGGAGCACACACAGCCAAGCAGCGAGGAAATGGCGTGGGGGGTGCTGGGAAGATAACAGGCAAGTGCAGGCGGCTCCTGCCACTAGAGCCTTTGGGTAGCCAGAAGTAGGTGATGATAGTTATTTTGGCAGCAGCCACCCCTTCCCAGGTATTCTGTTCCCTAGAATGAGTTCCCCAGCACCCGAGAAGCACAGGGCTCCTTGTCCACGCAGCCCTGTGGGGCAGTGGTGGGCAGCGGGGAAGGGCAGCGCTGTGGCCCTGGAAGGGTGGTGGTGGGCAACCTCCTCCTGCCCGCAGGCCAAGTACCTGCCAACCAGATGTCCTTGTTTGACATACTTTAACAAATTCCTCAAACATGTAGTCAGTGGTTAGAGTTACTGGAATTTAAAAGTAATACCATTTCAGGCCGTCTTTAAGCCAAGTTGCGTGCTCAAAATGCCACATTTGTTTATAAAACAATAATATATTTACCTTTTTTTTTCCCTCAGTTTTTGCTGGTTTTACTCTCACCCTGAGCCCTGTAAATCAGCTGCTACTGCAGCTGTAATGTGCTGTTGCTTCCAGAGAGCTCTCCTGCTCTTGTCTTAGAGATATTTTCCTCAGAGGTGCTTTGTGTAGAGACTTCACTGAAGTTCTTCTCAGGGAGCTGGAGACCTCTGATGGATGTTAATTAGGGTTCAGTTTGCAGATGTAAGAGATTCCTTTTCTTATTTCGTCTATCTCTTTGTTTTCACTGAGAACAGCTGGTAGGACTTTGGGCTGAGTTACCTGTGGAATGAGTCAGCTCCTTGACTTAATGTCTTTTTGAATTAGCTTGCACGCACATGAAAGTCCAGGTTTTGATTGGATTAATTCCTTTTGTCTTACCAAAACATAATATTATCCAGTCTTCCTGGCAAGCAGTGTGTGCTGAGAAATCTATTCCATCAAGACCTTTCTTTTGTATTTTCTACTTAAGGGTCCATGAAGTTTCTGGTTTATAAAAGCATTTTTGTGTAACACACATTTAGTGTCTCATTTTCCCACTACATATTTCTTAATATTCTTTTAAAAAAGAGAAGACAAGGCTAACATTTTAGCTAGTCTTAATTACAAACAGTAAAAAAGTCTCTTTTTACTACATTTTCTGGTCCAAATTTAACAATGATACAAAATAGTTACTTATGTACTAATTAAAGAAGACATAAGCTATAGCTATATCACAAATCCTTTACAATATGTGATAAGGTAAACTGCAAGGTTTTCTGTCTCCAAGTTTGAGAGAGAAAAGTTACCTTTTCTGTTATCGTCTGTGGACTGTAGTTTCTAAACAAACTCTGTCTTTGGAAAATGAGTAATGGAAGTATTATTGATGCATTTTGATTCAAAATTTTTCTCAAGTCATTGTTGCGTTCTCTACAGAACCACAATTTGGCTATTTCGTTTAAAAGAGCCTGCACACCTGTAGCTGAGTAGATTTTTTTCAAGTTCTTTAATGATACATAACCTTACCTCTCGTGTGACATCTGTGGCTAAGACGTTGCCATATTTCTGATATGCTAACATAACATTTGACTGCCTCCCTCTGCATTCTTGTAATTAACTCCTAATATTAAAGCAGTTTCCATTTCTGGGTTCCTCAGCAAGCTGATTGAAAGGTGGTTTAATTGCACAGCATTGCCAAGAAACACGTTAGGTGATTGCTGGCTGTAGTAAGAGTTAATGTGAAGGTAATAGGAGATATCACAGGGACTAAGATTTTGCTGGCCATTAGCAGAGGTGACTTCAAAAAGCAAATGATAATTAGTATAGATTTCACTGAACCAAGTTTCCATCTGCTGTTAGTCATTGTATTTTGAGCTGCTCTCCTATTAAAGATTTGCATGTGTTTTCCTGGATTCTTGATGGAAAGGACACTTAAGGGAAAGGGGTATAAATCAGCAAATAACAATGTAACCTGCAGAAATATAAATCTATGTAGATTAATCCGTGTTTCCTAAATTGCATACTAGATTGTAATTCAATCAAAGGGTAGGGGTCTTGTGACGTTTATGAACATTTATGGGTAGTATGAGCGCTCAGATTAAATGTCAAACCTGGTATTCAGTTTAGAATCACGTATTATTGTTGTTCATTAATATATAAAAACAATTATATCCACTAAAATCCTCAATTTAATTTTGCTGTAATCTGTCTCTGCTGTGTCAGAGATGCAGTGCAGCTTCTCTGCCCCCTCAGATCATTTACAGGGCTCCACCAAATTTCGGCTGAGTCTCCTCTTTGACCGTGTTCCCCCAGCATGGCACTTGCTCCATTCGGCCTGCTCTGAACTGAGGAATTCTCTAGTAAATTATTTTCTTTTTCTTCCACTGCAATTAAATTCTGGTTTTGATACTGAGCAGGTATAGTGCATCCAGGAGGAGAGGGGTGACAAGACTCTCCATCTTAGATCCAATTCACTGAGTAGGTTACATATGATAAATCTGTGCCCTTCCCTGCTTCTGTATCAGTAAAGGGTGAAAATGTTTTGAGGCAAGAGCGGTGAGTTTAGGATTATCTGAATCTGTTTCCAGTCCTCCCTGCTTAATGCAGTTCATCATTTGCCTGCTTCTTGCCAGTCTAGAGGCTGAAGGCATAACATTTCTCACCTTGGGGAGTACGTTTACATCAGAGAGATCCTAAATCACTTTGCAAAAACGGAGCAGAATTGCTGCCCCAATGTACTGCTAAGAAAAAGGCACTTGAAGCATGTTAACTCAGGCCATTTAGTGAATAAATTGTAAGAAGCAGCTGAATGCCAATTGCAAAAATGACTTTGGCACCTAAGATGTTAATTTCATTGTAAGTAAGTGGTGTTTAAGCTAACAAAGGTAAAATATTCTCACGTTCCCAGGTGGTTTACAGCCAAAATTTCACTGACTTCCAATGGACTTTGACATGAACACCTAAGTCACATTTGAAAATTGTAGTTAGCCTCATAAATCAATTACCTGCTTATATAATGTAACTCATATAACTGGCTTTCACCATCTTAACTCTCCATAAGTAGAAATTTTTCAGTATTTAGGAGCCTTATTATCATTAAACGCAAGAGGGAATAGATTCCTAGATATCCATAACATTTAGGCCTTGCTTGTCTCTTAGTCTTTGTGACTTAAATGAAATTTATTCACACAGCAAAGAAAAAGTGGGCAGAATCCGGCCACAATGAAGCAAGGGCAGGCTTAAGATTGCCCCTGGCTATTCTGTCCAAGGGCCAAAACAGCTTCCAAGTAATAATGATTAATTAACACTAAGAATTAATTTTGAAAAAGATCAGTGGATTCACTTTGTCCACCCCACCAAATAGAGCCATACCAGGTTCAAAACAAATGACAGAAATATAGATGAGTAATTATTCTGTTTATAACATGGAGGCCTGGGGAAAATGGTCAGCTTTCTTAGACTTCATTTTTTAATGTTATTATATAATAGTATATCTTGAAGAAATCTACTGTGTTAATCTAACATAATTAGGTTAAGTATGTCTCTAGTGACAAACAGCGCCATATGATAAAGTTTCACCCCAGCATTTTAATGGTTCAGGTTCCGCTCATGGTTTCAATTAAGTCACCACGATTGCACAGGGCAGTGAGAGTAAGATTTGGCCCACTTCTGTCCCGCATGCGTGTTCTGCAGTTATCTAACCTGGAATGAATCATTGTTTCCTCAGACACATCTTGCTTTTCCAATACTTTACATGGAAAGTTTTGTTTTCATGTGTTTTCTTTTGAACAAAACGAGTAATCAAGTGTCCAGACCAATAGCGATCATTTAAAAAATTTCAGCATTTCAGTTCTGGTGATTTGCCAGATTCTAGTTTGCAGCTTCTAGTATATTGTGCCTGTCTAAAATTACCCTACAGTTTTAATTAGGTACAACTATCTTGTTCACTTCTTTTAGCAAATTTGACGGTAACGTTGCTGTAAGTCATTACTCAGCACCTCCAGAGTCTCAGGCCATAATTTGTAGAATTCTTTGCTATCCGTGTCATCAAAGTTGCTCGATGCTTTCCCTTAAGAGAACTTGTTTTATGTCACTTATAACAGAGCCAGACTCTAACCACTCAGCCTAAAATTTTCCATTCTGGGTTTTTTTTCCCATGCTGGATGCCTACTGTTTCTTTTTCTTTTTTTTTTTTAAACTCTGGAGCTCCAAGGCACAGTCTTCAGCTCAGACCTCATTTCAGGTTCTTCTATGGACTCTATGGCTCACTGTCCCAGCTGCCCAAAACCCTGAAAGAAATACTTCCCAACTACTGGCCACTAGCAGTCCTTTACATACAGTCTATTGCACATGAATCTGTGGGCTTCATGGTTACATCTTCAGGAGCAATGTAAAAGGAAAATAAGAGAGGCATGCTTAGCAAAGGAGGTTTTTTTTCACCAGAAGAACTTCCCTGTTAAGGTTGATCAGAGTAATGGATTCTTGAAAATAAGGTGAATAGTGACCTGCTTTCCACCAGCCTGATCTTTCATTTTATGGCACTTCAGCTTTTCAGTCTGGGCACAATCCATCCTGTCATCTATCTCACGTGAATCTTCCTTACGTGTGGGAGCAATCGGCTTCTTTAAAGAGAAATTTGCTGTTAAAGAGGGCCTCTCTGGGTGGCCTGTCCAAAGGATGCTATAAGCATCTTGTTTGCTGCTGCCCTGCAGTTTTTAGGATTTTTTCTGCACTTTGCTGCATTTCTTTCACCTCCCTTGTGGATGACCACCCACTAGATACACACACATGCTTTCTCTCACACCCTTCTCTACCAGGCCCATAATTCCCACAAATAAGAGCTACAACTCTGAACAAATTTTCTACCTGCTTTCCTCTCTTTCTCTCCTGTGCCATCTCCATGCTTTTCCTTCGCTGGCTCAACTTAGGTTTGTACTTCTCTGAATATGTTTAAATGTTTTGAGGAATTACAGAGCTACTAGACAGGAAACACTAGGTGAGGGCCATGTCTTGACTTAAGTACTGGAGTACACCAAGTGGATCCCATGGTCTTTGTCCTGGACCCTGATAGCAATCTTGTGGAGAGCACTGTCTGGTCTGACTACCTGAATTTCCTTCAGCTTGGTGAAGCGGGGACAGGACTGATTTGTAGCTTTGAACATCCTGGGGGCATCTACCTGTGTTTTCTGTGTCCAACAGGAGTTTATCTTCTTGTTACAATTCAGAGCATCGGGCTTTGATTCTTTTTGTCTGTTACTTCATCCCAGGTTAATATCTTTTTGAAAAAGTTTGCAGTCCTTCAGCCATTCCACTTTCATGCAGCCATTTTTTTTTTCCGTAGGGGTCTCAGGGTAACAAATCTGTCAATTCCAAAAGATACTGTGTTGACAGAAGAAACTAAGACAACACAGTTTTTCTGTGCAGCTATCAGCCGTAATGTAAGCATCCTCAGCCCTAATAATTTGCCTAACCCCTCTTCTGTGAAGGTCAGGATCAAGAAGGCGAGTTCTGTTTCAGAGGCTTGTATCATCTGGCATGACTGCTAAGAAGGATGCCATTCAAATCTGGCAGTGTTTTTGTGATAAGAGCGTTTATCCATAGGAGCTACAAGCCTGTTTCACGGAGGCTGTTGAACAGCCACCAGAGGATATTTAGTCTCTGCTGGCTTGGAATTATCCCAGGACTGAAAGGCTCTTCAGCCATTACCAGTCTTCTCAGCTGCATAGTTTTGGGGTCAGGTAATTTCAAAACTTCCAAGATTATACAGTTTGTGACTTTAAAGCACTTTTTTTTCTCTCTTGTGGGAACGACTGCTATCTGTAAGTCTCCTCGATCCCTGTTTTATATTGGTATCGTTTACTGTGTTTATTGTAACTTAATTTCCTTTTTTTGTTTCTCCCTTTTCTTCTCAGATCACTCACGATCAGTTTGTGGCCTTCCTCTGAAGGAACCTTTCCTGTCTCTTGTGTAAGTATTTCTACCAAACATTTTATACTTTTCATTGAGATGAGTTGTGCATTTTGTTCAAGTTCCGTCCAAGTCAGCTCAGAGCCCATGTGAACTTCTCTGTAGCTCCCCATGGGCACAGGACTCAGTAAGGAGTTTTTATTCTCATGCAGCAGTCCAGGATTTTAATGCGCTCTGGGACTCAGACTTAGAACAGTAACATTGTGATTGATGGATCTGGAATTTATACGTGCATTTCTGGATGACAATATGGAAGATTTCTGTTATATTTGGGGATATACATGTTGTGATGGACATTATGCTGTTGCACTCCGATTAAGAATAAAACACGTAGTATTCCATGCTGTGCAAGCATAAAAGAAGTATAGAAAACAGTCAACCAGCATTTCAACCTGTCCTTGCTGAAATCTGATCTTGTGGCCTGGGACCCTGCCTCACCCAGTCCTGTGTGCCCTCCTACCTAATACCGATCTGCTCTTCTTATCTGGGTAGGTTAAATATGCTGTATTCTCTTTGACATCTAACAGTATTTGGATTAAAAAGCTGTGAGTGGTTTCTTTGGAAAATGTTATGTAGGGTTCATTTGTCACCTGGTCCAATTACTTGAGTTTGACTGCTGCTATGTAGATTGTCAATTTGGTGACCTTTTTAATTGAAGAAAATACTATATAAATCTGGATAATTGTATTTTAAGTCCTAGAACAGGAAGAACTAAAATTTTCATGGTTTAAGTTTTGGTTTTTCCTTTTTTGGGGGGATAGGGATGGAACCTTTGGGAGAGTTTGTTATCATTTGAGTTTTAATTTTGCCAGTTTCTGACATATGACGGTTTTGCGTATTTGGAAGAAAAGTTTGCATTTTGCTGGGATTCCTTCATACATATTGGCAGTGAAATCCAGTGTTTTTAAAACAACGTGGCTTCTTGTTGTGATACAAAGGGAAATATAGCACTACTGCTTCATAATATTTACTATAGTTAAGTAAAGATAGATCAAAGTTTTCCAGATGTCCACCAGCATTTTAAGCCACTGTCTTGTGATGACCAAGCTGGAGCTGTTTAGTGAATGCCAAAAATAATGAGGGCTTTCAAATTTAGGTTTAGAACTCCATGTCCAAATATGCCTAGACTTTGTGTTACTTTAGATCTCCATTTTGCAATTTAAGTTCATGTCTGCTGCCCATTCAAAGAGGAAAGTAGATGGCTCTTAAAGTGCTGCCTGGAAGTTGGGGGGATAGGGAAAGCGTAGCACAGAAAAAAAAATAGCTCTTTCATGTTTGGGAGAAGACTTAAACCTGCAAGTTTATGTTCAAGTTGCGTTTTGATTGTTGAAATTTTTTCGAAGGGATGCTAAAGTGCAAATGGACATTCGTAATTCTTTCAGGTGCATGCTGGAACAATCAAGGAGCTTTTTTTTTTTTTTCCTGAAACTAGACCTAAGATATGTGAGTTTAAGATTTAAAGTTGACTCACTACTTTTGTGGTGCAGAAAGAAACAGCACACCTCCTTCTCCCCTGCCCTGTGGGCAGAAACACCAGATATGCTGCTGCAGGGACTGCAAAAGGTGATGTGACAAAGCCAGCGACCAAGGAGATGTAATTGAGCTGACCTATCATGCCTCTGGTGTCCCCATATTTCTTTCCTTTCCCCTTTGCCTTTCATTATAAGGTGTCCCAAAACTGTAATTTACAACATGCTGTTCCAGTTCTGCTCTGATATATTTGCTACAAATAAGCAGGCGTCTATGCGCGTGCATAGCTCCCCATGGCGGTGTCAGGCCCGTGAGATGGGGGGAGCAGAGGCCCCCACAGGACGCAACATGGCTTATGTCTAATGTGACATTTATTTGACTCGGAAAGGCAATTGATTAAAGTCCCATCAGACCTTTGCCGTCATGTATTATGTATTTATCCAGCAGGGGCGGTTCATAAGGGCCCCTGACAAATCCTATTATTTTTGTTGTAGAACTTCATGATATCGATAAAAGGTGTTAATGATACTCAGGGACATGAAGCACCCACCGCTTGTGCTGAAACTTCCTGCGGCAGTGGCAAAATCATTTCTGTCTGTGGCAGGGACCGTGTGCCTTCAACATCTGCACAAAGGCACCAGTTTGTCATTCTTCTACCTCTGCAGTGCAAGGCCGTTTAGGTGGAAGCAGCAAGTTGGCTTCATGGTAGATAGGTAGGTGTGTGGAAACCCCCAGCTGAAATCCCTCTCCAGCAGTGCTTTGCTGTGTGACCCTGTATAAGTCGTTCCCCATCCATCTGCCTTCATTGCTTGACCTGTAAAACTAGAGTCACGCACTTTTTTCCTACTTTAAGTCAGGCCTATTCCACAGCCAAGGGCTTCTTTGTGCTTCTCTGTTGCCAACTTAGCAAGCTCCATAGGAGCCTCAGCTTATTTTAGTTTGTGTTGTTCTCTTCTTTCTCTCTGGAAGATAGGTCCTTCAGGCCACTGATACTCTGCATTCTTTTGGGTAACAGAAAAAGTAGAATTGGGACATTTTTTATTAGAAGCTGTTAATGGTACCTGTCAAGCATGTTTCTGATCTAGTGATAGTAACTGATTTGTTCTGCCCTCTGCCTCAGTATCCAGAGCTGGGCTTTCTTCTCATATCCCTACCCACAGCTTGCAATGATTCAGTCTTCTTCCTCCTCCTCCTCCTCCTCCTCCAGGTTACACGTGTCTGACTGGATGGCATCAAGGTGTTGGAGGTGGAAGGATTTCATGGATAGATCTCCCACATGATATTCCCACTTAAGAGGAATACAATTAATCTCTGCTCCACTTGTATGTCCTCAGGAGTTTGAGAGAAACAGGTGAATTCTTTGTCAAAAATCAGCCTTTTCATGGAAAAAGAGTCTTCTAACCAGTCTCGAGCCTTTCATATTATCAGCAGCACGTGACAGTATCAGCAATACTAAGGTGCTTTACAGTAAGATAGGTAGCTACAGTAGGATAAATAACTGCATTAGGACACTTCTTTTAGTTCCAGAGCACTTCCCATTCAGACGGAACCCATACAATATTGAAGAATCATCCGCTGCTAGCTTTGGTGAGCACAAATCAGAAATGCAACAGTGATCCAGATACAAAGAAGTTGTGGGACATGTTAACCTAATTCCATGACCATCTGTCCATTTCCTTGAAATAGTTTTTGATGTAACCAGGTTGTACTGAACTCCAGCATCATTCCTATTAGATTCAGCACTGATTCTAATCCTTGTTATTTGACATTTTGTTAAAAAAAAAAAAAAAAGCAGAAAATAAAAAAGTGTCATTTATTCTTCAGCTTTATGAAGACGTATTTGGTCAAGTAATGATGACCTAAGGGAAGCTGAGCAGCATCTTACTGATCTCATCATAGTTATGAGAACCATCCGTCATATGGTCAGTGATTTGTATGTCAAAAGACACCCAGCAGTATTACAGCCTGCCGGTTGCCAGTTTCTGAGGATACGTATTCACTTTATCAGACATGATGATGCTCAAATAGCCTTTGATATCTTTCTATGTGTCCCTGCTGTTGGTACTTGTTCAGCACCAAACTGTCATCTGTTAGCGCACTGAACCATCCTCGTGAAATAGCAACTCATTAGCACAGTCTGAATCCCTTTATTTGGTTAGTGTACTTCGTATTGTTTTGCAGATGAGGAACAACAACAGTGATTGCTACATCAGGAACAGGGAGGAGGCATCCTTTCTCTCCTCTGGTTTCTTAAGAAGCTCTCCATTACTTCAGAGAAAGATAATAACCTGCAGGTCAAGCTTATTCATGAATCAAAAATGAACATTTGCAAAATGCCAAAAAAGTCTAGATGTAATAAGCCTTATGTTTACAACAGCTTTCAAGAGTTAGCATTTTTCAAGAATTATCATAATTAATGTAATAAATAGACATGCAAATTATCTGGAAGAATCAGTTCATCCGCTTCTGAAAATAAGGAGTTCTTGGAAGGGAATGGTCACCTACACAGCAATCTGAGACAGGAGAGGGATATTATTTCCCCAGCTTTTATATATCTCCTGAAAGAAGGGAATGTTCCAAAAACAGAGAACAACCGGGGCAGAGGCCCTTTATTTGGTATTTCCAAATGAGAGAAATGGTGAAACAGGCTCAAAATAGCAGTGGAGCAGAAATTCTGCTCTCATGTGTTTATAGAAATCAACTGTATAACTGGGAATGCACCTCAGGATGAATGTTCTTGAACAAGTGCCACAACTTTAAGGTTTATTCTTTATCTGAAAACATAACCGTCAAATGGACTTAAGCAATATATTTGCATGAAAAAAACCCTTATTTAAAACAAATCTGACAAAGTTCATTGTTTTGTTCTAAAACATCTTTAATAAAAATAGACCAAATATACAGAAAACCAGAGAAGTAGCCAGGTTAAAAAAAAAGGGCAAATTTTGATACTAGTTTTTCACTCAAGCATTGATTTAAGTGTTAACGTTCAAATTATTTAACGAATAATAATGGCCACACATAGCTCTGTCGTTGATGTGTGGATTACAACAGAGGCGTGTATGCAACCTGCGTTCTAATTCAATACCTACAAGATATCCAGTGAAGTTGGATCAGTTTGGATGGAAGACTGACCAGCATGACAGCTGAAAACGTCTCACCTTTCTGCCACGATGCTTAATAGAGGTCTTTTTGTTCTGCGTTATTTTTCATCAATTAGCATAATATCATGTATTGAGTGTTAGCTTTTTTTGAAATATAACAGATTACAGAATAAGAAAATGGACTTAGAACTAGACAATTCCAGGAGCATAATATTTTAGATTTAGCTAGGAAAAAAGAAAGGGATAGAAAGCAAATGCGCTTATGCCCCACATTGGCATTAATTTAATATATTTGGAGGGAAGAGACCACCTTGCTGAATCAGTCGCAACATTTCCTACATTAGTTTGAACACCAACAATCAAAATATTAAGACAGTCCGGTTTGTTAGATTTGAAATCACTGAGCAAGATGGCACAACTACAGAGTGTAGCAGAGTTTTTCAGAACATTCCCCTTGTAGTTATAGTAAATTATCTTCCAACTTGGGCAAGCACATTGCTATCCTACAGTTACATCACCAAATATCTTTCTTCTCTGAAATGTATTGTCAGTCTTCTTCCTTATGCAGAAATCCTCTTTGATGCACCCTGCTTTAACTTCATGATTTATACCTGTCTTCATAAAATGTACACACCAGATAGAAGGTAAAAATGATATCAAGAGCAAGTAGCACTGGAGGAGTGGTTTCTCTAAAACTGGATATCCAGAAATAGGTGGTTTCCCAAATGTCACCTCTTGATCAAAAGATCATAGATTTGACTATTGAAACTGGCACCAAAATACAAATACTCGTAGAGGTCTAAATGCCTGACCATGTCTCCACGTTCATGCTGAACGTCTTATGTGTAGAACACAATGGTTGAAAATGAAGAGTATCATCTCCAACTGCTTTTTCTCTCCACCTCTCCCACTGAAAAAGAAGTGAAAGCCAGCTGCCATGTAGGTCAGCTGTGTGCCATTACACATTGTACGTGTCAAAACATGTGTCATTAGTTTTCAGGCCGTGCTTCATGAAGGCTGTTTTACCTCTTTTGTTAAATGGGAACTCTTAGAACTCTTAGAAGATTCGCAGTGTATTCAGAAATAGTATTTTCTTCCTCTGAAGTTCTTGTTCAATGCTGCTTCTTCCCATCATTTTGGATAATATCATACTGAATATGGTTCACAAATTCAGCCCCCCAGGTAATATTTTCATTTCGTATGTTTGCATGCCCAAAATATTAGATTTTTGCACACCACTGAAAGCAAATGCTTTTGGATTTGAATAGATCTCACTCTCTCACATTCCATCATATTGAGTTTTAAGTTTAATAGAATAGCTTTATCAGTTTTCTGAATGCTGTTTTCTAACGTTTTAGCTTCTTAAGCATAAGCTAAAGAGCTTGATTTTTCAGAGACAAAATTGGAATCCCAACTTCAAATAGCATACAATTTAAAGGTATTCATGCTTCACCCGATCACCCAAGTAAGGATCAGTTGCAACATTTGGACCTGGGTGTGTGTTTAAATTTCATATTCATCTGTGTTCACTTATCCTGGATGTCTGTTAAAGGGGTTAATTGAATTTCACTTTTTGCAGTAAATCCACTTTTACATAAAAGACTAAGATTGATGTGTTACCTTCTGGATACACTGCAATATACACTGAAGATTGTGAAAGCAACCTACTATGTGTGATCAGCATAATACCCACCCCAAAGAATGTTGTGTTTCAGAAACTGTTTTTCAATTTTTGCACTTAACAAATCCTTCAGGTTTTGTTTTTTAGTGCAAATTTCTTGTGTGAATGTCCAACACTTTTATAAGTCTTTTTGTTCGCCAAGTATTTCTCCTCTGCGTCTTATTCCAGCAGCATTTTGTTGGGAGGCAGGGTCCAGCATTCAAACGAGATCTAAGGCATTCAGCAAGGAGATGAATGGGCATCCTGTTCTGGGAATAAGAATATTTTAAAAGCACAGAAGTGAACTACATGTTTAATTCAACCGTACAAGTAAATTGCTGAGAGAGTTGTAGCATCTTTGAACTTCCCAAAGGACAGAACCATAGAAATAGCACGGAGACATTACAGGTGAATGAGGCCTAAATATTGTTAGTGATTTATCAAAGTTGATTGATCCTTTTATGGCTGTTAAGCATGCTCCCACTTTTTCGTAGCCTTACACCCCCTTCCTTTGAGGGGCCTCATAAAGAAATATTACCCACTCCCCTCAAATCTTGTTAGCTAGAAAATGCTATTTTGTTTAAGTAAAAAATTGTGGAAATGCAGACTTCACCTTGCCCAGTAATTCTTCTTTCACTGCTGCCCCATCACTCCTTCAGGTAACCATTTTCTCACCTTACAGTCCTTTTGCAAACCTTAACTCATAATCTGCCTTGTGATACTGCATCAAATGCTGTACTGATAGATTAAATTTACTGCATTTCCTTTGTCTGGATAATCAGTTATCTTATCAAAGAAAGTTATCTGGTTAGTCTACTACTATCTACTTTGGCAAACTCATGTTGTGTTTTATCCCGTTTTCCATTTACCTGTGTGTCTCTTTCATTATTTTTCCCTTCAACACATGCTGCACTCAAGCTATTGAAGCTCCTGATGTTGCATCAACATCAAACAGGTGTAAGTGAGATCAGAATCAGTTTCAATACGCTGTAGCACAGCCTTGCAAAAACCTATTCATTCTCACGCCTGCAAAGTGTTAAGCTCTCATCTGGCAGACGAATAAAATATCATTTTTTATTTTCATTGTCATTATAGCAAAGGGCAGGTGAGCTGATTTTGAGCTTTGGCTGGTGAATGTTCACGATGATTTGCAAAAGGGTTTCTAGAGATAGAATCAGAGACATCTACCTGCACATGAGAGTGCTTAGGCACTTGCATTAGCAAAACCTTAATGTATGTATCAGTAATGAAAATCTTAATTAAGAACGCTGCATCATTGTCCATGAACACTCTTTCTTTCTCTGTGTGTGAAGTCCTTTGTGTATTGCAGCATCTACCTGGTCCAGACAGACAGAGCCCTTGAAGAGTGTGTCTGGCAGATCTTCTCTTGATTATTAACAACTGGCAAATGGCAAACTCTTACTCCTCTTTCGTCTTGACACTGACGCTCAGATTAATACAACATACAGCATAATTTACAGCTTGTTTAGACTTTTCCTATTGCTTTTTCTTCTTCATTATTATTTGTTGTGGGTTTCAAAATCCAGTAGCATTGATTAGAACTGAATTATGTAGCTCGGAGTTGCCAAAACGTGCATAGACACCTATTTACCCAATAGTATACCTTTTCCTTTAGAAACGATACACTTGCCTCGGCCATCTTCTGTAAGCACAAAATGTATACTAATAGGATGGGAAGACTGAGATTTTAATCTCCCTAAACTCGGGAAATTTAGAGTTAAGGTTCCCACAGCAACCTTACTTCTGCCCCTTGCTTACAATAGGGTCTCTTACTGTATGATCCCTGCCCGTGGGCTTACTGAGGTGGATCCTACACAGGGAAGACAGGGCGATGGGCAGGAACTGCTGAGTTTTTTCCCTGTAATTGTATTTCAGTGACATTTTGTTTGTGGAGCACTGCCTGTATGTTTGACGGGGTTTGAAATACATTCAGAAAACCTCTCGAAGTAATGGACACAGAACTGAGTTACAGGTGTACTGAAAAAAAACATAGATAGTGTAAGGTGTACGCGCACGTGCATTTCTCTGTGTGAAAGCCCCTCAGAGTTGTATCTTTTGCTTTTAGATGAGTCAGACTGTCTTCTCAGATTCACTGTCATGTCACTGACATTGACAGTTTCTGTGGACTCACACACACCTGCACGGTAGGAAAGGCGAGAACAGGAGGTACTGCTGTTTACTTTGAATGAGAAAAAGCTGTGGAGTCTCTTCTTGTCCATTCAAATCAGCAGTTGAGCCCCACATAGAAATCTACACATGCAGTGACTTTGCTTTTGCAGAAATGTTGCATCTTTAGAAAGAGTTCCTCCAACCTGATGGAATAGTTCTTGCTGAGGCCAGTGGTTCATGCAAGGTATAAAAACCACGTATGCCTTTATGTTGTCATATAAAAAAATAGTCCTGAGAGTGAAACCAATGTAGTCAAATAATCAGACTACAGCACCCATTTCAGCTGCCATTTATATTCTCAAAACCAACACTTACTCCACTAAGACATCAAAACCTGAAATACGCCAGAGTAAATGAAGTTTTAAAGTAAATAGCTGATTCTTACCTGCTTGGTATCATGTCAGTGCATTTCTGCCTAGACAGACTATAAGTGAGGAATCATCCTCAGTCTGATTTGATGCCATTCTATACCGAAATGCAAAGATGCAATAATTAAAATTGTAAAAGTATGCAACACTAAATTGAATTCAGAACGTTTATGGAAAGCTACGGCCATCACAGCAGAGTGCCATGCGTTGTGGGCAAGGGGAAAGGACATGGTTGTCCTTGTTCCACCTTAGGTGCCAGTTCCACGATTTTTAGAGAGTACGTAGTCATAGGTCTGTACTAGTAGTTGGCGCATGATCTTGAAAGCAGACCATGCCACCTACACATTTTCTGACCCTATTGCCCAGCTATTAGCCTGCCAGCTGTTAAAACTCAGGGTAACCAGCCTGGGCTCGGAGAGAGTGGCCTTGAGCCACCCCCGTGGCAGACAGGGCTGCCGAGTGCCTGCGTCCAGCCCTTCCCACTCTCTCTGGAGTGTTTGGGGCCAAGATGGGTCTCGTGAAAACACCAGGCGAGAGCTTTAGTCGTTCTCTGTGCTCCGCAGGAGTGCATGTGCGTATGCCGAGCGCACCGTAGGCAGGCCTAAGACTGGCAGGTCTGAGCCTGACCCAGCATAAACAGTGTCCTGCAGTCCTCCCTGTTACAGCTCAGTCACTGATTGCAAAAAGTAGTATCTCTTTTCTTTTTTTTTTTTTTTTTTAACTGGTCGCTTACACAATTGAGTGTGTGCAGTTAGAAAACTGTGGCTCAGTGTCTGGGAGAATCTTTAGGAAAAGAAGGGTATTTTAAAAGGGTAATAACCTGGTTATTTCAGAACCAAATGGTTTCAAACATGGCAGCGCTGCTACTTCTCTTTCAGGACTATGTACATGTCAAGTTTGATGTTCTAAAACAAAGCTGTGTTATAATTATACAAGCATGTTTAAGAAAAAAAAAAAGGCTTATGGAAAACTTAACAGCTGGAAACTGTTTTTTACATACTTGGTTGACTCAAAAACAGCTGAATATGTTTTTGCAAAGCTTTACCAAAAATGTCATTGAGAAAAGGCATGAGAAATATCTGCTGAAAAGGTAATAGTTTCAGAAAGGTATAAGCAAATATACACAGAGATTATTTAATTCATCAACTTCCACTGTAGAGTCACTAATGTAATGGTAAAAAAATAAAAGAATTCATATTTATACAGTTTTTCAAAGACTTGAAGGATCCGTACTAGACTTTAAGGAACTAGGCTTTGTAGCTGCGGTTTAATCAAATATTAATATTTATATTTCGTTGGAATATCACATATTCAAACAGGAAAACAAAGACATGGACGAAAGTCCAGGGCTTGCCCGAGTTCGCACAGAAAGAGCGGATGGCCCCCAGTTACGAGCTACTCCTCCCTCTCCCTCAGCGCTCCCGAGAGCTGTCCAGGTGAGAGCTGTCACCGGAGACCGATTCTGAGGTCCTATTCAGGGCATGGTCCAATCTATAACTCAGTAACAATCATTTTACTGTTTGAAACCTCAGTCGGTGAATAAATACGATTTTACTGCTGCTTAGTTTGGATGGTGAGCTGTATTGGAGGAAACTGCTCTTCTTTCATACTGAATTTTGTTTCAGGGTGGTGTGTGTGAAAAATAACACAAATAGGAGTATTTTTGGATGATCATCCTGAACAGTCAGCAAGAAGAAAAGTACAGTATGGTGAAGGGAAATCTGTTTGTAGTAAAAGCAATATGAGCTTGTGGTTTGCTAGCGGGACCAAGACATGAATTTTCACTTTAACCCTAGCTGTAAAACTCCCTCCGATGCTGGGGAAATCGCTTGATCTCCTGTCATTGCTCCTCAGTCTCTTCCTCTCTGTATTAGTGGCAGTCATGACCCAGCTCCCCAGAATACTGTTCCTCTAGAAGTTCAGTTATTATCAGAGGTTTTGTGGAGATGCTTTTCTAACCTAACAAGCCCACTCCTTGTCAGTGTTCAGAGTGCCGTTGTCTTACTTTCCCGATTAAACGGGCTTTTACGGATTTCTGTCTTTATTATAATAGCTTGGCAGAACCACCGATTCTGGGAGGGAGAGCAAGACTCAGTGCTGCCTTGTGCATTATGCAGGAGATGTTCAGTAGCAACCCCAGGTTAAGAATTCAGTGCTGGTATTTCAGTGGGACATAAATATCATTTCATTTTCTAAGCACAGCTGATCTGAGCTCCTTGAGAAATTGTAATCATGAGACAGACTTCAGCTTGCCACTTTTGCAAGCACATTTGCAGTAGCCCCAGATTAAGTTAGATTTGATCTGTGCACCTAAACTGTGGGTTTACATGAAGAAAAAACTTGAATTTAGCCAGCCAGGAGCTCCACAAATCCCTTCGGCACAGCAGGATGCCATTGATCTTTTCTCAGTTTTGGTTGTGTGTCCCACATATTGACCATCTTGCTCAGGAAGAGCCACAGTTTTGTTTTTCCTTTATCGTTTCCCTTTTGAGGCATCTAGTGTTGCCCATGGTTCTGACAAGAAGCTGTCCTTGTACTCCTGCCGAAACCAGAATCATACCCTAAGCCAGCCTTTAACTGGGCATTAGAAGGGAATTATGCTCTTGTCATTTTGCTAGCAGCATCACTTCCTCAGCTTCACAAATAATTTTCTGATCCAGAATTCCTCCACTTTTGCATTTAAGTGTTTTGCGATTCTCATGCCTGAAACAATTCAAATGCTGAGCAGCATTGTTGTCCATCTCTCTCGTTCTTGTAGGTATATGTCCGATGCACCAGGTGCCAGGTTTGTGGATATTTTTGTCAGAGCTCATCAGTTCTTTCTTTCCTGAGTCATCTTTTGTAGGACTGTGTGATTTTTAGATATTTGTTGACTAGAAGATGACATGTTGAGATGGCTGGATAGAGAAAAGAGGAGAAGAATTAATAAAAGGCAGAAGTCAGGAAGTTGGATAGTCTGTGGGAGATAAATCCTTCCCTGGAGAGTTACATCCTCTAAGGCCCAGGACAGTTTGAGTGTAACGGAGTTGCAGGCTGGCAAATTCTCTGCTTTCCTGCTAACCATTATGAACAGAACTTATAAAAAAGCAAGACAAAAAAAACCCAAACAAAACAAAACAAAAAAAACCCACCACAAACAAAAAACAAACAAGCAAACACAAACACAAACAAAAAACCAAAACCAAACAAACACCAAAAAAGACAAAAAACCTTTAACTACAATTGCATTTAAACTCTGACTGCAGTAGAAGAAACAAACTAAGACCTAGTAAGCAGTCTTAGAAAGAAAGTATTTCCCATTATAGTCCAACAAGAATTGGCATCATTTAAATAGCACAGGTGCAAATGGGAGGCGTTGAGGAAGCAACAGAAACTTTGCAGCATCCTCTTTGCTCCCACTCCACTCCATCAGGCTTTTGTTCTTCAGTGTATCTGCCTTTGCAGGACTGCATCTTGAGCTGTCACCTTTTTTTGGCTGAAAGTTTTTAGGCTTTGTCACTGAAAACCAAAAGTACGGAGAGAAAACAATGAAAACTTTCCTTTTCTTGCCTAATTGAAACAGCAGAAGTGGTCTGGCTGTTTTGACGAGAGAGGCAAGGCAGAAGGTACAGCCTCTCCATTTTAAACAACATAACTATTTTACAACCCACTTTGCACGAATGGAGCCATGGAGGTAGGCAGGACGGGTTGTGAGAGAAACAGCCTGCAAGGAGAAGCAATGCAATCTCTTGCACATTTTTAACAATATGACCCTTGGATACCATATATACACAAAGTTCTGTTGAGCTTGCACGACAAGGTTGTGCTACACACGTATGTGTGGCCCACCTATTTGTGAATCTTTCCTTCAGCCCATTTACAGTTTGCCAAGGGATTTAGCAGAGTTTTGCAATCTCAGAGAAGTCTGGCTTGTCAGATGTAGCGTTAAATGAAATTGGTTTGTATTACAACAGGATTGGTGGGAGGATCAAAGGAGTTATTTGGCTTCTGTGTGCTGAATTGTTTCTATTTCCCTCTATTTTTTCATTAATATATTAATCTTAAGCTATTAAGTTCTCCAGTAGTGAGCAAAATATTGTACCAAAACAGTTATTGAAGACAGAATTGCCTCTTCAGTTACTGCGAGGAGGGGTGCATGTTACTTGTATGAAGGGTCTCAGAAACTGTGTCTTTTTAAGGTTGATCAATATTTCGTTTTAAAATCACAGAGGCATGCACCTAGGCAACACGATATATCTGATAATTCTTGCTTACTCTGAAAAGCCTGTGGTCAGCTAGGAATTTGGTGGATTGTCTCTCAGGTCAGGAAGTAATTCTGGTTTCCAAATTTCAAAGCCAAAATCTGGTTTAGTATTTCTTAAATGTCAAAACAGCCCTCTGACCTTGAAAATTACTTTCTCTGTATACTTTTTGTGCTTTTAAGTAGAAAACAGACCGTTTTCGTAGGGAAATATTGTAGCCTGTTAGTCGTCAAATCTGAGAATTTAGAGAAGGAAAAGTGACATTAACTCATCTTTTCTTTCCCTTTGCCAGTGCAAGGATGGGTGTCATTCATATCAATGGCAAGTGGAGGGAAGACATGCTAACCTTTAATTGTGCTTCCAGTTTTTATCTATAATGTACACTGTATCTCCTTGACTGCTCCGTCCTCCTTCTGGAGCATTTCAGACCACATAAGAAAGAATAAGAATAAGAGTAAGAGTAAGAGTAAGAATAAGAATAAGAATAAGAATAAGAATAAGAATAAGAATAAGAATAAGAATAAGAATAAGAATAAGAATAAGAATAAGAATAAGAATACATGGGAGGACAAGTTTCTCTGCTGTGTTATCCGATGAGACCTCCAGTGCCTCGATTTTGGACTGTCCCCTTCAAAGCATTGCAGGAAGGTAAAGGCCATATTTAAGGCAGCTGCCCAATTGCACACTTCTGTAACTCAAACTGATTATTCCTGACCCTTAATATGATCAGCTGAACTTAAATATGGCATTTGAGCAGCCTGTTTAGTTGACGTATTTTACCACTTGTGAATGCTTGGTGGTTTTCCTTCTGCAAATATGCCCTTCTTTCATCCCTTCTGCACGCACCTCTTCTCACTCTTACTTTTACAAAGTGATCGTCTGCGTGGTGCCCCCTTTTCAGTGGAGCAGAAGCAGCCTGTGGTTCTCCCTGTGGAGGAGAAGTGGCACGGGGTGGCGCAGACCACGGCCCCTGTCTCTCCACTGACAGTGAGCACAGCGCATCCCCCCTTTTCTCGGTTGCTGCTGCTCTGCACAAAAGAGGCTTCAGATCCTTTCGGTTTTGATACGATGAACCTCAAAACTTCTTATGGTGTGAGCTCTGGGCCTCTTCTGCCTCGGTATCCACAGTATATAATGTTGCTGCATTCTCCAAGACTTTCTGCCCAAAGAGTTGCAATTACTATCTAATTTTTAATAAATTAACTTTCCCTGGATTTCTGTGAAGTAGGGAGGTCGTATTTTCTGCACTTAGCTTCAGAGGAAACTGAGGCACAGGATGAATCACTTCTTAATTTGACAGAACCCCTGAGCACAAATTTCTTTTAATTTAAGGGTTGTTTTAAGAGATCTTCTGTTAAATCATTTGAAATGTCTGCCTTGAGTAGTCTGCTGAAAAGCATCTTAAAAAGAACTGTGTGGTCTTCATAGCAATCACTTAATTAGGTACCATTGTTAGCTGGAGATGGGGAAATCGAGGCATAGCATTTGCATAAGGTCGTGCAACCTGAGCGCTAGTGCTCACAGAGTAAAGCAGCTTCCTTTTCATAGTCTTTTGTGGTTACATTCCTTCCTTTCTCCCCATAGCTGATCATTTAAAAGATTGAACAAGGCTCTTTGGAGAAGAGATTAATTTTGGAGGTGTTAGCTGTAGTGTTCTAAGGTGATGGTTATTCAGCCAGTTTACAATGTAGTGTTATTAATTATTAAGCATATTAAAATGTTAAAAAGTAATACCTGCTCAGTGATATGCCAACTTAATATAGAGCAAACACCTACTACTGATCTGTAGTTAAATTATTTAATCTAGAACTAATCTACCGTTCAAGCCAGTTTCAAAAATGAAATAGTTGTATCACTGAAAATAATTAATTGTTCAAACCCATAGGGCCAAATCCAGTTGTGATCTAAATGACGGGAGAGAATTACATGTCAGACACAAGTGTGGGGGAAAATAAGTAACAAAATAATGTATGTTGCCCCAGTTCTCTCTCATCCCAGCCAGTATCGCGCACTTTTGTTGTTAGGAATTTTTGTTTTGCTGGCTTTGCCCGCCGCTTCCTCCCTCCAGCATTCAAGTTCCAGCGCTTTTACGACCATCTCACAGGGAAAGATGGTAGAGGTGTGCATTTCTTTTTGCCCTGCATCCACTTACGCCCATTCTGCGCCCTGGCACAGGGCTTGGGCCGTGGCTGGTCCCGCTGAGGAGTTTGGCTGGGTAGGGCTGACCCCACATGCAGGGAGGGGAGCGGCCTGCCAGAACACTCCCAGTGACCTCAGTGGAGTTGCTACTGATTCGCCCTGATCTAAATATGAGCAGATCTCAGGCCAGCAGACCTTGGTGACAAAGTGTTTCCAGCATCTAATTTCAGGAAAAATAGCAAGCCCCTTTGTAGGAAAAAAAACCACCACCACCACCACCACCACCAACAACAACTTTTTTTTATTTGTTTTCTCTCACCAAATGCCTCCACAATACACCATGAGGGAAAGGAAGAGAAAAGCAAATATTCAACAGGATTTTTTTTTTCTTTAACCTTCTTGGAGAAAAAAATGCCCCCCGACAAACCTAAACATGGAGCCTTGAAGCCCCACCTGCTGCCTAAGGAAATGGAGAGAAGGGGTGGACGATGCCTGGTCCTGTGCCAGGCACTCGGCCCTGGGCTTGTAGCGCTGTGATGTGGCACTTAAAGCTCTGGGGGACTTGGAGCCAGTGTTACAAATGCAACAAAAACTCTCATGAAAACGAGCCTCTTAACAGCGTGTTGAGCTGGTCTGCGATGGCCTCAGGAAATCCCCCTGGCTAGACAGGGCCTTTTTATCCACTACATTGCTCTGACTCAAAGAGAAATCCCATGTAACCTCCTTGACCAGAAACGGAGCGTGCATTTAGTCTGCAGCATAAGGCTATGCAATTTCCGTATTTTCAGTTAATCCTTTCCCACTTCCTGCTCTGAAGAAGTGTGCCCTACCTTGCTTTGCTGTCCCACCGCATGTAGGGCCCAGCACTGCAAGCACGTGGTGTGTCCTCAGTCGTCGGGCTTCCCACTGTCCTCTCTTCGTGGTCACATCCTTAGCTAATGTAAACTGGCCTAGGGCCATTGATTTCAGTGGAGATTTTAGCTGGTTGAACACTTGGCCCTTCAATTCCCAGAGAACTATTCGTTTTTAATAACGTCACAACTGATGCTACTTCTTTTCAGGCTCAGGACCATCTACAAGCGAATGCTTGTGTATTAATTACAACAAAGAGCAAATCTACTTGACATTTGATTTTGTTTTTCTTGTTTCCTTGCAGGCTTGAAAATGAGCTGCTTTTGCCAAAAAAAAATCGAAATGCATTTCACACCTTTTTTTTTTTAAAAAAAAAACCAACTTGAAATAGGCCCCTTGAAAAAACTGACATGTTAAACACCAGCAAGAAAATGATTATTTGGACATATGGCTCCTCTTCCTGAACTTTGCAGAGAGGTTAGATAACGCTCTTTCACATCTTAAAAGACTAGACACGTGCTACATTACTAACATATTCTTATGTAATAATCCAGCACTGATGATGCTTTATCCAGTCCTAGTAATGTAGGACTCGTTTATGGTTTGGTCAGTTATGAGGGATTTGTTTTTTCACAGATTATCTTCTAATTTGTTCTTTTTCATTACTCTGTCCTGAAGCAGAATATAGAATAGACAAGAATAATACACAAAAATACCTTGTGGCTCTATCTTTTAGCAGGGTTTTGCACTGTATGGATTGCTTCTATTAAACATTGCATGTTTAATACAAAAGTGAAAACAAATTTTAAAACCCCGCTCTTAAATGAAGACCAACTCATCTGAACCCATGCTTTTATTTCAGGCTGTTTCATAAAGCAAAAAAATGCAAGAATTAAAGTAAAGGTGTCAAACCATCTGAAATAATGAAATTTCACTGAAAGGTTTCGTTAGCTTTGTCACAACTGATGTCAGCAGTCACGTAAAGTCTACAGGTACTTGCAGGATACGTGGTCATGTAGGAGAGCTGGCCAGGAAACAGGAATGCCCTGTGGTGAAAATACTGGAAATTTTGGAGTATGAGAATAAAAATTTATGAAACCTTTTCATAAAGAAACGAGTTTTCGAAAGGCCCACCTCAGCAGAGCTAATGACTCAAGGGCCAGGACTCCTTGAGTGGGTGAGGGACATGAAAGTCTGTTCCCTTCCAGGTTTCCCTTATCGCTCTCTTAATCATCAGACTCTGGGATCAGCCTCTTTCTCCAGCTTTGAACTAGAGTTTCTATCCTGGACGCAAGAAACTTCCCCAATAATATTTTCATTAAAAGTTATGTTTACCACAAGTTGTTTCATGTTCAGTGGCAGAACTCTGCAATGGAAAATTGTGGAATCACAGAACCCTGGAATAATAAAAATCAGAAAGGACTTCCTTAAGTCATGTGGATCCAACCCTCACTCCTGCTCAAAGCAGAGCCAGTGAGGATCAGATTGTTTTTTCAACCAGCTTGATTGTGTGTGCATATATGTCCTTCTGTGTACCCATTTTCTAAGTACTTACATCCTACTGCACATTTTTGCAATAACTGTGTTTCTGAAATGTGAGGTTTTTAGAATAATTTTAGATTCTCTCCTCGATAAGCAGAACCCCTCAATCAGAAGCCGTCCTGCACAGGAATGAAGGTACAGCTGTACAGCAACTGCACCGCACCCTTGCTCTGCCTGGTTCTGTCCTTTAAGTGCAAGACCACTTTGTTTAGTGACAGTGGGTTGTAGGGGCTTATATTTGTCCCCTAAGTCATAAGGTAATGCTGTAACCAAGGACTTGCATTGACGATGCTTAGACTAAACCTTGTTCGTGCACAAAGGGGCGACACTGCATTTGTCGCTGCTCTCTGTTGCACACAGGATGTTCAACTAGATGGAGCAGTGGTCTAATCTGATATGGCAGCTCCTACATTTTTGTCTTTTAAGTGCTTTACTTACATGAATTAATTCTGAAAATACTCCTGTGACGTTAGTCATTGTTATGATTCCCATTTTAGAGACGTTGTGTCTAATTCCTAATTATACTAATTCTTCCTTATGCTGGTGAGGTTCCAGACCTGTGAAAGGGTCTCCCAACTCAGGGAGATGGATTGCAGAAATGTCCAGGGCAAAATGAGAGTTCATTGCCCTGTAGCAATTCTCTGTTTCTCTAAGGTCAGAGAGAAATATTAAAAGATGAGTATAAAAGAGGCTCTGTTGATTTGTACTAGAGGCTACGCAGGAGTTGCATAGCTCAAGCCTGTAAGAGGTGTTGTACTGGCCAAAAGGAAGTTATTGAGATTTTTGACACTTCTTTCACTGTGGCCACAGTCTCATCAAAAGAAAGTGAAAGCCAGCTCTGCTGCCCCTTCTTTTCCCTTTGTCAGAATACATTATCAGAGAATTGATGCTCCACTCCCACCCCAAAAAACCCCAACAAACCCAGAATGAGAGACAGTAAACCTGAGGGAGGGAAGGAGGAAGAGACTGAGGCTTGCCCAAGAATGAATAACAAGCCATTTAAAAAGTAGTCATTATGTGCTGAAACCAGAAGGGTCTTCTGTCTTTCTGTGTGATAGAACTACCAGTGAAATGTATTGCAAGATAATTAGGAGCAAACAGGCAGGAAAAATGAGTGATGCACTACTCTTCATTTCCTGAGCTGGTCTTGTTCCAGCCACCTTGCAAACCACAGCTGTGTCTGCGGAAAGGGTGGAGGTGGAGATCAACCCTATCTGTGTCTTCTTTCCTCACAGCTTTATCAGCTCAAAGACATGATGGACAATCATATCTGCTGCAGAAAAGAGACAGAACTCTACACTCTCCTCTAGCTCTTTGGCTTCCCACTCTATTTATATCCAAGTCTAAGAGAGAAAGTGGTATATGCAGAGAGAGGGCCCTTGCAGCTGTCTCTCAGACAAAACTAATGGTTGGACAGAGAAGCCAGAGCCCCTCAGTGGATTATAGTGCACTCATTATTAAAGATGAGGTTGATGGTAACACTGATTTCATACGCTTATCCTGGTGGGGAGCAAGAAATGTTAAAAAGTAAGATGGACCAATATAATTTCAGAAAGCAGCCTCATTATTTTGGTAGGAATGTCACCGTTTTGGCATGCTGAGGTTGTACAACTCCCCAGACCGCTAGCAATACTGTTGTTCTTACAAAGGTTTTGTCCTGAATGAGCAATATGAAAATAATTACAATTTTTCCTCGGCATTGAGCCTATGGAAAAGCCTACAGAAACAAGACATTTCAGATAAGAAAGACTGGAGGCAGAAGCACAATACCTGTCACCTCCAAATGCGGGAAATAAGATTTGTGAATGTGTGACAGGACCAAAGTCAGCAAGAGGGATATATAGCATGTTTCACGTCAGCATTTAGAACAGAAGTGGGGCAGACGTCCGCTTTAAAGTTCTTCCAATCAAAATTATAATTGTCTTCCCATGCAAGTATGAGAGAAAATTAAGCACCCTGAGATACTTATGCTTCTTTCAAAAATCGTAGAATAAACTACAATAGAGTAGAATAGGCTGAATATAACACTTGATGCTGTTTTAGTCATTTTAATTTTGGATCAGGGATACATACATACAACAGTATGGATCATAATAGAGGGTAGAGAACGAGGTAGTGAGTTAATGTTTTCAGTGTTTAAAAGTCTTCTGATGCCTTCACAATAAGAATCCATATAAATGTACACAAAACATGTCACCTGTGGAACTCACCTCTTAATTTATCCGCTTTTAACCAGTGATCAAATTTCCTTCATTTGTTGTGAAAACACACTTCAGAAATGTTCCTTTTCAACCCAATGCAGCTGAAGAGGAGCAGACGCAGGAGTCTTGCTCTTGTTGTTTCTTCTCATCCAGGATGTTTTACAGAGCTCCCCTAGGTTGCACTGTTGCTTTTTCCAGCGAAGGCCAGGGGATTGCACTGGTGCCCGTGAGGGCATGGTTCACTTTTCAGCAGCTTATTGCTGGAAGTAACATGCGCAAAAAAAAAAAAAAGAACAAAAACAAGTCTCATAGTCCAGTTTGCAATATTTTCGATTTCTAAAAAAGAGAGGCCCTTCCACAAAATAGGCCATTCTATTTGAATTGTCTAAGAGAGAAAAAATATGGAGCCCCTCTGATATTTCCATTTATACTTCCTTATTGCCAGCAAACCTCTGAAAGGAATTGCCTTGGGAACTGCACAGTGTCAGTACCAGGTGCTTTAGGAATCAGTCCTGGACATTTGATACAGTTTTATATACAGGGGAACTAGTTCTGGTAATCCAGGCAATAGAAAATAAGCTTGTTTGTTTTGTCCCAGAAAATCAAATTGTGTATATGACAGAAATGAACTAGGTTAGATGCAAGGCATGGCACCTTTCTTACCTTAGCATACAAAGGTATCTACCAAGCATAGTGGTGCAAGTTAGGAATGATTGTGTACCCAAAAGATAAGTAGGGAGTAGATTTCTGTAATATATGGACTTTTCAGTCTTTTTTTCTGATGTCTTATGTGCAGAATGATAATCATATATTCACCCTTTCCAGCATGCTGTGCTGGTTTACATCTCTGAACAAGAAGCACAGACTCACAGCTGTTTATGAAGACAAGCCAATAAATCTAGAGGAATATATTTATATAACTTATCCTGAAATTACATAGTTAAATGTCATTTTTTTCAGGTAGACAGAGCTTCTTCATTGCAAAGGAACCAAATTCCTTTCTGTGCCACCCAGATCGGTTGATTTTCCATTTATGTCAGCTCATGTCAGCTGTACAGAGTGCTACAAGTTGCACTGCAGAATGCTTTATATACATTAAAGGAGCAAGTACTCTGCCATTTCCACGTCCTTCCCAGTCTGCTGTTGTTTTCTGTCCAGCTTTTGGCTGGCATTACGTGATGCATGCGAAGTCAGAAAGTGAAGAGCAGTTCTGGTGGCTTTTCCTTTCATAAATCCTGCTGTTTGCCAGTGGCAAATCCAGGTGCAGTTCTCGAGTATCTGTTCCAATTCCATAGCTACACTTTCTTCCTATGGAGTGGGTATCATACACCAGAGCTTGAAAGCTTCTGCAGCACTGATTGCCTTTTGCATAGCAAATGGCAAACTTTAGAATAAAGTGAGCTATTCTAAAGCCTGAGCTTTCAGTTCTCATTTTTTTGGCTAAACCTACCTGATACACACAATGATTTATATGACGGTAGAGCAAGCAAGACGGTGTGATGCAAAGAAAGAGATCATCATCATGTATCTAAATTAAAATCCATGATAAAGTCTCAGGAGGGGAAGATGTTGTACATTTTTTGTAGAAGCTCTTGGCCTTTTGCATTTAGACTCCAGGTCTGCTCTTGGTTGATATTCAGATAGAAATCGGGAGGTCTTTGACCTGTGTGGCTTCAAGTAGGAGGAGACCTGCTGAGAGCAGGACTTAACAGTAGCACTTTCTACATTAAGCACTATCAGAGATTTGGGGATCACCATATCAGGAACACATGCTAATAAAATATGTGCCACATAGTAAAAACTCACCTGGGTGAAATGCTGCTCCTCCTGATATCAATGGAAATTTCCTTTTGACCAGGGGTTGCTATGGCAGCAAGCACTGGAAATGAGAACAAGGACATTTTGATATGTCTACACCGTGGATTGCAAATTATGATACCCGAGTTAGTTTTAAACAGTCTTGCAAGAAGCGGTCTAGTTAAGGCAGCCCGGAATGCCACGTGGCCTAATTTATCATGCTAAGCAGCTTGCTTTCCTCTGCACCCAGGGTCCATCCGCGCCTGGGGTGGAGGAGAGGTGAAGAGGCATCTGAGGCGATGCTCATTTTAGGTAAATGGGATGAGGAACTGACTGTGACAAGGAGTAGTGTTGGGCAGGGGAAACAGCATGAGAAGAAGGAGCAAGCTAGAAAGCAAGAGGAGCAGCAGTCAGCTGAACGGAGGGGATGGAAGCCAAACGACAGTGACAGAGGAGATGCAGGTTCGAGAGTCCAGGGCCCAATTCCCATGGCAGTGCACTTCGCTTTGCTCCTTGGAGGTCAGCCTAGGGCTCCTGACTCTCAGCATTTCCATTGTCAGGAAGACACCATCAAACACCTGGATGAAGGATCCTCACACTCTTCCAGTGGTTGATCACGTCCTAAGCACCGTTTTACTCGTGCTGCCGATGACGCTGCCAGCTGAAGTGGTGAAGTTCTGTATTACAGCTCCGCAGGTGCTAACCCGCCTCAGCATCAGCAGCAACACGGAACAGCATTTGATTTTTAAGTTGGCTTTAAAAGAAAACCCTGAGAAATTATATTGAAAGTGCATTACTGTAATGTTAATGTTACTAAGTCAAGCACTTAAAACTTAGGAAATGCCACAGTTAATGTTGTCTGTGTAACCTTACTGAAGGCCGCTTGTACCATTACCATAGCCTGTAATTACATGACTGCACACTGTTTCTTCCACTGAACCCCTGCATCAAGTGGTCAGGTCCTCTGCATATTTCATTAGAAACATAGCCCAGAGCTGTTTTGCACCCTGCTGGATTATTAGTTTGGGACTGACCTAGGGAAGAAAAAACTACTTGTCTGTGTCACTGTGCTCTACAAAATCTCCACATTTGTAGGAAAGGAGTTGAGGCCATTGATGGCACCATATTTCTCTGAAATCTCCTTTTCCCTTCTTTGTTGGCATCTTACCTCCCATAATCCCATAATATTTCAAATGGGAGCAGTTCGTATTTTGGGGAGGCTGGGGAGACAACTCATAAATAGCATTTAACAGACCTCGTTAAATCCAATGTCCCGTTTGCTTCTGCAGTGCATCCCTCTCCTATTGACCTTGGTCAGTTCTTCCTATAATCTGTGCTGAGTCAATGGGCCCCAGGCAGATAGGCAGATGGGACACAGCCACCCAGCAAGTGGCATTTTAAAAGGTGGAAAAGGGCAGGAACCCGCCTTTTCCCGTAGCAGAGGGTGATAGGAGGAGTGAATGATACTGATACCTCCCATCATCTCTATGTTAACGGCAAAACACATAAAAACTGGTGCGAGCTTTGCCTGGGGATGTATGTAGAAAAGATGATGAAATTAATATAGAGAAGTTGCTAGAGCTTCTGTCTGTGTTTTGTTTTTTATTTCTTTAAGCGTTTGTACCCAAAATGCAAAGTGAGGGGGAAACCCAGCACTCGTCTCAAAGGGCAGCAGCCGGCCGTGCTGTGAATCCCTTCTCTACTTTCTTCCCGTGCTTTTAAGAGATGCTTGCACGTTAGCCATGCCCATTTAAAAGTTTATATACAGCAGATGTTCACGGAGCTGATCAGAAATTATGGATTTACTGCTGTAGCTGCAGACTTATATGAAATACGGAGAATGTATTTGAAACACACAATAAATTCACATACACCCCCTTGCTGCCGTTTGCTCGGGAGGGGACATCAGAGCCCATGTGCCCTGAAACCCAGAGCAGGTCCCCGGTGTCTGACAAGGGAAAGGTCTGGCGGGGCAGGAGGGGTGATGTCTGGAGGCTAAACCTGCCGGCTGCTCCCTCGCACAGCAGCGTGTTACCTGCCGCCTTCCCTCTTGGGGGGAGAGTCTGCCTGCCCCACACCTTTTTAGAAGCAGACTTTGCAGAAGTGTCATAAATCTCTGCCTTGCCTGCCATGCAGCACTGCCGCTGCGCAGGTTATCGCCAGGACTCATCCATTTGAACTGTACTTCATTTGTCGTCCCAGGGTAGAAGGGATAGATTGCTTCACAACCTATTTTGGGGTATAACTTCTCCTGCTCCCCAGGGCCTGGGACTTGTCTATCCCAATGCGCAGCATTGCCTTTTTACAGCATCTCTGTATCCAGCAGGTACTCGGTTTGTCTGTGTCTGCGCAGACATCCATGGCAAGGGTGTGCTCTCGGTGCTTGTGTCGTTCCCGAATCATAACATTCTGGTGATCCATCAGGAAAATTCGAAGAAGGGCGGCACGGTCTCGCTTTAAGCGAACCGAAGCAGCAGGCAAACCCACGCTCCCTTCCCCACCCCACAGGACAGGTAGTGTTTGAAGACTGTGGGAAGGTGCAGGTGTTTATTTCGGCGAGAGCTGCGGTGGTGTGTAAGAAAGAGAGGGAAGGGATCTCCCAGCTTTTTGGAGAGGGCCTCTGTATAATGCTGTTCGAATCTGTACTTTTTGTTTGGTGGTAAGTTTTAATAGTTATCCTTTGAGGATTTTCCCTGCGAGCTTATCTGAATACACCGACAGTCTTTTTTGTAATATTCGCATTTCCCCTTTGGTTCAGCCGAGCCCACTGACAGATCATTCAAATTCAATTGTTTTATGTCTAAGCCGAACAGCTAATTAAAGTAGGGATGATTAACCTGACTGGCAGTGTCGCTCTCTCTCCCTCGCTCTNAGGGAGAAAGAGAGAGAGAGAGAATCAATATCAAGAATAGAAGGAGCTCCGAAGCCATTTTTTTTTTTTTTTTTAAAGAAGTATCAGGACTTGGGAAGAGGGTGACAAAGAAGGTTTTTCAAAGAGGCAGTGGAGGAGGTTCTAATAAATTTGGAAGGAAACAGTTCCCTGTCTTGGGAAAAAAGGAGAACTCCTGGCTGATTAGCATTCACACCAGGTATGAGATGTTCCCTACCCCTTATCACTGTCGCAACCGAGATGGAAAAAGCTTTTTTTTTTTTTCTTTTTCCCTCTTTTTTTAACTTACCCAAGTTATCAAAGTTTCCAAAATACAAAGACGCAATATGCTGGTATCCTCCGGAAAGGCAGACAAGTTCCACGTTNTTTTTTCCCCCTTCCCCCCCCACCCCCCCCGCACCTCCTGCTCTTTAAGGAGAGACGGAACGAGCGTTTATTTTGGGAGCGGGGGGGTGGCAGTGGCCGGGGGAGCGGGAGCCGTGGGCATTTGTGTGCCGGGAGGAGGGAGAATGGAAGCAGGGCAGGGGGGGCGGGGGGAGCGGAGCCGGAGTGTGTTACTGTGTCTCCTCTTTGTGCACCCCTGGGGGGGTTACCGAAGTTCATTTCCAGCAGGTGGATTTAGACAGGGAGTTACTTAACGCTTGACCGCCAGTTTTGAAAAAAAGGAAAAAAAAAAAAAAGAGACTTGCTTCCTATGTGTATTAAAGGAAGCTCCAATTTTTTCCCTCTCTCCCCTCTCTCTCTCTCTTTCCTCTCTTCCTAACCAGACAGCGGGAGGGTTTCTGGCTCCTCGCCAGCCCAAAAGCCTCTAAGTGTTTTGCACTTGTTTCAGGGAGCCCGGGGATTTTTTTCAGCATTTTCACTAGAGAACAAAGAGTTCTTTACAAAGGAAGGGGGAGAGCGAGCTTAACGCCTGAGATATGTTTTTCTATTTTTATTAGGGATTTTTTTCTCCCCCCCCCCCCCCCCAACCCCCGGCTTCCTAAAAAGAAAGAGAGAGAAGCAAAGCACAGAATGTGTGGCAGCAACAAAATAGATTGAAAGGAAATGCAGTTTCCTTACCTCCAAATTATAATTTGGAATTAATAAGAACAGGAATGGAAGGGGGACGAGACCAAGTGAGTTTGATATGTCGTTCTTTTCTCCCTCTTTTTAAACTCTCTCTTTAAATCCAGTTGCTGTTTTGCCAACTTACCTAGCCTCTATTTTTTTTCCTTTTTTTTTTTTTTTTTTTTTTTTTTGGCGTAGAAGTTGTACTGCGAACAGTTTCTGTTTACTTAAAAATTAAACAACAAATTCTTAGGGAAAAAAAAAGAGGCAAATGGGGTGGTTTCGGTGGAAAAGAAATAGAGGAGTGGGAACAGAAATCTTTCACTTTCTGTCACTTAGAAAAAAAGTTGGTAATGGCTTGCTGAAGCTAGGATCTTAAAATACAGATGGGGCACTAACGTCTGTGTCCACGGACCCAGCTTTTCCCTAACCATCTGTCTAAAAGTCACCTCTCATTGGCAGCCCAAATGATTAGTTGGAGCTCAGGGATTTTTTTGTTTGTTTGTTTGTTTGCTTGTTCCTCCTGTTCAGTGGGACCCTCTCTCAAATGGCTCCATTTCCCCTTCTGAGTTTAGTTCTCTAATCGAGCCCCAAATTGAGGATTTCAGGGTAGACCTCCTTGCACCGTAGATTTTTTGTTCTTCGGAATGTATTTCTTATAGATCCACTCTTTGTCTATTTGTACGTGGAAGAGGCACACGTAATATAAAAGGGAATAACGCATCATATTTAACGAGATGTTTAGATGGGAATTTTATTGCATATAGTGTATAACATACAGGTTATCTTCTCTACAGTGTCTCCTGTACGATGGTTAGGATGTTTGAGAATATATACTGTCGCAAATTCAGTAGCTTAAGGAAGTGCTTTCTTTAGCCAAATTCTGCCTGCCTTCCTTTATTGATTTGTATTTTCCAGGCTTTGACAAATTACCGATCTGAAAAGTGCATCATGTGTCAGTGGTACAGAAAAAAAAGAGAGGAAGCTATATATTATATCCCCCCCTAAGAATCATAAGCACACAGTATATAGAGCTAGATCAAATTATTGTAGAGTTACAACGATTGTTTCTGGATGCAGGGCATTATTACTACAATACCTTGATTTTTGTGTTCGTGCTGCAGGCTTCCCTCAGAAGAGGTCGTCTGTTACAGCTACATAGGTATCACATAGGTATCTGTGGCACCGTTTTTAAGCAACATCTACGCATTGTGTTAGTGTAGATTGAGAATTAGTCCATTTACATCTCGTCATATGATGAAGAGGGCAAAAATCCATCCTTGGGCTCTGCCTGCGCCGCCTTAGGAGTGCCACTACCCTATAGCAGCAAAAAGTCCTGCAGGATACAGCCCATCCCTCGCAAAAGTGCAGGGAAACCGTCCACGACAAGTGAACCCGTCAGGTAAAACACAGTTTTGTTTTCGTACCAGTATCGAGACTGGGGGCTTGCACCCCTCCGGCTCCATTAGCCAGGGCTCTTCCCTCTCCAAAGCTGCGGGGGGGCACAGCTTGCCCAGCAGAAGTTGGGGGTCGCGATGGGCTCGAGTCCCCTGCTCTGGGTGCAGGTACCTTCGCTGCAGGTAACCCAGGTGTTCTGCATTTCCATGGGTAGCAGCAACAGCGGTGTTGAGTCAAAAGGACTTTGCGGGCTCCCCAGTTTAATGTGAAATGCTTGAAGGAGAGGGATGGACCACCGAAAAAAGCTGGTCGTTCTGTTGGCAAACATAATGAATAGAGGAACTTTTGGCGAATTACGAATGTCTTTCTTTTATTTTAAATCCTCACTTTTCTCATTCCTCCAGGGAGTTTTCCCAGCTCCCAGTGTTTTTCATGGTCTGACTCTTTTCTGTGACTTTCCTCTCTTGCTCTCTCACTCTCCAAAAAGGAAAAAAATTAAAAATCACAGGAAAAGTAAACAAAAGAGCACAGAAATGGGACTTGGCCTTTGAAGTTTTCCGTAGGACAAGCAGTCTCATTTTTTTTCTGCCTGCATCTCCCCCCCGCACTTTTTTAAAGATCTTTTAAAATGCTTTTGTGAGCATTTTGTAACTGCAGCCATAGAGATAGTGACAGAAGAGGGAGAACGTAACAGACCTGAAATCTAGATTTAGCCCCCCTCAGTCTCAACTAGAAGGCATCTTCCAGCGGTTGTCACTGCTTCCAGAAGTAGGGAGAAAGACGATAGGTGTCTTTCAGGGACTCTTCGCGGACCTGACCTGAGAGTAGCACATTCACAGCACAGGAGAAAAGAGAGAGAGGGCAAAAAAAAAAAAAAATTAAAAAGGGAAAGAAAAGCTCTTTGAGCAGTAACACACTGGCTCTTTCTTCCTGCAGGCAATCCGCTCCAGCTCCTGGCGACGTGTCCTGCACTATCAGATATCATATGACTCTTTATTTGGACTCCCGTTAGCAGTATGGGCCTGTTAGGAGGCTGTTTGTTTTCTTTTCGTTTCATTTCCTTCTCCCCAGCTCCCCTCTATTTTGCGTGTACCCGTGTGAGCATATCCCTTTTATAATCTCTCTTTTTGTGCTGAAGCTTTATAGGAAAAAAAAAAAAAACAACAAACCACACAAACCAAAACAAAACCAAAAAACCCACAAAGCTTAATCATTTCCCAGGGCTCTTTTTAATCCTCTGCCAAAACTGAAGTTCATTGTCAAGTTGAAAAAAAAAAAATGACACCTTTCGGTTTTATTTCTCTCTTTTACCTCTTCCTTCACCCTTTCTGGCACTTGTCGATGTGTCCGTACGTACTCGTGCGTGTCCCTCTGTCTCTCTTGCCTGAGTACGTGAAGTTGGGATCCACCTGTGTCAGTGTAAGGAGGAGAACAGAGCTGCCTGCTGCCGGCCCTGCTACTCTGTGCTGTTCCTTTCACTTTCATAAACTTTCCTCTGTTTATTTATTTCATTTGGGCACCTTCTCTGCACTGAGTTTGAGAAGCTGTGAGGTAACGATCCCTGTGCTGGGCTTTTCGGCATTTGGATGAGCGAACGGGGGAAGTTAAGGCTGTAAGAAAATGAAATATTGTACTGAAGGAATAGGGCGTGAAGTGTGAGGTGGAAATTAGACGTGCTTTGTGTGTGCCACCCCTAAAAGTTTCCTGTAGCAGAGCGTTGGTGCCTAATAATAGGATGGAGGGAGCCACACAGCAGCTAGCAATCAGAAGTGTATAGCCAAGTAGCCTTATGGCAGCAATATTTCTGATACGGAGTCACATTTTAGTTAAAGGAGGTGACTTTTTTCCCTATTTGTATTGTCTTTAGCAATACATTTTTTGGATGAACGCCGCTGCAAACTTTTTGCCCAAAAATGCGAAGTCACCTCAACAGAAATGATGAATTGCTAACAAATGTATTAAATTGTTGCAAGAAAAAAAGGTCTGTCTTTCCATAAGAGAGGTAATGTTCTGTTTTGATACTTTCCTATGCAATGTTTTCATTTCTGTTTTTGAACTAAGGTTTTATTTTGACAATTGTTAAGAATTGATTTATAAAGGAAAAGGGGGGAAATCCTTAAAAACATTCCAAGACAAGAGGGTTTGAAGTGGGGAGATTTAGGTTGTCTAGGAGGAATTTAGAGTGTTTGTTTTTTTGCTTGTTTGTTTCAGTTTTGTGCAACCTGAATTGTAATACACTTTGGCAAGCAAACCAGAAAATGAGCTTTTTACACAACTTTGCTCCCTCTGTAATTACTGCCGTATTTTTGTGGAACTCGGTGTTTTTTTCATCTGAATTTAGTAAGATCATCAAAGCTGAAATCCTGTTTGCACTGTAGAGACACAAAGGAGTTACTGACACTTTCTGTCAGAGGTGGATGCTTTGGCTGGCCAGTCCTTCCACCAACTCACACTGTTCAGCAGCCGGCGGTGCCCGGGCCGATCGCCACGCTCCAGGGGAAAGTACCGGTGTAATTTGTATACGCGGTTTATATACATTTTGTACTAATATTCCAATTAGCACAGCCGAAGGTCTGTAAGTTTTAGTATTTCCTCTCTGGTGTATACTTAGACCAGTGTATAAAAGCAGTCTTGTGAGGCAAATACAGATTAGAGTAGTTTTTGTTATGAATCCAGAAACAACTGTGTTTTGGCCATGCTGTAGGTGTGTGGAATCACATCGAGGTCTCCCTGTGAGGTGATGGTGTTTCTTATTTCTTATCTAGCTGAGACACCTTCCCACTGAATTCAGGGCAGGTTTTCCGGAGAAAGGGTTGATGAAAACCAGAGCTGGAACATCGGGATTTAGGGTGATCCCCTTGAATCAGTGTTGGAAACCAGACACCCCAGGATGTGTCCTTGCGCGGCACAGCATCCCTCTGTAGCACGCAGGGCTCACTCGCTGTAGTGGAGATGCTGGAGCTGAGTTGAGATGACTCCTGCAATCTGAAACTTTATTTGTATATGCCTCTGGTTCTATCAGAATATTACCAATGTATCTTCTTCACTCTCAACCGCAGACCATTTCTTTTTATTTAGTTTTTGCCAGTCATCTGAGTGAGACTCTTTGAGCAGAGACATTTTGAGGCTTCTTTCGTTTTCTCTCTTCCTCTAGCAACTTGAAGCCAGCTCTGTTTTAACATTTTGTGCTTACACACATTCATGGTCCTGAGGAAGGAAATTTGGGTTTGAAATAAGTGTTACGAACATTTAAAAATTGCATGCTGTTCATGCACGGTACATGATGTTCCCTGTTACTCTACGCACGCTGCAGTGCTTCGAGCAGTCCTAGCTGTGGATATGTATTTGTGTGTTCGTTCTGGTAGCCACCTGTGAATTTAAGTAAACAGCTCAATGGTGAGGCTGAAGTTTGTGAGTGATGTAAGAGCAAGGTAGAAGGCTTCTCTCAAGTTTTTGACTGTTTCAGTGGATTGTTGCTCAGCATCTTTATTTAAAGAAAAAAATGTTCTCCTCAAACTTCTTTGACTTCACCTCTGCGGAGTGGATTATTCTATTTCAAAGTTTTTATAAGCTCAAATAATGATAAAATACGTATTTTGCCTACCTCATTAAATAAACATAGTGGAGAGCTGCGGAAAGCTGAAAGCCAAGCGCTGCAGCTCGTGTCTGTAAATGTGGCTCTGGGCTGGGCAGGAAAGGCCAGGCTCATTGCTGCTGAAGTTTTGTTAGCATCACTTGGACTCAGTGGAATTGCACCAAAGTTGTGTTTTGACTTGGCTTAATTTCCCTGCTTTCATCTGACTTTTTTTCTAAGCCAGCCCAATCCGGATCTATTCAGCACTCGGGAGGGTGATAGCCAAGGGACAAAACAGCTTGTCTAACACATGTCTCTTTAGTGCACCAGCGTGCGGCTTGTGGGGCCTCAGACTGGATCACCACTGTCAAGAGAAATGCATTTTCCTACAGCGTAATAAGTCGTCCTGCTGCTTTCAGATGTCAGAGATCCCCTGTTCAGCACTTGGTGAAAAGGTCTGCTCTCAGAAGAGGTTTCCCTTCCATTTAACATTTCATTAGTGCATGCAACTCATGTAAATGTGATGTGGCCTGTAGGAGGAACAAATTCTGGTTTATTTCTGCCAGGATGCATGTATTTGTTCTGTGTCTATATTAATGTTATGGTGAGATGATATTTCAGCCTAAACACCGATTTCAGTGGCTTACCGCTAAAAAATGAGCTGAGTTGAAATGTCAAGTAGTTGTTCCAAGCTTGGAGGTGAAGCTTATATTTTGGAAAGTATGAGGAAAGTCATGGTTACTTCTTTCTTTTTTTTTTTTTTTTTTTTTTTTTTTTTTTTTTTTTTTTTTTTTTTTTTTTTTTTTTTTTTTTTTTTTTTTTTTTTTTTTTTTTTTTTTCTTTTTTAATGTGTGTTGGGCAGTCACACTAAGACAGGAGCATTTTCTGATTAACTAATTACTGAAACCCATTAATTTTTCCATTCTCATTCTATTTTTAATTTTTCATGTTTCTTCAATACAAAATGAAAATTATAAAGAGCTAATTTCCTTAAACTAATTAGACTTATAATTTTAATCTTGCAAAACCCAGGAAATTCCAAGCAATGTTTTTTTGTAACTGTGCCATGTTGCACATGCCTCTCTCCTCTTTGAAACCCTTGTATTGGCCTTCAAAAAATCCTGGGAAAACACTCAACACTTGCCTGAGCCAGCCTTGTCGGTCCAAACTCTCCTGAACTTCTGGCACTGTTAGGCATCCAGATCCAGATTTTGTGATTTGAGCTCATCTCTTTTGAAAATAACAACATGGAATTTCCAGACATTTCATTGTATGAACATTAAGATTTAAAAAATAAAAAAATCAGAGTGATTATGTTTCCACTGAAGCCAGAAGAAGCAGAATCCACACCCTCTGGGTAAAATATTAATATCTTATGGCACTTTCCGAAACTTTATTTTTGCTCAGATGGCCTTTTCAGTTTTGACCATCTGGAGAGCACTAAAGTTAGTTACAGAGAATATTCTTTAGGCAGTCCTTTGAACAGGACTCCTAAAACTCTTTGACCTGTTAGTCTCAACTACATATCCCACTAAGCTTACGGAGCTAGCGTGAGAAATAATTTTCGTTCTCTCCTCCCAGAAAAAAAGGTTTAGTGGTGATTTCTTTGGCTGGAGAATCAGGAAATACCAGTGAAAACTCTGTGCAGGAAGATGCCAGGGTCTTCTGTGTTCTTCAGTGAGATCAGCTGGTTTTATATATATACTTTTTTTTTGTTTGTGTGACTTTTTTATTCTGGCTTGTTGAAATATATCCCCACAGTCTTCAGAAGGCACAGAAAATGATCAGTGCCACAATAACCCTATACAACTCGAGAGAGTAAAACAGAGCTGATCTGAGGCAGCCTTCCATAAAAATGAGCCAAGCCAGCGAGTTGGTTTCAGGCTTCAGTTTGTGCCATTGCCTGTCTGTTGCTGAAGCACCAGGGTGTACCCTACGAGGAATCTTATAGAATCAGTAGTTAGCCATTTCGTCCCTTCTGGTCTAATTCTCTAACTTCTGTTTTCATTAAATTCTCACCAAAGTCAGGGGGAAATCTTTGTCTGGAAAGCATGGCAAAAATCAACTCTCTCTGAGTAGAGTTAAAAATTCAATCCATCGTTGATATATAGTAGAAAGCAAAAGGGGACAATTATTTTGCAGCCTATTCATTTTGCGTTATGCTCATGTCAGACAGCGTAAGACTTCTGGTGCTTGCTTTAGAGGACCTTTGTGAAACTCTGTAGAGCTGCACAAAGCAAAGTCGGTGAGTGAGAAGAAATCTTGTTTCTGATCAAGATGAAGTAATGTGCCAACTAATGATGACAGAAACCTGGAGAGTTGTAGGTGCTCCCTTTTGTCAGAGATGTAAAATAGAGGTTCAGACTGCTGTTAAAGATTGCATAATGTCCTAGCTAAATTTCAGTGGAGGTAATTATGTATTGGACTCCTTGAATTCCCTCTGAAGTGTCAGCTGAGTAGGGGAGTATTCACATCGTGGCCTGTACCATACCATAAGGGTATGGAGCATGGTTAAGCAGCTGCCACCTTTTACTTCAGGGATGGCTGTTGTCACTCAGTGTTGAGCCAAGTAACCGCTTTGCAGTTTGATCAATGGCTGAATAATGGCACCAGCAAACACTGCTCTTCCATACCTTCATTTGTCTCAAAGTGCTTATTATAAAAATAAACAGCTTGGGCCTCTTCCCCTCGGCGGTCTGGTGGTATTTGTAAGAGCTATCTCCATTTTGCAGATGAAGAAACTGAGGCACAGAGATTTTTGGGTGACTTTAGGTTCACACAGTGAGTCAGTGGCAGAGCCAGGGGGATAACCTGGGAATCCTGGATCCCAGTCCCATGCTCAAGCCTCTAGGAAACGCTACTGCTCTGAATGGAAGTTATTGTTATTAAGATGTGGTTTATCTTTCATGTGAGTCACCATCTGTTATATTGCCTACTTGCTATTAGTTACGAAAGCTATTCGCATTTTAAACTGTTTTGCATTCTCGAAGCTACTTAAACCCACAGTAGACTTTTTGACAACAGTAACAGCACTCCTCATGTGAAAGAACTGGACAAATATTAACTCATGTTTTTTCAGTAAATTTTTGTGATGCCATAAACCCACAGTTTAGAATGAATTTAAACAGACCTTGAAAAGTCCACGTATTCAATGCTGGTTGATTCCATATCTGTCAGTTGTACCATAGTTAGTATATTCTCATAGATGTGATTAAGAAGATAAATTTCCAAATGGTAATTTAATGTAAATTGAGTCATTGATATCTTCATGTGTCTTGGTCCTAAGAGCTCTGTAGCTGCTAAGATCCTTCAAACAGGTAGTAGAAAAAAATGTATTAATCTTGAGCTCTTAGTGATGCTTCTGGGGACCTCAGTGAGCCAAGGAGAACTAGGTCAGTTTTATTGGAGGCAGTCTGGAAAAGCCCTGGGCAGAAGCTGGAGCAGGCACTGGAACTGTAAAATGAGAAAAGGCTCTTGAAAAGTAAAAGTTCCTCTGTTTTTCTCTCTGTGTACAGATGGGTGGTAGGGGAATGCATTTGTTTAGATCCTCACAGTTACCATTTTTAACGCAGCCACAAAGCCCCAGCTTGGCATAGGGTAACCCTTGTAAAGAGGGAGAAATATCCTTTGTAGCTGAAGAGGGAAGGAGGTGCCTCAAACTATTTGACATCTGCTAGCAGGTGGGAACAAGAGACTGCCAAGCAGAGTCAAAGACAGATTGGGCACTGGTGCCTCTTCATTTCTGAAGATGGTCAAGCAGCGAGGGCCCTTCTGATAGTCCCATCTAGTTCCCTTCACATGGTAAAGCCTACTGAACTTCTTAAAGCTCTTATCTTCTGGTGAGTTAGAACATAGCTTTTTCTTTCAGAAAGACAGGTGATCTTAAAGTCTTTAAATAAGGGAATGACCACGTATTTCAGTCAATTATTCTGAAGGTTTTAAAGTCCATTTCACTTCTTTTGAATCTGAATTTGTCTAACATTAGCTGTGCCTTTGTCTGATGTATTAAGGAGCCCTCTGCTGTCAGAAATCTTCTCCCCATGCTTGGTATTAATAAACTTTGCTGATTGATGATGAATTTTTAACACCCAGAGTACAGTTTTGAAGGTATGAGGAGATGACTAGTGGAATTTGAAGTGGGATGTGAGGAATTATTGGTGGCAGAAGAAATGGATGGACAGAGAAGAGCAACAGTATGCAGAGACAGTGGATTTCTTTTTCTTCCCAAGGTGGCGAGGCAGAAGTGAAAGAAGTATGTGGGTAAAGATGAAGATCCAGTTAGGGAAAGATACAGGAATATAAGAGAAAAGGTCTAGAGAATAGACGCAGGAAAAAAAAAAAAGTAGTGTGAAAAGAGAAGCATCATAAAGCTATTAAAGGACAGAAAAGAGAAAAAAACGTAGTCTGCAGGGGCCCATAAGGTCAGGACAAATGGGGAAATAGATTAGGTTAAGAACGTAACTCAGAGTAGCAGTCATTCACCTTGGGTACTATGGACTACAGCTTCTCAAGCAGTGGGTAGTTTCCTATCTCACAGGAGGCCAGCAGGCTCAGCTCATTATGGCTTTGAAAATGTACTGCTTAATCTTCAGGTTGGAGAGGGGCTGGTACAGTTTTGAAAGGTCGGAACACATTCAGACTTCATGAAAAAGACTGGCCAAATTTTCTGCCCAAGGCCCTTCTGTGCTCGGGATTAAAACTCCAGTGTTCAGGGCATAACGAAAGGGAGGCCTAATTAGGCAAGGAAAAAAATCTTCTGACACACATAGCTTTTTTTTTTTTTTTTTTCCTACTAACAAAAGAACAAAGAACAGGGTAAAACTTTCCGAGGGTAAGCGTACTGTTAGTTTTCTCAAGTCGTTTCTCTTCCAGCCCTCTCCAGAGCGGTACCTCTCGCTGCTCTGGTGGCTGGAACATCGCAATTTGGACATGTTCCTCACCCGCTGCCCGCTCATGGTGCAGCCTGGGACTGGGCACTTAACTCTCTGGCTTCAAGTTATGCCAAACAGCTCTGACCGGTGGTTTCCTATCTCAAGGGCAGCTGAAAAGATGGGATCAGCGTGGCTTGTAAAACACTGCAAAATCATTAGGCGCAAATGGCAAGGTTGCCTTTATCTTTGGGTTTGACGCAGTTCAGTATGAAGAATTCTTGCATCTTCACCTCAAATATTGTGTCATTTCTCTCCTGTCTTCCTTTACCTGTGAAATAACTCTGATAATGCTTTTCATTGATGCCACAAGACCACTGAGTATGGGGTAAGGAGTTCTTTGTGCTTTGAAGGTATTAGTATTCTCCTCTTAAATATGGATAAAATTCTTCAGACAAGATAAATTCTGGTTGGTTTCTATTAAGGAAAAAAAAAGTATTTCTGAAGGACTTAGATTTTCTTTTCAAAACACATGCCTAGTCCTAACCAATCTGAGAAAATAGAGACAAAAGATAATTTCTGGGTTGCCATTGAAGGCCAAGCACTGAAATGGTGCCAACCTGGACCAATAAACCTCACTTTTAAGAAGGTATGTGCTTTTAAGAAGATGGGGGAAAAGAAAAAAAAAGCCAGCCCTTCAAACTGCTTTTGAGTGGTTGACTTGTCTCTGATTTGGATGAACTGCATGGAAGTGAACTTCATGACGCTCACTGCTTACTAGAAACACATATCTGGGTATTCTTGGTGACTGATGGATCACAGAGCATTGTATTCCAACATCTTTCAAACAAGGCTATCCCCTTGCATTTGTGCAAGTAAAGAAAAATAAAATTACTCAGAAGGAGAAAAAAAAGCAAGAACTGCTGGAAACATGAAAGTAATTTCTAAAGCCATTTCTGCCCATTGCTGGTATGAGAAGAATTTTCATTCTCTTTAAGGCTATTTAAAATATACTTTGGGGCTAAAATAACAATACAATCCAATCCATTCTCAGCCCTGAAACCACAATGGGTAACAGATCCTTGTTGCCACATCACATCCAATGAGATAGCTTACTGGAAGAATTGGTCAAAAAACCTCATTATTGATTGCAAAAAAGAAAAGTAAAAGAAAAGAAAATGTTCTCATTCCCCTTCCTCTCATTCTTTTTTCAAGGCAGAAAAAAAAGCAGCAAAACACTATTCTCATTGTTTAATTAAAAATAACTCCCTGTTTTTCGGTGATTTTAATTTCTGTGAATTTTAATTCTCCTTTTTTACGTGAGATGAAATACCAGAAAACTGTGAAAGCTGTTAAAATTTTCATTATTTTTTTTCATTTTTAATTCAGTATAAAAGATTATTCTCTCACTTTCTGCTGCCCTCCTGCCTCTCTTTTCCATATTCATGCAGACTCCTGGCTGACTCTGAATGGCACTTAACTGTTTCACTCATTAGAATGAGCAAGTGGCAGCTCCATAACTTTGTTAATTTAAGGTGAGATCATGGTAGGGACCACTCTGGATTCTGGAAATGACACAGCTTCTTGAAGATACTCTTTGTGAAGCAAGTAAGGAATATGATAGTATCATTTCTAATCAGGATGAATATCATTGCAGTCAGCAGTAGGTGTCACAAGCTATGTGGGTACATCGGGGGTCTGACATAAGAACACTTGTGTTCATAATGTTTCTGTCACTTATTCGATGCACTGTCTCTGACTTCTCTATTTTTGGCTTGTTTTCTGCATTAGGACAACATGGCACAGGTAATAAACCTAAATGCCTTTCATTTATTTGAGAGATTACTTGAGGAGTTATGTATATGTATGGCAGGAGGATTTGGGATTGTTCTTATTGAAAAGCCAGCACTGCCGGCTTGGTCTGAGCTGCCGTTTATGTCCATGATGAAAGCATGCTTTTTTTTCGAAAACACTGAATAATGGTGAAATTAGGATGCTCTGTGATGATGGAATTAAAACTCATAATCTTAGAACAGATGTTGATGCTGTGTTGCTGTCCACCTGCAGCACCCTTTGTATTGAGCCACCAGAAATGGTAGTAGTATTAAGAAGGAAAACTTAAGTGGGCATTAGTGACCAGATGGGTGCAGCTGATTTGTTACATTCCCACCATTTTGCATTTGAGCTGTTTATTTGCACTCTCTGGCTGTCAGTCATCACATGAATTAGAATTGAAAGACTCTTCCCCCTCTATGGGATCTATGGGATCTATAGGTCCCTCAGCCTCTCTGGGTGAGACTGTGCTGTTTAGTTCTGTGTTGTGTAGTTTCTGTCCTCTCCAGGTAGGGCTCTGCAGATTGGCATCCCAATTTAGTCTGCTTCCAAGAAATGCCAGACAAAAGAGAGGCAAAAATTTGTCCCAGTAGGATTAGAGGAAACCTTGAGTGATTTGACCCAGTCAACAACTGTCAGGAAGCATTGCCACTTGAGGAAAAGTAAATGCTTCATTATTGCTGCTAGACAGACGCACCTCCATAAAACACCTGGAAGTGGTTCACAGACCACAGACGGAACGTCACCGAGATTGATTTTTTTTTTTTTTCTTTAATGGGGAGAGAGAGCAGACCACATATTTTTAGACATAAATTGATCATCAGTTAAGGCGAGGAAGTAATCTATTGGATTTGAGTCTCATGGAGAAATCAAGTATGTTATAAGGTGATGTCCCTTTCGTCAGATGTTGACCACCGTAGGGGGAAGGACATCAGACTGCCCAAACCATCGCTTTGAAGAGCTCTACAGGAGAGATATGTTACTTGTGGTGAGACTGAAGGTGAAAGAGGTAACCACAGAGTAAGCTGCTGAGGATGCGGATTGTGGGAAGCACTGCTGATAGGTGGCAGATGGTTGGATTGATTAGGGCAGCACCAGGGACTAGTAGTTTTCTTTCACCATCCCATGGTGAAGTTAAACCTGCTGCTGACAGTAATGAAGAATAGCTAATACAGATCAGACTCTGCCAAAGTAACAGCATTGGCATCGAGAGCAGAAAGTTTTTCAGATTTCTGTGTGTGTGCACTTGCTACTGGTGTTCCTGGTGGGTGGCTGAATCATCCTGATGGCATTCAACAGGAACCAGCTGCTGAGAATATTAAAATGCAAGCATTTATTCCTCTAGAGAGACAGTAGCATCTGCAAAGTTTTCCTGTCTTGATAGTACAGATAATCCCAGGGAGTATTCTCTAGTAGTTTTTAACTCTCAATTCATTTACGCGTATTTTTTTAAAGCTGTATGTGCTTTGTGTCAGCACAGGAAGGTGAGCCTGGTCCTAGATCTGAGGCCGTGACTGTCCTAGGCGGGTAGTTTGCAAGCCCTCTGCTCAGGCTGAAGTACCTTACGTGAGGAAAAGGAAATTGGGCTTTGCCTCCTTCTCCCCCCAGCACCTTTTTATTTCCACCCTCCTCCTCTCAGACAGAACCGCCTTGCAGGTTGTGATGCCACCACACAGGAGTCCTCTGCCGAGCCATGATTCTGTAAGTTCCATATCAGCCTGAGCTTTCTCTTAAAATTCATGGTGGCAGCAACTGTAAGAAATGGTAAAAATGGCAAGAAAGCGATTTAATTATCTGATAGAATAGGATGTTGAACATACCCTTTATTGTTTGTATTCATTGCTCCCAAAGAGGGTAAGCAACACTCCCCAGCTCTGAACTGCTTATAGTCTACGGAGGACAACTCTAGAAAGGAAAGTGAGCGCTGGCAACTTTCATTAATCCGGTTGGGAAGAAGGAACACTCATCACCTACCAGAAGATGGCTCTTGGTCTGACATGGCCATATCACCAAACATCATAACCACACAGCTGAAGGAATGGGCAAAAGCAGATAGTAGCAACAAGGAGGTGGGGGGGAGGGGACAAGGCGGCAGTTTCTTCTTATAAGCCTTTTGCCCAGCTCTGCATATCTCTTCTACTTTCCGTAGAAGGAGTTCTCATGCTAATAGCGTGTGAATTCACGTACTAAAGGTATTTGCAGGAAGGGAAAGGCAGAGAATCTGCCTGTGACATAGGATGTGAGAAAAGGTGCAGGATTGTTTTAGGGAGAAAGAGCAACAGAGTTCTTTTGCAGAGTGGCTGCAGTGTTGGCATGGAGAGGAGAAACAAGCTGTAGGCAGCCAGAGCTGTGTGGCAAAATAAATGGTGAAGACTGTGATTTTATTTATAAGGCAGCGTAATTCAGTGTGGTCATCGCAGTAACATTTTGTTAAGGTATTTTATTCTTACCTAAATAGACTTGTGTAAAATGCCTGCCTCATACCTGCAAGGCTGTGAATAGTTTGGCTCCAGTTTTCTAAGTTAGCATATTAGCACGTTGCGCCCAAAGACCAAACTCACCCAAGGCAGCAAACCTCTGTTCCTGCTTCCACCTTTTGTCATCTCCAGTCATCCTCAGAGCCTGGCAGGGTGCGTCAGCCAGTCAAGGTTTTGACAGGATCTTACAGACACAAGAGGGACTGCAAACATCACTCTACGAAGTTTATTGATAGCCTCTCTCATGATGTGACAGGCCAAGGAAGGCTGTTGCAGGAGAGGTGACAGCAGTGGCAGCACTTTATAGCCCTTCCTGATTTCAGCTTCTCCTTGGAAAGAGCTGCTGAAACCTCTCAGCAGTGTTAGACGTATAGTTTAATCTCAGTGAGACATCACAGTGATGATGCATACATCAAAGACTCTGTTGTGCTTTCCCCTTTTTGTGTGAGTTATGTTTGCTCATTTGTTTAAAAAAATAGCATAATGATTTCAATTTTAAGAGGCTTAAGCCCAAAGCTTTGGAAAGTCTTAACAAAGAATGATTTAATGAACTGGCTATTGTGTTTATTGTTGTGCTCAGCTACTTAAGTATGTCATAGGCTCTGCAATACAAACAATTAATGGTCAAGCTTCTGAGCTCAAGTGCTGAGGTCTTCTGCTTTCAGAAAAGGAGAAGTAGCATTTGAGGTCTGTTCCCACTTAAGCAGCAGTGCAATAAAACTCCAGTGGATTTAGACTAAATGCTTTGGGGCTGGATTTGTTGTTTGTTTGTCGGTACAACAATATAAAGCAGAACTTAATCCTGAATAAGAGCAGCACTGGAAAATTTCAGGAAAATGTTGAATAATACTCAGGCATTTTCACTCCAGCATTTCCTCTAAGGACATACCTCTGTGTGAAAACAGTCATAGGGAGGAAACGATTCTTGAGCTTTGCCTTGATAATGCTGAGGTGTGAGTGAGCTTTCCACCAGGAGGGTCCTGCCCACCAGACGTAGGGATGGGCTGATCCTCATTGCACACCCTGAGAACCCACGTTGTTAGACCACAGGGCATCAGATGGCTCTTCACGCAGCTCAACTGATGGTATGAGGTTGGTGTCCATCTCGAAAGCTACACAGCGTGTACCCCAACAACTCCTGGGGACTTAGGTTCTCCAATGCAATGTAGGCTATGAATAATCTTAAAAAAGGATCAAATTCCTTTTTTTTTTTTTTAAATGAAAATACTTCTGCTTTTCAGTTTTATGATTTCTAAGTATGTTAGCTAACTTCAGCTCCAGGTAAAGTAGGCAGGAAGCATCACATTAAGGCTTCTGTGTTTTGTTACGGGTGCTTCATGTCTTCTCTTTTCACTGCTTATCTGCACTTCGTATTTGCCACTGTAAAATGATAGTGAGGAGATGGAGGTTAAAGAAAAATAATGAATTTTTAGAGCCATTTATTGTCCTCAAACAGCATGATCCTCTAGGGCAATACCCCCCACCTAGTCTAAGCAGCCAGCAAAGAGACATTTGGACACAAATTCAGCCACTAGGAATGAAGTCAGAGCTCAGAGCTATAATAATAAATTCCATCCTGAGAAGAAAGGAAAGACTGAAGCTGCCAGTGGAGCAACTGAGTATCTGTGGAGCTATGACTTGCTTCTCCCTTTGCCATCCCATGGCTGAAATCACACTATGTCTGTGAGTTATCAGCCTCTCTAGCCACAGGATAACACAAGCCTGAAAATCCCCTCAGTGCTGTCCACATAGCAAGAGCTGCCACTTTTTCACTTCTGAATAGTATGTCATACCTGAGTAGTAAACTACACCAACTCTGTAATAAATGTGATAATCACAGTTAACTGCTGCATTTACTTTACTAGGAACGCTTTGTGCCAGCATTTTGGTCAAGCCCTCCACCTTTCTCCAGCCCAGTCCAGTCAGCAGATGCTTCCCCTGACTGTTGCCTTTTCAGTCAGCCCCGTAGTGTGGTAAATAAATGTGCCATCAGCATAACATGTGCTACCAACTTCCCTCTTCATCTCTAGTCTATTTACATTCAGTGTAATTCTTTGACTGGCGCCAGCTCACTCGCAATGCTCTGTCCTCAGCCTTTTGTTCTTCAGCTTTGCTCTGTGGGTGAAAGGAATAAACAGCAGCTGGTGGAACCCAGCGGCTGAAATAGTTGAGTTCACATCTTTAAGAACAGAATCTGTGGGGATTTTTGCTCCTTTGTATTTTTTTTTTTCCCTTGAAGACTGGGAAAAAGTGCTATGCGTGCATGGTCTGGTGTGGCAAGTCTTTGACACCTGAAACAGTAGTTGTTCATAGAGCTGTTTCGAAGAGAAAGCTTGGATTCAGCAAATATACCAGGGCCACAGAAGAAGAGCTGTGGTAGCCCACAGACTTCCCTGCAGCCTGATAACTTGCTTGACATCATTAGGATTTTCTTAAAATTCCTTTATGCCATTCCCTTTTCACAGGGAGATTTCCTTCTGTTCTGAAACCTCGAAAGTTCCCTGGTTCAGGTGGTTACTGTACTCTCTCTCTAGCTACAAAAAGGAAATGTAAACCCATGGGGATGCGCAGTTGTGTGAAAGTGGAAGCAAAGGGAAGGTGTATTCCCTGGGTGAGGATGCAAAGCTCTTGGATCGTACAGATAAGTATGTTAATACTTTGTGTGCTTTTCGAGAAGAGAGTGGCAGGGTGATCTCAGTTGCCTCAGGGCCATGCTGGACAAATGCAATGACAAAGCTGATAGAGTGTTAGTTCGGTGCTTTCCAAGGGGACTGAGCCCTGAGACGAATACCCACATAGCACAGGCTTGATAGCTTCTCTTCAAATTACATTAATAAGGTATCTTATCTTTTCATTTATTTTATGAAAGAAAAAGACAAAGATGAAGCTGGAAGAAGAGTATTGCTCTCTAGTTTGTGGAGCAACATTGGTCTTTATGCCTTAGAACAGACAGAACATTTTCTTGCTTTTTAAAAGAGGAAGAAAAGATGATGAAGATAAACATTTTATACCCTTAAGCGCGTATTTCAAAAGTAACTTCTAGAATTCCTGGTAGTATCTTTAGAAATGTGGGATTTGGGAGCAACTCGAGTTCTGTTCTAGGCCCATGGGCAGTTTTATTCCAAATCTCTTTCTCTGAAACCTGGTTGTGAGCAGGTATTTGAAATTTGGCATATCAGAATGAGACTCCTGTGAAAGTTTGGCAAAGCCCAACACAAGGCAGATAGGGGGGGAGTACTGGAGACCAGGACACAATATTGGGTCTGTCACTAGATGTTTGGGGGAAATCTGAGTGATCCTTCACAGAGATTTAGCAGAGGGCTAGAAAATCCGAGAGACATAGAACAGTCTTCGGCTTTTTGCAGCCTATGGTGTCCAAGTACACAGAACACTGTAGAGAACAAAGAAAAAGTCAAAAAGGACATTTCTGCTCCCACATTTTCTCAGTCACTCTTACAGGGTAACAGTTTCTCTATTAGTAACTTGCAGTTCCAGCTACAAGCTACAGAGATAGATATTCATTCAAAGATGATGAAGCCTTCATTGTTTTTAGAAAGTTCATCACAGCACATTTACTTGTACACTGTAAAGTATTTTCACAAATTAAACCTAAGCAGTTGTCAAAATAAATGAACAAAGTATGGTCTGTGATGTTTTATCCTTAATTTATTTATATCTTGTATTGTCTGTTCAAGTGTTTGTTAATTTGAAAAATTCAGTTATTTGTAATAGGTCAGCATCCTAACTGTTAGCTTGAATTAGCAAGATTGTTTTGTTGTGGTTTTTTTTTTCTGACCAGATATGCTCCTAATAGCAAAAGTATTAGCTGAAACGCAGTTATGTTTGGGCTGGAAGAACTGTGGTCACTACAGATAATCCAAAGGACTATTCTGTGATGGATTATCCTAGATGAAGGTTTTCCCGAACTGCCTGCTCTCTGAAAGGTCGCATCGCTTCTGTGCTAGACTCGGTGTCAAGCCACATTTTGGTGTTTGCAGGAGGAGGGATTTCAAAAGGAAGGGATGGAGGTGGCAGAACTGGGTGCCATGTGGTAGGCATGTCAGCGGAGGGAAAGGCATGCCACACACCTGCTTTGGGGCTCTGCCGTGCCACAAGTTAACATTTTGATGAGCAATTTCCATTCTGTTGTTTTCTCTCAACACATGGGGTTCAAAAAACAGTTAGAAGAAAACTGTACCCATTTGCTCATCCCAGAAGCCTGTGATTTCAGAAGACTCTGCCAGATGAATTCTCGCGTATACAGTACTTCGGAGTTGAAACACACAGAGGACTACAGTTTATCTTTTGAAATTGGAGCATGATGGCCAAAGAACAATAGGTGTGCATTGCTCTAACTTTATGGAATGCTACTGACTGCTGGTTTATAAAGCTCAAGAAACCCTCTTTTGCTGTAATCAAAACTTGCAGGAGTTTCTTAAGTCTATATAATTGTCATGAATACTAACCTCTACAGGGTTTTTTTCAGTGGCTATATTCCCAAAAATAGAGAAATGCAATCTTTTTGCTGACTGCATATCTGCAAAGAACCTGCTTTCTATAATCACCCTACTTGAACTAGATTTCCTTTAAACCTGCACTAGAATGACAGACTATCATCTAATGATGTGCTACGTTGAAATATTTCCTTTTTGTCCATACTAGCTCTATAACACCTTCTTTAGGGGGGGAACAGGACAAGAGGAGAGGTGGCAGGGCAAATGGCTGCAGAATTCCATTGGCGTGACTGCAGAAGTGACGTGGGTCTCGCAGAAACACTGCTAGCACGACTATGTATTTTAGTCAGAAATAGGCTAGTCCTTTGCTAATTTACCCAGAGAAGTAACTGTTAGGTGCTTGAGGAAAGAATTAGACTTGTATTTCCTGGTTAAACCTTTAATCTGATATTCATTTAGCCGATTTGGTCGTAAATTTTGGCTACTGAAAATATTCTAGCTTGTGGTAGGCCTGTATGTGTAATTGGAAAATAGAAGAGGTTCTCTCACTTTATTCTGACATTTATCTCCATCCTCCTTAAGGCAGGAGAAAAGCCAAGGGATTTAGCATCTTCCTTCTTTTCTTGCAACCTACTGAGACTAACTATGGTTAGAAGCTATTCTTGATGCATTTTCTAGAAGGTTGTCCATGCTGCTAGAAACCTTTTGTTGCTGAAGTCTGAAGCATTAAATCATTCAATAACCCCTTATTTTTGTCTTCCGTGAGAGTGTCAGCTTGTAAAAAGTGACACGATCAACACAAAAGTCAGCCTGTGACATGCCCTTTCACCCACAGATCGTGTTCATGCACTCCCTAGTAGAGCAGTTTAAAGGTTTCCAGTAACCTTTTAATGGAGGTAATTTCACTGGTCCCTTTCAAGGGGTCCACTTGATTATATACCGGTAAAAGAGAGATGGTATTTGAGAATGGTTGATACACTCACAGTTTTTTTAAGCAAAGACCTTGTCGAGTTCCTCCACAGTCAGTCTCCTTGGGCTAAAATTTCAAACTATTACATGGGGATTTAGCCACTCATTTCCTATAAACATCAATGGGAGTCATGTGGCTAAATCCCTGTGCAACGCATTGAAAATGTATTCCCTTATGTTTAAACTCATTTTGATGCAGATGCTTTCTTCTGCAGGAAACAACTGAAACGAAGAAGCCATTTATTTCTTTCATTTGTCTGCCCCAGATCACCAAACCCCCAAATTATCTTCTCTTCTGCCTTGGTACCAGAGTGTCCCACAGGATTTGCTGAATCTGTGTGTGACACTAAGTCAGAGGCCAAGCTTCAAGACGTTAGGACAATGGATGCTAATTTGTATTTATTACCTACTCATGTGTGGGGAAAATTGGACAGATGACAGGCTGTCCCTTCACCCATGAGAACCAGATTGCTCATTTCTTTCAGTTCTCCTTCACCTGCTGTATCACATATTAAAGGAGGGACCACATGCTGCTTTGAGTGAATTTAACTAGTGATCTTTGACTACAGGTTACAGTGTAGGATCAATGCTTGGTTCTCAGTTGATTTGTGCTTTGGGATACTCTCCCACAAGGTTAATGGATCTGCTGTGATCACGATATGGAGATTCTACTTTACTAACTTCCTTAGTGAGGAAGAGGGTCTTTTAAACTAATTATTGGAGGGAGGGGAAATGAAAGGCTATCAGGATGTAGGCACAAATGTGAATATACTATTTCAAAATCATCGGGCATGATTTTCAATAATGGCATATGTGTGTTAAGATGCAATTTTGTGCCTGGAAAGAATTGTGTTCATTATAAATGGCAGGTGCTTTTAAAGCGTTTAAATATTGCATTTTCTATTTCCACCTGCACACCAGGTAACTGGGTATTAATATGCTACTAGTTGAGCCCATGATTCATTGCAGGTGCAGTGCTTGGGAAATCAAGGATTGCATTGAGGTCCTGATGAAAATCATGCCCTCAGGCACATCTGAGCTCCATTTTGATCAACAAGCCAAAAATAAGACTTTTATTTCAATTACGGTTCGTCTGATTTTGAACTTAATGATGCAACTCGAAGTCTATTGGCTTAGCTCCTGAGACCCAGGAAGGAGGCTGTCTGGGACCTTGTCTATTCAGTGGAATAGAGGTTCCCATTAAATTCACTCTGATCTGATTACATGTCTTTTATTTGGTCAGAAGCTCTATTTTTGCTCTTCCTGGCCTTATTGAATCTGTTGTTGATTCATTGTGCAGACTTGGTATTAATGAAAAAGACTGCCTCACTCAGGTCTCTCTAGAGGGTGAGATTTTCCATGGCCTTGTGTCTGTACCACGCGTTGGAAGCACAGACTCCGATGGGCTGCCTTGTGAAACTAGATTCGAGCAGAGCTTTATTAATAGGCTGATGAGATGTATCAGCTTGGCGAGGCTGCCTGCCTCCATAATGAGCGAGGGCTGTATTTTACTTGCCTTAACGAACAGAAAAATCCTCAGCGATGCTTTTCCTGTCCCCCTGCTATCCCTGCTCCACATTCCTCTTTCAAAGACCTCTTTAAAGGTCTCTATTATCCCAGCTGCCTTTAGGTGTCACTCGAAGCTTTGGGTTCCTCCTGTTCATCTGGCCCTTTGTGTGCTGAGCCCTGCTCTCCCATTCAGCTGCCCCAGAGTCTTGGCAGCCCACTGGTCACCCCCCAACTACTGCCTCCCTCGTTTCTTGTTGGCACCGGCTGTCCGCACTAGTTGCACGTTGTTCCAGTTCAGTATTTAAATAGCATTGAAGAAATGAAAGTAATTAATTTTGGTAGCTTTTCTCATTTTAAGTGAAGCTGGATGTCGAAGTCTGCACCTGCGTTACTGGATTGGAAACTCTGGCACAGGAGAGCACAGTTGCCCTAAAATATGTCATGGGCAGAAGACCTGTAGTTTTGCCTTGCGTAAGGGTGAAAGGGCTGACTTCTGTCCGATGTTGCCAAGGTGTCCTAACTCCTTTTGCTACTGGACTTCAGGAAGTGTAAATCTGGTCTTTTCTGTTTTGAGATGGATCTGAACATTTTCAAGTGGGCCAAGTACTTTCTTGGCCTTCTGACTAAGCTTAGGTCGCTCATATGGTAAATCATTAATTTGGAGACTATATTCTGCCTTTGCTGGGAGTTAAGAGTGGTGTTCTAATAGCTTCCTTCCATCTGGAACAGTCATAAACCAGATGGATAAGGGATTGGCACCACTTATTTTGAGTCTTTACCCAATTCACACTGTGTAAAGGGACCTTGCAATATTTCCCAGACAATTGTTGCATGTATCCAGAATCACAAGTGAAAAATATCAGGATCGGATGAGTGGGCTGCCTCTTGGGGAAAGTTTTGGAGAGGTGAGCAGTAAAAATTATACCTTCCTTTAGCAATATTATATTGGAGTCCATGATTAAGAAGCATATGTAAGATCGGTTTGTATCTAAGAATTATTTGAAAACGGAATTGTCTAATTTGAGTTCCAAAGTATATAGCACCTTGGATTAAGCCAATTCAATGCAGAAGTTATTTCTTAAACAGAATGGGAAGTTTTCAAGGATGCTGTGTATAAAGACCTTGGCATCTTGTCTTACTAGATCCATTGTCTTCCTCCCTGCTTTCATGAAAATAAATTCATCACTCTGCATTTCAGTACATTCCTTTAATATGATTTAGTAAGAATGAGAAAATTGCCAGAAACTAGAAGTTGCCCCTATAGTTATTTATTTTTGGTAAATTAGAAATACTAATATTTTCATTAGTGAATGGCTAGAAGGAAGAAGTCAAGCAGTTCTGGTGTGTTGCAGATGGCGTTTATTATACAGAGTGTTTTTGTTTATAATACGTCTTTAAAGAACTGCTCTTTGGCCCAGGCCATACCGTAGGCTTTAGGAGTTGCATCAGAACACTTTTGATGCTGCTGAATACCAGAGCAGATAAGTAATGGTAGCCTATTTTATTTTAGCTTAAAGAAACAAAAAAATCAAGGAAGACTGTAAAATTCAGGTGAGAAAACTGAAAGGTTGAGAAAGGCTTCCTAAACATACCAGAGAAGTCATGGAGACATAGTATTACAAAGCGCAGGAAGGGAAGCAGGAAGGTGAGTGTGCCCAAATGGGTGAAGGTATAAGAGCTTGTTCAAGCCAAACAAATACTATTCACTAAATACAAGTCTAGGCCAAACAGAGCCATAAGAAAGGTGTATGAAACTCAGATAAAACTTACAGAAAAAAATGATGCAACAGTGGTTAAAAGAACAAAGAGCAAACCCATAGAAAGACACAGCTTCTATACTTGAGCTTGAAAGTCTGAGGAGAGGAATGGACAGGGCCACTATGAAAGAAGAGAGGAAACATTTAAGGATAGGAATACTGCCATGTTGTAATGAATGTATTTTCGTTTGCCATCGTTGTATATATTGGAGGAGCCCTTTATGATTTTCAGCTGGATAAGATCCTCTGTAGAGCACTTTCACAGAGGGTGTATGGAAAAAGAAAAAAAAATTAAATAGTGACATATTATCTAGAATCATGTTGCATGTGAATCCTGGAGCATTCAGGGAACTGAGAAGAAGGTGTTGGTGCTCCTAGCCAAAACCAATGCAATCTGTTCTTAGAATTAGCTGGAGAAATAAGAAGATTCAAAGGTTCCTCTATTACTTGGAAAGACCCAACTTAAGAATGAGTTTAGCAAACTTTGCTCCAGTAGTTTGTAAACTGTTCACCACTATAGTTAAAACCATAAACAAATTTCTGTAGGCTGACGAGTCTTCACTGGCTCTTTCCACCTGGTTGGAAGAATCTGTCTGTGCCTGAGTGCCTCAATGCCTAATGCCTCCTGTCCTGAACAGGCGATCCCTCTGTTCCCAGGTGTCGTCTCTGCAGAAGGGCACCTTTTGAAGCACCAAGTGCCAGGACGTTCTGCCGCTTCCCGCTACCAGCTAGGTGCTGGTCTGGGAAGCAGTAATCAACAGCTAGCGTTGCGTATTGCGTCCAGGATCCATTTCCTAGGCTATCCGTGAGGACAGAAGAGATGGGGCAAATGTTATCGCTACGGAAGTTAATAATTCAGCCCAGTCTGTCTTTGTGGTTTCATGATAAGGACTGTACTAGAAGAGCCAGTTCCTTTTAGCAGTTTCTCCCTGAAATGTGCTGGAATGTGAAGTGTTCAGATGAAATCCTTTGTGCCAGCACCTCTCTCTCTTCGTCTTATGCCATTCCCAAATTGCAAATTTGTCTCAAAAAAGATGCTAAATTGAGGTATTGGGTCAAGAAATGTGTCCCTTAGAGTAACTCATTAGAAAACACTTAAAATACAGCTGTGCCTCTTCTTACGAAATCAAATTAAACTGAACTATTAAAAAAAAAGTGAACAAAAGCACCAAAGTAATAAGCAGAAACATATTGGCATTCAACATTGGTTCACCTGACCCTCATAATATGTAAGTACACAATTTAATCACTTACAAACTTCAGAAGAGAACACAGCCTGTTAACGGCATTAGTCCAGTCTCTCTATTGCCATGTTGGTAGTACCAACAAACCAGCTGGACAAACCAGCGAGTAAAATTTAAACTTGCACCTAGTATTTGCTACTAACTCCTTAAATTGGTGCTGGATGAATGCCAAAAATTCTGCTCAAACAAGGGACCTGCAGGAAATTAACAGCTTTTCTCTCTTAAAATACCAGAGCTATAGAAGCTGAATACCCAGTACCGTGGTTCTCAACTTTCCGAAGTCACACGAGCTGTTTTTCAGTAATTGCCCCAATCATTCACAGTATTAAAATTACATTAGTCTGGTGGCCATCTTGCCTTTGCCATTTTGGTTCGGTACATCTTCGGTCATCTCTTGGGAACTAGAAAATTTGGAAACAAAAGGCCTGGTCCTGCTCAGCCAGCCAGTGTCACTGATGTCAGTGAGACTACCAGAATAAGAAAGGCCTGCGAGGATTAGGCTCTCGGTGTTCATACCGACTGAAAAATGGGTTGGGATCCTGTTCAAATTGTCTGACGGTGGTGGCAGCTGGAGCTGCTTGGTTTTGAAACCTGACATCTTCTGACCTGCCTGTGTTAGAGGCACTTTTGTGGCTCCGTAGCAAAGCTTTCAAGGCCAGTATCTTGTTCCAGCACCAGTCCCAGATTATGATCAAAAAAAAAAAAAAGACAATTCTCTCTGTCCTCAATGAAACAAACTAGTGCAGAAACGGAGTCTCACAGAATGATATCTGCCATTCAGAGGAACAAAAGGCTGAGCTGGGAAGGTAATCATTTTGGCTTTTCTTGCTTATGCTTGACTGATTCCTAACCTTAGTATTAACATAAAGTAGAGCTACTTATCTGTTTTCTGTGAGCATTGGTATTATCTTTAAAGAATTGCAAATGCCTTACAGAAGTGTTTTTGTAGCTCACCCTAATGACCAGTAAGTTGGAAACAGGGATCTTAAGATATAGATTACTGATGTGATCATTTGCCCCAGTTGCAGCCTTTCTAGATAATCTCTAATGCAACAGGCATTAAAAAAATACAGCATGTGATAACAGGGACTGCTTACTTGCTCCATAGCAGAGCTACGAAGAACTCTGTATTTTCACATTGCAAACCTTGGCAAAGATATAATGCTGTATATGACAAATTTTCAGAAATGATGCAATTTTGCTTTCATGCCCAGGAATAAAACAGGCTAAGGTACAAACCAATAGAAAATTTAATGGTGGGGGAAATACCCCAAGAGCCTTGGATGCTATTTTTTTATAGACTTTAGACATTAGCAAATATTTTTTAAAGACTATACCAGGACAAAGAGTTCTCTGGACTCTTTGCTCTGAAAACGACAAAAATAAGCATCTGACATTAAATACAGTAATAAAAGTACCTTCTCAAACTGTATCCTGATTTGACAAATCTTGACTGAAAGTAAGTGAAATAGCTGAAATGCCAACCCCTGACAAAAAGATGTTAGAATGAAAAAATGCATCATCTAGGTTAATAATTGCTCTCTCTGTTATTAAAATTGGAAAGAATAGTTTGTTTACCCCTGGATTATTCAGCTATTGTCTTAATAGACCAACGCAGAAGTTTTCCAAATTTCTCGCAGTTTTACAAAACACCAGTTCATTGCTGCAACCTAGAGTGAAGCTGTTTACAGCTCTGTGCTAAGTAGAAAGTTCAAATCAATTATTGTCCATTAGAGTTAGGTATAACTGATGAAATATCCCCAGAGGAGTATTGTAAATGTATCAAGATGTCCTCCCCCATTACAGAAATGGGGAGGCATGGTGAATTACTTACCTTCTCTCTTACACTTAATGTCTCTGAAATGCTGCCAGGCAGAAAAGGCTTATCTGGTCTCACTGGGTTTAAGAGAGGTCTATGCTGTAGTCTGGCATACAGGGTAGGGAAAAAAGGCAGTAGTACTGAGGGCAGACCCACATTAAGCTTTATTCTCAGACAGGACCAAGAACAAAACAAAACCCACAAAACCCAAAACAAAACAACCAAACAACAACAACAAAACAAACAAGCAAACAAACAAAAAACAGAGAAAAGCTACTCAGTAACCAGCAGTGGATTCAAAATACATGCAGGAAATATCTGATTCGAAAATCAGTACTAGGGAGGTTTTTTTATAATGTAACTGAAATCTTTGTGCAGTGAGCGAGATAATAAATTCTCTCATTAAAATGTACACTGAAATAGTGTTGGGGCAGAACGTAGAAACAATAGAAACCAAGAAATCCGTGCTTAAGGATGTCTCCAAATGCCAGCGCACAGTGAGCATAGTATCGAAAGTAGCCTAGTGCTCACTGTTTGTCTCCATCAGGAAAAGAGCCCTCAGCCTACTTCTCACTTGCTATGTGTCTAGTTCCTGGACAGTACTTGAAGATGTAAAGAAATAGGGAAAGACAAGGTTCTTTGCACCAAGCAATCATTATTTGTGTAAGGCCTTTGCTAGGGGTGTAATGAGGTTTGCGGCTGCCAGACGCGCTTTACTTTTTACGACACCTGACTGAGATGTTCTCAGTTTGGTCTTGCTGCTGGCATACAGGATTGCTCAGTTATGGGCTTCAAGTGACCTCAGCTGCATGTGACAGTCTGTGACAGCAAGCACAAGGCAGTAGAGTTGAGGGGAAAACACACCATTGTGAGACCTCTTGAAGACTGGGTGTAGGAGTAGAACACACTGGCTGAGAAGAGAGGAAAAGAGATACAGGGCTGGGCAACAGCCGTGTTCCTAACTGGTCTGTGAAAGTGAATCTTGATTTAGGCAAGCAGTTCAGGTTTATGAAAGATGCCCTGTGCTCTCTGAGTATCCAGAATGGAAACCAGAAGAAGGAAGAAGTATGCATCTCTCCATAACATCCCCAGAAAATGTTTCCATAACAAATTATAGGCTATGCTGCCCACAGAGAAACCAGGCTCAAGCTTTGCACACTTCAAGCAATTCAATGAAGAAAAGGGAGACGGTAGGATCAGAAGATTAAAAAACCTGCATGGTGTTTTCTTGACCCTTGGGACTTACAGCATAGCAGCTTCTGCTTATCTCGGTTGCAACAAGTGGACACAGAAGGAAAAATAGTTTCAGGTAGCTGAGTTCCAAAGCCATGTGCTGTGTATCATTAATTTCACCCCAAAAATATACATGCATATTACAGGATACAAAGGGAAATTTGCCTGAAACTTATAATTTCTTTGCCTTCCTTTTGACTTCCAGAACTTGAGAGGTTATGATGCTTGTTTTTTTGCTTTAGAAGAGCATCTGCGCACCTGAGCATCAAAAATGACTTCTCTGAGTATTATCCATCCTTCTGAGAACTGTAGAAGAGGATATTAGAGAAGAAAAAGGGGAAAATTAAAGCAAAGATTGAAAGGGCCTGGGAGGAGGGAAAAGGGTGAATTTGAGAACCTGGTGGAAGCTAAGAACTGGGAAAGAAAGAGAGGAGGGTCAGAGAAATGGGAAAACTGGAGCTGGGGGGACAGGAATAGTGAAAGTGGCTGGAAGGGGAAAAAGTATTCAAAACAAAATATTTTGAGAATAAAGGCACAGGACAAAATCTAATGAGAAATAACAAAGCTTCAAGATCTGATGTAATGACCTGAGAGGGCAGGAGGAAAAGGGCCTTGAAGGTCTTTAATCGTGAAGGGGACAGCATGACTATTTTAATAGTTAAATAACTGAACTGGGATTGCTAAGTGTGATTTTCAGATTTCTACTTACTAGTCTCATCTGTGACCCTTAGGCAAGTAACTTGACAACTCCAAGCTGGCATTTCAGGAATGCTGACACCTCAGTAATCCACAAGGATATTGTGAGACCCAATATACTGAAGGTCTTGCAGTAAGCTGATGCTACAGCTGTGTGATTTGCTTAAGTATCTAGAAAAGAAAGAGATGTTGGGAATGCAGATCTATGGAGTGAGACCTAATTTGATATCAGTGGAGTGTAGATTTAGTTGTACAAAATGCTTTCACCTCATAAAAGGATGATGGTAAGATGTATGGTGAGCTCCAGCTCTCCCCCAGTCTTAAGTGTAATTTTCAAAGCTTTGTGCAAAGGAGTTAGTTTTGTCACTCATATCAGAATGCATTAATCACACAACTGAGTGTTGGAATCTGACGGATATCAAGCTATGCACAAACTTCTCTTGGTGTCAGCGGTACACAATCTCAGCACCTCATAATCAGAAGAAATAATTGTTGACAGCTTGGAGTTTTTCGACGTTTTTCTCTGTTATTTTCCCTCCAAGCCACAGTGGCTAAGATAGCCGCTGTCGAGAACGCCGGTCAACATGGCAGTGTGTAAGAAAACAGCCCGCTGGCTCTCCAGAGCTAAGAAGAAACAAATTCACGCGTGTGGCGGGCGTGGTGGCGGATGCGGTGACGCCCCCCCGAGCCGAAACCCGCTCCCGAGGGCTCTGTCCGTGGTGCTGGGAGCCCGGCCCGGCCCGGCCCCGCCCGCCGCCATCCGCCCTCTGCGCCGCTCCCCTGCGGCCTCCCCAGCGCCCGGGGGACAGCGGCTGTTCGCCAGCCCGACCCTTAGCAGGCTGAGGGACTCTAGCACTGCTGAGCCTCGAGGCTGCTTCTTGTAAGGACAAGGAATAATCGTTTAATCTCCCTGCGCTCCAAGATGCGCTTCCCTGCTGCCACTGCTGTCTCGTACCACTGCAGAAATCTTTTCTGTGGGAAGAGAGGGCTGTATGTCGCTCGCAGCCGAGAGTCGGATTTGTTACCTCCACCTCTCTCCTACTCCTTCTGGATGGAGAAGTCTCAAGGACTTGAAGTGGGTTTGCCAGGAAACAGCAAAATACAGCCACAGGCTAAACTGAGTAATTGGTAGGAAGGTTTCTGTTCTCACTGCTGTGAGGGGGCTAGAGGATGTTTGACACCTGACATAACATCTTAAAGTTTGGGAGAGTCACTTTCCTGGAAATCAAAAAAGTCTAAGATAAGTTAGTAACGTAAAACTTCCCATATGAATGTCATAAAGCCTTAATCCCACTCTTTGACACTCTCTAATTCATGATATGCAATTCTTCATAAAGTAAAACCGTTTACAAAAATGTTACAGTTCTTTATCTCACCTATTTGTATTTTGAGTCTTTAATCTTAGGCCTGGCAAAAAAAGCCACAAAATGGCATCTGTGTGTATATTTGTCAGATTCTGTTTTATTCTGACATATTTCTCTCCTAATGAACATTTTAGAAATGTTCAGGTGAAGCCTTTTGTGGTTTTGAGCACTTATGCATTATGTGGAATATATCATCCTGTTTGAAAAGTTTTTCATTCAGTTAAAAACAGGAAGCATATGACTTAGATGACCAGACTCACGGTATAAATAACAAATGGTAAAAAAATTAATCCTTCATATATTGCCAAAGAGATATATACTGTTTATCCAGGCTGTTCAGCTCATCCAACTGAATAACAATATCACTTGAAAAATTAAGACTTGGGTGCCAAAAATAAAAAGGGGTTACATTTTTCCATTCTGAATCAGTTGTTCTGTCAAGTCTACCAATCCTTCTTGACCAACCTTAGAGATAGGAAAGAGCTGTAAACATGTTTTAGAATAACTTGAAAGTTACTTATATGGCTTTTCTGTACATAGTGTTGCTATAAATAGAGTTGCTGATCTCTTGGGACCTTATGAGTCGCCTCTAACCCTGTTCTGCATATCATTTTTGAAAGTGGAAGGAATTGTCTCACTTAGATATGGAATTCTCTTCTTTCTTGTCATCATGAGTTGCAAAATTCACACCTTGTATTTGTCATTGCTCCAGGAATTAAAGTTGCCATTCAAGAACTCTGGACCGCTTTAATTTATGATCAGACATTCAACATCTGGGGAAAGAAAAAACTGTGTGCTGTTATTAAGATCTAAATAGAGAAGGAAAGATAAAAAGAGAGAGAGAGAGAGAGAAAGAAAGAGAAAGAGAAGGAAAGAGAAAGCGAGGGGGAAGGAAGGAAGGAAGGAAGGAAGGAAGGAAGGAAGGAAGGAAGGAAGGAAGGAAGGAAGGAAGGAAGGAAGGAAGGAAGGAAGGAATAATTAAGGAGCAGGGGAAGAGTGTTTTGCTTTTTAAGTGTTAAGAAGCTTGAGATACTAGAAATTGCAGTGTGGAGGAGAAGCTTGTGACCAAAGGCAGAAGAATCAGTATCTATTGCACTCCTCTTATGAAGAGTGCTATGACAGACATATATTCCTGATACGATGCAGACAATTTTATTGCAGTGAGCTTGGGACATCTGTGATCTCTATTTCCAAGCAGTGCTGCTCAGCCTCCAAACAAAGGAGGATGCAGGAAGATGGTTTTTGTTCTTTAGTGATACATATATTACAGAAAAATATTTTAGGTATAATGGGTCTCTCTTCTGTAATTACAGGAGTAATAGATTGTATCCCTTTATATTCAGCCACATACTTCAGATATCAAAAAAGAGAGAGCACAAAGCTTAGGAAAAAAGTATTTAACATGTGCAAAATGCTTACATGTATGTGAGTATATGTATGTATAAGTCTATATACAAGCATGCCTGTAAATATATATAGATATAAAAATAAGATTGAATAGTTGTTTACACGTATGCATACATAAATATGTATAATATTGTTGGAGTTTGATGGGTGTGTATCTGTGCACACATATGTTATATTTATATATTAAATATGGGAAATGTATTTATATAGTCACTAATTTCAGTCTAGTAACAGGGTCGAAAATGAGGATGACATGTCTGATTAAGAAACCTGCTCTCTTTTCCAGAGCAGTGACATTGCGCTTCTTCTAAAGCAAAACAGAAATTGCACCTGAGTGTAAAGAAAAAAATTTGGATAAAGACTGGACCTCAGGCTTCTGTGGTTCTGAGAAATATTATGTTTGAACAGAGAGGAGAAACGTGTTTCTTTATCTGCGAAGAAGGAGTAATTTGAAGGTACACAGGTTGGAGAATTCTTAATCTAATTCTTGGGAGGAAAGGTTAGCCAGCAGGAGATGCTAATGTAGGAAACTTAAAATTACTCCTGTGAAAAATTAATTTAGAATACACATATATGATTCGTTACCTGCCTGTCACTTTTACATATACAACATACGGTGCTTTCTGAAACAGATAGTATTAAGATATTAAATTGTCTGACAGAGAAAGGTTGTGGCTTTGCAGGTTTCATTCTAGCAGTTTTGAGCTTTGAATGCCATTAAACAAAAATCGTGAAAGATGCAGATCCCCTGTCTGCATCCATCAGGACATTACCCTTTGCAAGTAACTTATTTCTGGGGAAAACAGTAACAGCAGATACTGTAATCCTCAGGTATTCAAGGACACTTGTCCTCCATCTTTTGCGCCTGGTATCATCCTGGGGCAGGTGGATTCTTGCTGTGATTATGCCACAACAAATGCTCTTGCTGGTGTATTTCATCAAAGCCTGCTCTAAACCACTTTGCTCCCTGTTGCCCTGGGAGATCTTCTTCACTGGAAGGAGGAGTCGAGTGAGCTATAGTTTTCATGGCTTTGTGGTGAGTGTGAAAAGCCCCTTTCTGGGTGTTTGGAAGGGAGACTTGGTGTATCCTTGGGTCATCTCTGTACCATTATAAATAGGCTGCTGTAAACAAGAGGACAAATTGCTCTGACTTGTTCCAGACAGACATACAGTACGTGCAGATTAGCAGGCAGCTTTCTGAGTCACTGTATGCAAAACAAGCTTCCCGTGAGACTTTGCGATAAAAAAGAAGAAAGCAAGTTGTTGTTATTTCACTAATTGTGAGCCACTGAGCTGTGTAAACTAAGCCTGCCCATAGAGCCACCCATAACCTGGGAGAAGGACTGTCCATGGCTCCTGCTTTCTCTCAGGTCATTAATGGCACTGGGATTCCCAAGAGTTGGTGAGCCATCTTGATTTAGTCAGCTTTTGTGTTTGGTTTGACTAGAAAGCGAGCTGTTAAAAGACAAGTCTGTCCTGTGAAGTTGAAGGAGAACTTTATCACTTTTGAGTTGGCTTCAGAGTCCAGACCAGCTGCTGCTGCACATTCTCTCTGGATTACCTGGCTGCCAAAGCCTACTCGCCACTTACACAGCCATTGGAAATGCTGCCCGATGCCTTGCCTCTGAGCAAGGACCAGTCAGAAGAGTCTGAACGGTTTGATCAGCACCAGTAAGGGTCCCCAATCTGACTGTGTAGATAAAGGAACAAGCTTTTTCTATAAATCCACGATACAGCCATGCAGGATAGATGTACCCATGGAGGGGACTCAGTACCTGAAATTGCAGGAATCGTTTGAGAAAGTGGTTGCACTGATAAATGTAATGCATATCCTTTTCTCTCTCTTTGTCATCTTCCCCATCCATACAAAGCCATAGTTTATCTTTCTGTCCTCGGTAACAAGGAAGCTGCCAGGGACAAATGGAAGAGCCCACACTAGCACAGAATGGAGCAAAATATTCTCCATCATCTGTACAGATCTGACCAGCCTATATTTGAGTTTTCTCTCTGTGCAGGCACAAATGCGATTAGGAAACCTGTGATTCCTCCTGAGCCTTGCCAGTCTGACAGCTTGGGAGAAGGAAGTGAGGAGAATGCAGGGAGTCACTGGGCTAACAGTGTTCGGCAGCCACTTTCAACATGTCTGTTCAGTCAAGGAAGGTGTACTGGGCACCGAGGTCTCACTTTACAAACTGCAGCATCTCGGCACTTGCAGGCACTGTGCTCATTGTCAATCAATCTGCGACGGCCAGCACTGCCTCCACAAATACTTCATTCCCCCTCCTGCCTTTTCTGGAGTGGTAGGAACTGAAGAAGATAGGAAATCAGAGTTACCGAAAGGTGAGGGTGTGAGAGGAGAGAGTTTGTCGTAACAAATGCGAGGGAAAGGTGAACACATGAATTACAGCCTGGGTACTGTGGTGGGATGGGACATTGATGGTGCCAGGAGGAACAGCAGGAAAAATATGTATCAATATCAAAAAGATGGACGCAGTTTGAAATTGCTATATCTCTGCAACCATGAGCCACCTGTAAATGAAACCCTTACCACTGGAAAGGGTGGGGCATATAGTTTGAAATGATTACTGCTTGATAACTCATTAAACTGTTTGTAAATTTTTGTATAAGTGTAACATGTTGCCATCATGAAATATACTGCTTTGAAATTGGTTCCATCTTTTCAAAACACACTATATATTAGAGGGCATTACAAATTATATATCAGAAAGCGGAAAATAAGGGGCAGGCTAAGGTGATGACTAGAACTTAGTAAAGAGGGACCAAATAAGGCAGATAAAGGGAGAGGCAGAAAGAAAAGTGTGGAAAAGGGAGGATCACAATGGACAAGTAGGTATAATTGGCACTGCATCCTTTCATGAGACTTTCTATCCAAAAGAGGTGGACAGGATCTTTGAAACCTTCAGAAGAGATTAAAAACACAATTTGCATTGAAAGAAAATTATAGTTGTGACTGTTACACATTGAGCTGGTCTTAAAAATGCTTCTCTGCATTCATAGCAGCGTACAGTAACATTAGCATGAGCTGCGTGACTTAAAGCCTTACAAATCAAAGTTAGCATGGACCCCAAACACTTCATTAAACAGTAATGCGTACACTATGCAATGTCTGTGTGTACTAAGAGGTTGAGTATTTTTTCTCAGAAGCATGTGTGGATGAATGTATGTGTTCCCTACATGCTATAGATAGGTTTGCATAGATGAAGTTGTCTCGAATTGCCCATTCTAAGATTTTGGATCATTCACCAATTACTTTGCAGTGTTCATGCCATGGAAACTCTGTTCCGAACACATACGTGCTGTATTCTTGTCTTGAATTTTAGCACAGATTTGCTTTCGAAGTTGCATCTGTGCCATTCATGGAGATGTAAAACAAAGGTACTAGTGCATTCTTTGAAGAAATGGTGATAGAAGAGTCTTTTTGGGGGAGGTAAGGGGTTGGATGTGAATAAACAGGCCCATAACTTCCACAAGTTAAATTCTTACAAGAGAAGTGGCAGATGGAACCAGCTCAGCTCCCACTTTACTGAAAGGTTCATTAGAGCTGAAAAGTAGAGTCTGATCAGACACTTCTCTAGAGCCCCCTAACCTATCAACAGGAATAGCAAAATCTTTGAAGTGACAGCAGAGTTTTGCTCAGTATATTGCATTTAGCAAGTACCATAACTATTGCTTCTTGTGCATGAATCCCATGCCAAGTGGATCACTTGAGGCTTTAGGTAGTGAAATATTTCATTTTATACAGATATCAATAATTGTATATGGTAATAAGCAGTAAAGCATGTGGATTTTTTTAATGTCCTAAAGACTGCAGTGGACCCTCAGGCTGAAGCCTCTTGCTCCAAGTTTCAAAGGACATCGAAATGCAATAACAATTACACTCCTCAGAAATAGAAGGTTTATTGTGTACAGCCAGGGCAGATGTTCACTTAGCTGTAACTGAGCTGCTAAAACAAAAGCTGTGTTTACCTGCTGCTGCCCAGCAGGTCTGAAGTCTAACAGATCCGTGAGCTGCAATGCGAGAGGAGCCGTGTGCATGCTTTAGGTTTAATGGCACACCTCATGATGGGCCATGAAATACTGCTCTGGGAGGTGAAGAGAAGGTGAAAATACACTCTGCTCATCAAAAAACATCTCTGGAGCATGAAATACCCTTCGGATGGGAAAAGGTGCAGCAGAAGAGTGTCAAAAGGAGAATTACAAGGGTCAATAAAGACCCTGCCAGATTTAACAGAACATTAATTCAACATGCTAGGCTTTAAAACCAAGCTTTCCTTTAACTGATTTTGTGGGAAAGTTAGTGAAGAATGTAAATTGGAGCCCAGCTGATGAATCCGGGCGTCTGTGATGTGATTAATTTTGTGGATGTAAATAGTAAAAGGACTGCTCAGTAAAGCTAACCTGTTATATTTTGCTTTAAAATAGCCCTTTTTAGAACTAGTTGCTTTTCTAACATATAGCACATGGGTTTCCATTAGCATCATCAGGATGACTTCATGCATATCCTGGGGCAAGTTTGGGCCCCAAATGCTCTATAATTAAGTTCTAGTGGCTCACATGGCAAGCTTGTGTTTTGGATAACTTACTTAAGGCTGTTAGCATTTAAATGGCCACAACCGGGACTTTAATGTTAATGCCCCATTGATCCCTCCACTCTGGGAGTCAGGTTTTCCTGCTTTAACATCTGTTGCACCAGCAGTAGGTGCACCTACAGGGACAGTATACAGAAGGTCAGATGCACAGGGGAGAGTGTGCAGATCTTTACTAAAGGGACCGTTCCAGCAGGACCACAGTTTGCGTGGGTTAGAGCCATGCTTGTTTCTTATGCCTGAAAAAAGCATCTTTATGTACCCTAGCCAGCCAGGCCTGATAATGGCTGAAGAGTTTCTTGAAATGTCCTGGCCTCCCATTTGAATCCACCAGCATCTCTTATTTTAGCAGGAGCTGAATCAGACCTAAATTAGAGATTAGGTATTCTAGTACCTAACACTTTATGAGCCATAAAAAAAAAGTCCTAATGCACCTTTTGGATGTTAAGATACTTGTATGTGGAAATTATGACCGACTTGCATTTGACTGGTTTTTGTTGCTCTGGTCTCAGAAATCTTAGAAGACTTGTCAGGGATGTAGATGCGTTCTGAATATAGAAGCATGGTGTTGTTTACATTAGTATTTGGTGGGGAATTGTAACAAGATCTTTCTCCTTGTGGATCTTACTATGATTATCTCTGTGGGGGACAGTTAGAAAACTTTAGCTCATATACAGAGCAAGTTCTTGCTTGCGTAGTATTTTCTCTGCCAAGGACTTTAATATATTTGCACTCTCTGAATGACACCAACTTCCAGGTCATTCTCGAGCATAAACTGGGAGATGCTTTCTGACCTTTGAGGGGCTTTATAGGTTTGGGTCTCTTTCTTAACAGCTGAACTATTTTGATCAGCTCAGCTGTTGATTCTCTTGCATGCCTTGTCTCACTGGTTACCACATTCATGTACCCTTCCACAGATGAAGTCAAAGATTGTTATATTTTGGGGGGTGAGCCCTATTTATTTTCTCAGGCTTTGGGGATGAGGGAGAGTGTGTGAGGGAACTGAGTGGGAGGCTATGTAAACTGAGAAAAAGAGGGTCAAGCTTGTTTCCATGAGCTGAGAGACCTTTTTTAATGTTGGTATAAGGCAAAGTCAGACTATGTGATTTTAAATGTCAGTTTACATATACACATCAAATTTCTAGGTGGGCTCATTTTATAAATCTTAGCAAATTTTTAAAATCCCTTTATGCTTAAAGGGCGTTGTCCTAAGTATTGTCAAAGTGATAAAAATCACACAATTTTAGGCAGTTTGAGTTGCTAGTGACTGCAGTGCTGTGCTTGGTGTTTAGAAAAGCTATCAGCTGTCAGTCACATCAGCAGTACCCATAAGGTTAGGAGTGCTGGTTTGGACAGGCTGAAGGTAATTAGAGCATCCTATCTATAAGGACTTACAGTATTAACTTTAAATTTAGCTGGCACTTGGGGGAGTGAGCAGCATTGTATTTCCTCCTCATATTTAAATGTTATCCTAGCCAGAATGACTGTCAGAAGTGTTTTGTCCGTCAGCTGCTTGGAAGATCCTCTGTGACATACATGGGGTTTTAGGATACGGGGCCTGTAGAAGCTGAGGTAAGCAATGAAACACTACACGGATCTTGTGAGTGTAGAGGTCAAGTTATCAATGTGCATCAGCTGGATACAAGACACACAGCCTCAAGCCACCTTTGTCACTGGACTCCGCAGCACCAAGCAGACACACAGTGGGCTTGTCTTCTGTCAGACTCAGCAGGGATTCCTTTCTGTTCTTTTGAAAGAACCTATATTTGGCTCTGTAGATGCACAGGTACATACAATTAGTTAGCAGGGAGCTGCAAAAAGCTAATAAGGTGCACGGGCTGTGATTTGTCGATATATGGGCTTCAGGGACCAAACTAGTTGAACAAATTTCCCTCTTTGGTTGCTCAGAGTTGCCAGCATGTTGCACAACTGCCCCACTCGTGCCAGCACAGCTGTTTGTAGAGTCAGGTGATGGATGGAGACAGCCAATCTTCCTTTAAATCACGGATTTTTGCAAGGATTGGGGAGTAACTTTTTGCAGTGGTCTGGGGAGTAATGAGGATACCTTATCTGATATTGCTTCTGAAATCACTGTTTCATTGGACCTTCAGCCTCAGGGCATGATTTGCAAAGTAATCAGAACTGCATTTGTGTTTGCCATTTTGTGCTGGAAGCACCGTTGCTGGTACAAACAGCTCTGCTTCTCCAAAAAAATGTATTTTAATGCTGAACTTGAAGTTATGCTCCCAAAGGTAAAGCAAAGGGAAAGTCTTCTAGATGTCACACTTGACCAATAAGGAAGGTTATTAGAAGAATAACTCAGAGGCAAAGATAAACTTTGTCTAAAGTCAGCTGAAACTTCCTGAGGTGTTTTTCCTCCGCATCATGGAAGGATCCCATAGGCAGCAGAACTGTACTCACAAGACCTCAGGCTGAGCTAGCAGTGTCAGGAAGGTGCTGCATTGTCAGGGCCACATGGCATCACCAAATCTGAAGTAGCCCCTCCGATGTAAGGCCACAGGGCAGTTAAATCAGTTACTATGTCTGGTCCAAAGAGGTTTGTCTTTTTTCCCTTTGGTTCCAAAAAATATAAAAAGAATAACAGATGCCACTCACATGAATATACCACTAACCTATTTTTTCTCTTTGATAACACCACTGCTGTAAAGACAGATTTTGTCCTTGCTGAAAAACAAGTTGATTCCTCTGTCTCTACCTTCCCCTTGCTTCTCACCTGTAAGCTCTCTACTTTGCAGTTTAAAAAGCTGAGGATTATTTCCAGTGCAGGCTGAAATTAGTCAGGATCTGATTTGCTTTCTGTCTCAGATTTAGCTGGTGGTTTTCCTGTCTGCACACCCTGCTTCTGGAGGGGTTATGAATGGAAAGTGACAGTAGCTTTTCATCTCATCATGTCCAGACTCCTGTGTCCCCTCCCCTGCAACCCCCTGCATGGCTCTGTGATACTTTTTGTCTGTTTATGCAGCTTTTTGCAATGTTTTAATACTCAAATAAGGGGAGTATTATTTTTTCTTTCATAGGCTTATATCCATGGTTCAATAGTATGGAAGAGTGCAAGGCTCACTCTGTCGTCATTGACTATCTTTGAGTGTTTTATAGAGAGAATCTAGCTCCCTTTTTGCACAGTCAGGTTTCTGGATTTGTGATGCAAGTATTTAAACTTTCTGCAGACTAGCTGGCCAATTCATGCTTTAGGAGGTCGCATATCCTTTAAAGTCATTTCACCAACTCCATTGTCACATCTTGTTGCCTGTTCAATACATGCTGCTCTCTTTTTATGCAATGGATTATCCTCTCTGCTGTGTGGTTGTTCCACATAGTGTCATCTGATGCTAAAAGAGCCTTTTCCTCAACTCACTAGGGTTTGCTCCTTGCTGTTTTACTCCTTTCTTCAAATAAAACTCTGTCTAATTCACAGAATTATCCAGTGAATATGAATTTAGTCTCCTTCTGGTTAATCATCATCTAACCTGCCAAAGTGTGTTTCATGGGTTTCCATATTTTTACGGATGGTTTTTAGGCCAGAAAAACACAGTGTACCTTGGAGTCATCAAGCTGGAAAAACAATCAAGAACTGCTCAGCCCATGTCCCCAGGGCCAATGAAGGATGGTTTGTGCATCACCAGTCTAGTGTTTTGTCTAGGGTAGTTCTAAATACACAGTCAACCTTCAGTTCCTTCCCTAAGGAGACTACTCTTCAGGCTTATACTATTTGCTCCCAGGAATTTCAACTTTATGTTACTGGTCCTTATTTCATCCATATACCATTTTATTATTAGTTACCCACTCTACTTTGTCCTTTTCTTGTTTTCTTGGTGGTTTTTTTTTGTTTGTTCTTTGTTTGTTCTTGTTGGGGTTTTTTTGTTTGGTTGTTGTTGTTTGCTTGTTTGGTTGGTTTGATTCGGTTTGTTTTTTTGGCATTTGCACCTTTCCATTATATTCAGCAGATATGGCTCTTCATTTATTTTTCTAACATCTCAGTCTTTCCACCACCCTGGTCATTTATGTTGCTTTTCTCTGAACTCTCTCCGATCACTCTGATGAGAAGGTGCCCAGAAACAAATGTCACATTCCAGGTGATTTCACCTCAGAGTGGAGACAGAGAGACTATTGCTGTATCTTGCTGTTATGTGATGTGATTACTTAGCTTTTAGTGGTGCTGATTTGTCTTGACTTGTCTCTCTGTGTGTGTTCGGTCTAGACTGTGGCCATCATCTGTGGCTCTTATAAGAGCCTCTTTAGCAGCCTGCAGGTTTCTTCCATTGATCTGAATTCATTCATTTTCCTTTCAGGCTCCTTCAAGTCCATTGCTCCCTCTTTTTCCTAAAGTGTAGGTGTCCCAGAACTCAGTATAATCCTCTCATGGTACATGTGTTTTTGATACTGCAGTTAATAGTTCAGGTTTTTGGAGCCAATCCTGTGGGCTGAGATTTTGAGGCTACTTGCTCCAATGTGTAGCAAATACTGATACTCACCTTTAGCTATCTAAGTCCATCTAAGGCTTCTTTGAAAATGTAAGGGTAAGTGAATCGTATTTTCCTGTAATGAGTCTTCATGAGACTAGGTTTTAAAGTAACATGCACCTGCAGCAAAATGCTCAGTCTGGGTACTTTTCTCCCCAGTCTTTGGCTGACTTGAACCCAGATGTTTTACCTTTTGATGTTTATCCATGCAACAATATAAAAAGAACCAAAAAGAAATACTATGTTGAGCTACCTTGGAATTTTTGAAGGTATTTGTATTCCAGTAAAAATTTTGCTCTAGCTCTTACTGTCAACAGAACTGACATCAGGTTGAAGTAAACAAATAATCTGAGCAGCTTCTTAAAATGCATGAAATGTAAAAGGACAGACTTAGTTTCTCTCCACAGTGCTCACCACCAGGTAAATGTATTTTGTCCATCTGGCAATTAGATATTTGGATCACTGTTCATCTTATAATCGTTGTTTTTCACATTCTTGTGTTCTCATGTTGTTCGTTCCTTAAATATTTACTCCTGGTGTGCATATACGGAGACATTTTTAAAAATCTTATACATTTCCATATGCCCCAAAATGCTTTGGGTTCATGCTTAGCTCCAGTGTGAAAACCCTTGTGTAGCTGTGCTGCTGTGACCTTTGTGCTAATTGCAGCTCAGTATTGAAGAGACAGAATTTATGTCCTCGTCAGTGAAGCCTGTTCAGGATAAGAAAAAGATACATACCTTTCCTCTATCTGCTAACTTTGATAGTCCAAGATAAGAAAAATATGCAGAATACAGTGGAAGGTATCATGTGCTGTAAACAAGCAGCTGTAAATATATTTGCACTGAAATGCATATTGCGTTCTCTCCATCCTATGGATGAGCATGGTTGTGATAGTCCTTTTGAATTGGTAATATGTCACTGCTTGGGTTTGGGTGTAGATTATATTCTTAATCTGTAAGGTAACTCACATTTAGGCAGTTCCATCTCTTGAGTTCTTTCTTTAGGACTAACTCCTATGAGAGACAAGAGTTGTGACAATGGTGGATGCTACCGAAATATTGATGAACAGATTTGATTCTGCAGGTCTGAATTATGGCAGCTTGGAATCTTCCATTTGCCATTCACATCTAAGTAAAATGGTTTGGAAAAATTGTATCAAATCAAAATAATGTTGTTCTGTTTTTATAATTCTCTTAACTTTAGTGTTCTCATTTTGTACCTGTCTTTCTTTCTTCCTAAGCTAGTTTATGGATTTAGTCTATCAAGGGCTATTCCACCATATCTACTATTAGAATACTCAAAAGTTTTAGAAATCCAGGTCCGTTTTAAACACAAACAAGGCAGGCTGATGCCTAGGGTTGGGGACTGGTAGAATAGAGAGACTGACTGTTTGGTCCCCAAAGTCTTATAGCAACAGTTGTGGCATCTTGCCCAAACTGCTACGGGCAAGAGGCTGTGCACGTAGACAGCTGTCCAAGTAGTCAGAACTTCTCCTTGTCTCTCTTTCCACGAGGCCAGTAGCACGGTGTTATTGCCCTGGGAAGGGGCACATGCATACGGTGTTGCAGCATTGCAGTCCAGTGGGGAGCGAGGCTGAGCAAGCGCACAGCAAAGCCAGGGCTCCCTGGAAGCTTTAAGCTTTAAGCTTCCTTTGGAAATAAAATCCAAAAGAGGAGGTGATTTGTTCCTCTCCTGTGGTTTCCAGGAGACGGTCAAGTTGAGGAATCTCTTTTTCAAGTGTTTCCCAAATCTTCGAATTCCTTTTCGTCTTTCCTTCCATATAACACTTTCTACATAAAGACCTCAAAGTGTTTTCTCAGCTCTTATGAATTAGCTTTATAAAATGTCTGTGAAGTTGATCTGTTATTATCTTGATTTGCCTTACAGAGAAGCTGAGGCACAAAGAACTGAAATATCTTTCTCAAGGCCAAGCACAGATTCCCCAGAAGCAGTGTAACTAGGACCCAGATTTCCTGATTTCCTAGTGCTGTTCTTTAAAATAAATAAACTTCCCTTTTGACTTCTGAAGATGCTCTTTGATGATGGTGATGGCAGTGTAGCAAGCCTTGTTTCGTATTTGTAAAATTTTTCTTTTCCTTTTTGATCTCACATCCTTTAAACCTTATTATTATTATTATTATTGATGCCAGCTCTAATGTATTTCTATTTTTATTTTGGCAGCCATGAGTTTTCCATCAAATTGGTAGAACTGTCACTTACTAAACTTCTTCATAGTATTAAAATTGATGAGATTGAGTCAAGGCTGCTTTTACTCTTTTTTACTCTAACTTTTTTTTCCCTTTTAATAAAGGCAAATCAAACTGCAATGTTCCACATTTACACTTGTACCTTCTTTCACTTCATATAATCTGATTGATAGTTCTGTTTCGTACTACTCCTTTTCTATTATCACGCATATCCATTTGTAGTAAAATACCCAGCTATCTTCACTGTTGTATTTTCATACTCCAGTTGAAAAGCTCATTGCCTCTGAGGCACCAATTGCAAACCTTTTCTTTTCCCCCCTTTCCAGGAGACTTGTGTGGCAGTTCAGTCCTGCTGCAGACTAAAACCTTTGCCTCTTTTTTCCTTACTCATGCCATGAAGTCATAGCTGTCTGTGATATCACAATGGCTGCTATGGGGAATCTTGCAGTATCTGAAGGAGAAGATTATAACTAGGTTAACAAAGCCGTGGCAGGACTGGAATGATAAAGGTGTTTATCATACCATAAAGCATCTCAGTAATTAGAAATTTAAGCACAGACGTTTCCTGTTTTTTGAGGGAGAGCTGGAATTTTATCTGCTTTTCTCTCTTGTGCTTCATCAAGGAAGTTCACATTTATAAAGCAAGAAGAATTGATACTGCACTTTGTTTTTCACACAGTAAGAGGGAAGGGGAAAATGTGCAGGCAGGCTAGGTCTATAACATTGATTTGTAACCAACAAAGGAAATGTCTACTTATGAGACACAAATCAATGTAACCAGACTGTGAAAGTGCAAACAGAGATGTGAGAAAATTATTTGATCGTTAGTCTTCCTTTGGAAAAGACAGAGGGCCAAATTCTGCTCTTGTTTATGAAGATGCAACTTCCACGAAAACCAGAGGAGACTTGCCGGTGTAATTAGGAACAAAATTTCATTTGGTGTCCTTTGGGTGGCTGGAGGTGTGAGGCATTGGAGTCAGAAAGCGGGCTAGGTGGCAAAGGAGACAGAGGAAGGATGCTGTAGCAAAGAGGGTATGAAACAGGTTTTGCTATTAATGAATTGTAGGTACAGAAAACTTATTGATGTTCCTTCCCATGCAGAGGCGACCTGTGTGAACTGTGCATCTGCGTAATTCAGCTGAAAAGTAAACCAGTTTTCATTAACCTGAGACTTGGTTGCCGCAGGCTGAGGTATTTTCTTGGAGGTGGGCTGGTCTCCTGAGAATAATATAGCCCTGCCAATTCTAGACTACAGGGTCCACTATCTAGGAAAAATCCATGTGGAAGTGAACCCCTTTATTCTTACGTGGGTAGTCTTTGCAAGGACGGTCTAGTTCTCAGGGGAGTGGGAGTATATCTGCCCTAGAGCTGTTTGCACCCCCAGATTTACCCTCTAGATTGGTAGAATTGGTTGTTTCCCTGAAAACTCTCTGGGGCAAATGGTTTCTGAAGCTGTGGTTTGATGGCATGGTGGATCTGGGTCATAATACCCTATAAAAAACACTGTAGCCATGTAACACCAAGTGTTGATCTAGGAGGAATTCAGATACTGGTTTGAATGTTTTCAGAACAAATGGATTAACTTCATATGGCAGGCTTTATGCCAGATCAGATATCACCTGTCTGCACCACTCTGACTTCAGGCTAGGTTATATGTCGTCTGTTCTCTTGCAGCAACACAAACTCTTGCTAATTTGATAGCAATGTGATCATGTGCTTGTGCCCAAACCAGGTCGGATCTATACTACCGAGTGATTCCCATGGTAATGGTTGTGGACTGATAGCCTGAGTCTGTTCATTAGCAGGGAAACTCATCTTGAATTTAGCGTCAAAAATCCACCAAAGAAGAGGCAAACTACCTTCCTGTAGCTACGCACCCTGCTTTGGTCTAGGCTTCCATTCCCCTTTGCCTTCACTGGTTCCCTGCATTTGCATGGGTGCTTAGCTTTCCCCATATGTCTCCATTCAATTCCATTAGTGCAGCCACTGGAAAGAGAAAGAGGCCAACACATACATACATACACAGTTTTAAAAGCTTGGGAGATCCATTTGGAGAGGTAGTTCTTTTTATTCTGGTTAAACTATTCTAATTCCTGTGGATATTGTTTTATTTATGCCACAATACGAGATTAAATCAGGCCATGGCTTCCCAACAGGCAAACAAAGCGAGTCTAAACAAATGATATTTTTAAAAGCTTTTGGGATAAGAATAATTTTGAATCTAAAATGCATTAAAGTGACATTAAATAACAACAAAGCTTACATTCACTACAAGTTAAACTCCCGTGTACAGAAGGAGATGCAACAAGTTCTGTCATTTTCCTTTGTAATCTGAAAAAAGTCCTAGTTTTGATTTTTCTGTCTTCTGAACTGCACTTGGTCTTTCGAGATGGAGGCAAAACTCTCTCTGGTACTTGCCCCTAACTCCCATGTATAGTGAATATTTCCCCTTGGGTGCTCTTTGTGTCGTGATATCTTAAAACAAGCATCTTTCTGTCAGGCATTGCGCTTATATAATACATGTTGTCATCTGGACTGAGGCACAGTTGTGCATATTTAGCTGGTTTACTTGGTAATGTGTCATTACAAGTGACCGAAAACACGGTACAGGAAGTTGTTTGTGTCCCTTTTTTCATTGCTTATGCAACTCCCAAGCAGAAAATGTTCTTGAGAGCAGATGGTACAGAACAGTCAATTGCAAGCTCCCATTTTCCAGATGCATAGATGTTTCATGTCTACTTGAAGCCAGTTCAGATGGCTTTGTAAACTTGAGTCCAACTTTTGTTTAACCCTTTACGAGGCCACCAGTGAAAGTGTTTCCTGCAGGAGTTTCAGTCCTAATAAAAATAGTCTGAATGCAGAGGATCCATTGTGTTCTCAGATGCTTAGCCAGAATCTGGGACATAGTGTTATGATCAGCAATTAAAATATTAATACTGTTTTTCTAGAAGGAATGTTGCAAGTTCAGCAACTGATGCATGATCTATGGTTTCCATTAGTTTCCCTCTGTCTTTCAAATTTCTAACTAGTATGTTGTAACACAGAGTAGTCACTGTCTGAATTCTTGCTGGTTGACAAGGGGATTACTAGATAGTGAAAGCAAATTAATTTGACTTCCTACAGGAAAGGTAAGAACTTCTTACCCTAGGGCAGTAACACAGTCAGCTCATCGTGACTGCATGATACTGATAAACTACAGTTTACAACTCAGCAGGTTTCCTGTTTGATTTTTTTTTCACTTGCTTGGGTGTTTGGACTTTTCACAGTAGGCTTGTTGCTGCTGAACCATAGGCTTTTATTTGATAACAAATAAAATTATCAGTCCAGTTTTTTTTCCCTGTTGCACCCACAGAAATCTGTCTGAGATCATATGAGCATTATGGACAAACTTAGTGGGAGGGCGTCTGTGAAAGCCAGTCTGCAGTTGTTGGCCAGACCAGCCAGTTTGTGAATTCAAACACAATTTAGGTTTAGTTCAGTTCTGACTTTACTGTAAGGTGATTTATGGGTCCAGGGACTCATATTAAGCAAGATGCTTGATCCAATAATAGCAATATCAAATCGTCAGTTATTGCCCATAGATCCTGAGATACTGACTGGTTATACGGTATGCCTTGGTCAGAAGTAGGCGTTAGAACCAGAGTCTGACATTTGATCCACTAAGGTTTATTGTGTTCGAATACTTCCAATGAACTTTCAAGAAAGATTATCTGAGCTGATAAAGATAATGGATTTAGAAATAAAAACTGAAGAGCATTTTTTTATTACGTCATCAGCTAATTTTTAAACTGTTTATTACATTCCCACAATGTGAAGAGATGAACCTAAACTGAACTCTCAGAACTGAACAAATCCAGAAGTCAAATTGACTTTCCAAATCCCTGGCTCAAATCCATCTCTTAAGCTGGGAGAATATAGACATTTGGAATAGCTGAAGTCTGGCTCTTAGCTTGGTAATACCATGTAATCCAAGCTTAGATGCCCAGGTAGACTGATTGATGGTAAGAAAGGTCAGAAGGAACTGGTTTCTTTGGAAACCCTTGTGAAACAGTCTACAACCACTCTGTTTGTGAACAGACTCCCCAGGGAAGTGGTCAGGGCACCAAGCCTGTCAGTTCAAGGAGCATCTGGACAACAATCTCAGTCAAGTAATTTAGTTTCAGGTGGGCCTGTGAGGAGCAGCAAGTTGGGCTTGGTAATCCTTCTAGATCCCGTCCAACTTGAGATGTTCTATGGTTCTATGATTCTCTCCCTTTGAAGAGTCTTGTATTTGTTATTAACCAGAATCACAATACTAAAGTTGAGGGACCTGACAGCATGTTTCTCTACAGCAGATTTTTGTCCCATTTGTCAAGAGGACAGGCAGTTCAGTGTCTCACAGAACAGCAGCAATATTAGCAGCGAGACTTTCTTCCTGGACCTACTGAATAAAAGTTCACAATTTTTATGACACCATAGTAATCTTCAGAAACTCCTTCTTCCTGTGGACCACTCAAGGGTTACAACATGAATAATATTTTCAATTTACAAAGTTTAATTTGAAGATCTCAGTATTGATTTGCAGCATTGTATCTATTAGCCTTGCAGTAATGAAGGACCTGCATATTGTTCTTTACTTTTCCAAGGGGGAAACTGAGGCATGGCAAAAATAGGGGTTTGTCAGAACTGTGAGAAGTACCAACTTGGTCAAAATGTGGTCCTTCTCTGCGAGACAGAAGGAGAGTTCACATCTAGAAAGAGTCGAGCTTTCAGGTCAGGATCCAACCATGGTCTTTGCCATTCAGTGTTCTCTCAAAACCAAACAGTGCTGTCAAGTTTTCTTTTTGCTCCCTCTTGCTGCTTGGGCTGTGAAGCAAATTGCATGTACCAGCCTGGTTTCTCAAGGCAATAAGTGAAAAATGGCATTTTAAAATAATAGTTGCCAGGTCCTACAGCTCCGAACTGTCATATTGCATGTTAAAAGCTCACTCCTTCCCAGAAGTGAGGTGTAAAAAGTAATATGAATATGTGTGTGTGTGCATGTGTCTGGGTCTGGGGCACAGACAGATTCCCTACCTGGAAATGCCTCGCTATTATTAGACATGCAGTTACCAGGGGTTATGTAAGACAATCGAAGCTCTGTTTTTTAACAGAGACATGATTCATGCTACGTGTAGTAACAGTAACCACCTCCAAACGAGACAGAAAGCAGACACAGACAAAAGCCTGAAGAAATCAATGCCGGCTGAACTCAGCCATCCTCCTGATACCTTCTGCCTCTCAAACATCAGCGGCGTTATCAGCAGCGGAGGTTAATGCTAATTCTGAGGACTTCTGGAGTTACTGAGCCAGCGCATCTGCACCGGCAGCATTTGCAGGGAGCCGCTGAGGCTGCGGGAGCTGCGGGGCGGGACAGCGCTGGGTACGCTTTGCTGTGTTCCCAGCAATGTCTCTGGTGTTCTGCAGGAGGCTGAGGGAGCTGTGAGCAGAACTAGCACTCCTACTCTATTTTCTCAGTTACTCCTGCTGGGAAAGGCTGGAACCAAAACAACTTTTGGCTCCTCTGCAGTTAACACTTCTACAGTCATTTTTATAGTAATGTGGAGGGAGAGTCGAGACCTGGAGTAGCTTTGAACTTCTGCCAGCACTCTTCATTAGAGCAAATTGTGAAATCTGATTGAACTAGAATGGCTCTGGGCTCCCCTACAGCTAAGATTCCTGATCATCTTGGTACTTCTTGCTGGGCGTGGCAGAGATCAGAATATCTGCAAGCGCCTTCGTAATTTTGGTCATCTGGGCCATTTTCTTCTTAAAAATGTCGTTGGGAGATAGCAGGAGTAAGGTAGCTGCCAGATTGTCTACAGTCAAAGATCGAATCTCCTCTTCGCAGAATTTCTTTCCTGATAGGAAAAGGGGTTATGTTCAGAATACCAAAGTGAACACCAGTGGTGTGCTTATTTACAGAGTGTCACCTTCCAGAAATAAGAGGTGGGGAAGTTGTTATCGGGTCCCGTCAAGTCACTGCTATTCCTTACCATGTCTCCTCTTGGAAGACTGTGGATCTCCTGTAAAATTTCTTTTCAGCATCATCTAAACCATTCTGCATAGTAACTTCTGCTGTCAAGTAAGAAGATGCTGAAGACTTGGAAATGGTCTTTTTAGCACTCAGGAGACAGCCCTCCTACGTTAGCAGAACTTCTCCAACAACAGAGCCAACTGCCTTCAGTTTCACTCAAGAAAGTTTTGAAATGACCAGAGAAATAGCCTCTAAGAGCCACAGAAGGGAGCTGAATACTGAATTCAAATAAATCCCAAGGGTTTATAATCTGTTAATACTGGAATAAGAATAACAACAGTTATTGCTGTTATTTTCCTTAATGCATCATGCTATATATACTGTACAGAGCAGAAATCACTTCAGCTACTATTACTGTTAGTAATCGTTCTCCATCAGCCACACTGCATACAGTTTTAGGAGGAAAGTGAAAAATAACTCAGAGTGCCTTAAAAATGGCATTGTGGTCATGTCCTGACTCTGTGCTTTCCTGGCACAGGGTATTTAAAACCCAGGTCTGAATAACGCAGCCGGTACTGACTTCTCTACATTGCAGGCACACTTAAGAAAGATCCTGTTTTGATGCAGATGATACATAACTTTAAAAAGCAAATAATTATCGCAAATATACATCACACCTCAGGACACATTGCTGTCAATGACTTGACATTTCAAATGATGAGTTTCACAAATATGCATAACTATCAGATTTGATTGAACAATATTTTAGAGTAATTCACGTGCTCATCTAGAACTTTTTTCATTGTGTTTTGGCACTGAAGCATGAAACAGGAAATCTACAGTGGGTTTCTCTTTGCTTGTGAGGAAGCAAACGCTTTGATCAGTTCTACATACTCAAGGCTGTAGTCAGTTATTCCTCAATGGATAATGAAACCAAAGCCCAGAGTGACTCTGTTTCTCTGTGGAACCTGTGTGATATTTTATATATAGTTTTTGACATAAATCAAACAAGCTTTCATTTGTACAGTTTGAGGCCAGAGGCAGCAAGCACATGGGAAGAATGGCATGGGAAAACATGTTCATGGTGCTTTTTACCTCGTCTTTTCACTGTATTGGTTACTGACTCTTTAATGATTGACTTGCAAGGGAAATCTTCAGAGACTGGAGACAGTCATCCAAAACAAAAAAAATATTCAAAATCATTTGAGTGGGTTTTTTTCTGTCAGTAACATCACTGTTTAGCTCAGCATCCAGGCAGTGATGTTATGAATCTTAAAACTTAAGGAACAGATTCCTTGTCTCAGATCTTGCCCCTCAGAATGCATGCAAACATGATTTTTAATATAAATCTTCCTCTAATAAAGGCAGGTAAAAATCCTGCAAGTTTCTTCCTTTCCTTATAAAACAAGTCGTAACTAAAGCTCAGTAAGAGTGAAGAATTCCATCAAGATGATGCTAAGATTTTTTGAGGAGGGGAAGGGTGTTGAAATTTTCTGTTTATCTATTTGATAACCTGGCTCTCGGTGCTTGGAAAACCAGATATATGAATGAAGGTTTCATTTCCTAGTTTTCCTTGAGGGAGGTCGTTCTATGACAAATAGGTCAAATCCACTGAAATTTATAGCTGGGGATAATCCATTGTCCTACATGGAATTATATTTTAAATGAATGTAAACAGTTGCTCGTAGTTTCTGCAAGCAACAAGGCATGAAAAAACAGGATTTCATGACTTGTGTCAGTTACCGTTTTGTATCATCTTCCATAGTCATGACAGTGTACTTCAGGCTTGTGATTGAGATCAGCTTTCAGTATGAGAAGCTACAAATTTGGTGGCCGGATGCTGATGCATCAAGTGCCGTACCATAGTGACCAGGAGGGAAGGCCATATGGCAGAACTGGTGCCAATTGTGTAAATCTTCATTAAATTGTGTTAGGTGTTGAAATTATGCAGTCCCTGCATCTAGGTAAAAATATCAGTTTGCAAACCTGGTTGGTGAACCGTGGAGATCTATTCTTTGAGGACATTCAGTACTTTCTTCAATTCACCAAAATCTATGGGGCTAAGGGTTTCAGGGTTTATGCCAAAGTATTTGCGAGGCCAGCATTCAATGAAATCAAAGCAATGTGTAGGGGAGGAGGAAAAAAGCTCATTCTCTTCTTATGCTTTCATTGTTTTTGTTCTTCCTGAAAAATAATGTCCTTTCAGATTTCGTTTGACATCTCCATGATGTTGAACAGATTCGGAGAAATCACCAATATTTTGACAGGGTTCCTTGGCAATGAAATGTTCATGAAGCTCATCTGTCATGAGCTAATCTGGCTCATCTAGCCAAAGCAGTAGCTTAGGCGGATATATTACTGTAACAATTTAATTTCTACACATTTTCTTCGTCTCTGGTGATTGCAGTGATGGCAACTCATATTTCAGTTGCAGAAACATTGGTAGTAATTGCAGCACAACTATGCCTTTGGTTTTGTGAGAACCTTGCTTAAGGCAGCAAGGCAGTGTCATGGTCACAGAATCACAGAAAGTTAGGGATTGGAAGGGACCTCGAAAGATCATCTAGTCCAATCCCCCCGCCAGAGCAGGAACACCTAGATNATGAATGAGATCACCCCTCAGTCTGCTGTTCTCCAAGGTAAAGAGACCCAGCTCCCTCAGCCTTTCCTCACACGGGAGATGCTCCACTCCCTTAATCATCTTTGTTGCCCTGCACTGGACTCTCTCCAGCAGTTTCCTGTCCTTCTTGAACTGAGGGGCCCAGAACTGGACACAATATTCCAGATGTTGTCCAAGTGCTGCCTCCTTGGTAACAAGACAATACTCTGATTGTGCTGGACATCTTCAGTGTGCATGGTTTCAAAGCCTTAACCTCTTGCCTTGTTCCCCTCTCACCAGCCTTTTGAATTTTGTTCAGTAATGCTGATCTTTGTAGCTTAAAGCATCAGCACACGAATGCTTGAGGCTGTTTATACTCTCAAACTGCTTCTATTAATACTAATTAATACTATTAATACCAGAAAACTAGCACTCAAGACTTCACAATGCTCGCAGTATACAAGCACTACCCACAAATCAGTCTGTTCCCTGGAAAGCTTACGTAGGTGCGTTTCCACTGAGCACAGAAGATTTACCCCGTATTTGAAACCAGCATCAGTAAAATCATGACTTTATATATTTGCCTCGGTCACACTCCACTTCAGTGACTTGCTTTGAGAAGTATGTGGTTTCATTCAACATTCATACGTGTTTGTGAAGGCTTCATAGTAGGAATATAGAGAATTCTGTGTTGTTATACCCAGCAATATTTTGCCAGAATAAGATAATTTGAAAATAGTAATTGTGTATATAGCCATACAGACATACATGTATAGATGGTTACCATATATGTATATGTCTATCTACATGTACAATACAGTTTCTTCTCTTTACCACTGTGAAAAGATAACTCATGGTCTGACACGCTGTCATGGTTCAGGCTGGCATCATAGTTTTTTTATTCATTTGAATATCTAGCTGAATGTTACATTTTGGTGATCTGCTTCTGCTCTGATAAAGCTTACCAGCTACTGACATTTAGCTGCCTCTTCCAGGTGCAAGTTATCTTCATCATTTCAAACCAGGTGTGCGAAGTCCAAACAGATGCTTAACATCGCCTAACATTGCTTTACCCTGCTCTGCCCAAAGCGAGGTGCAGCCAAGAGAGCAGCCTACGCTCTGCTTGGGCACCGTCTAACCCGTTTACCTGCAAATGTGGGGTTTGTACACCCAACACACTAAGCATGATGAGATCTTCATTAATGGAAAATAGGTGGCACCCCAATTTGTACCTTAAATGAGGAAGAACTTTTCCGAAAGTTAAGGATTGAGGCCTTGTAGCACTGCTCAGGGCATGGGGAGTGGAAAGGAAAATCAGTAGAAGAAGAGTAATTCTTTTGGACCTTAGCTCTCAGGTAGCGTTAGCTGTTGCACTGGGAGTACTACTTCCAAATAGAAGTATCAGAAGAATCAACAGATGAAAGTGAGACCTAGAAAATGCCTATTCCAAGTGCCAAATTGAGGCTTAGGAAAAGAAGTGCGGCTTAAGGGAAGTGAAATTTTATAGTATCAGATAAAAGGCAGTGAATGGAGGGGAAAAGAAACAGATACAGGCAGGTAATAGAAGGTTTGTGAGACAAGAAATGGCAAGATAATGTAGACTTCACTACAAACTACATTGCTATTCCAGATTTCAGTTAAACACCCCTGGGACTACAGGGCAAGATTTTTTTCTCTAGTACTTTTGCAAAGATGTCCTTGTGGGAAATTGGCCTTTACCAGGCTGGAGCAGTCCAGCCTCTTTAAACAGTCTTTCTGCAAATGTCTAATCCATTAACAAATTAATTCCTGAATTTCAGGCCCAATTACTGATGGTGGACATACACTGTTCCCAGTAGAATACAGAAATGAGCAGTTTCCTCTCCTAGATGAAGCCCTGACTATTGTGAAAAATTCATGCAATGGCCTTCTGATAGCATGTCCTGTGCTGCTAAATTTTTACGTTTTCTCTGGCCCAAATTCTGGTCTCTGCTGGAAAGGTGTTTTTTATACCATAGTCCATCTTGATCTCTAAGACAGTGTGGTTGGATATCTGCCTATAGGTAGCCAACAGCCTAACCTTGTTCATGTAATGTAAATGCCGCAGTCTACTCTAGTCAGAGGGTGCACCTTCTTTTGAAAAAGAACAGTAAAATACATCTGGAATAACCCACTTCACGCAGCAAGTTGACTCTCGAATCACATTTGTTGATGGCTGACACTGCTGTTCTCTTCTCCTCCTTGTTGCTGCTTTAAGAATTTCATCCAAAATGCTACTCCTGGAGAAGTGACTAAAAAAGAATTAAATTTAGCCTAGACGGCTCAGTCTGAAAATATATCATGATTGTGAAAGTGTCAATTAAAACCGACCCCACCTTACTCAAGAGACCTGCACAATACATGGATTAAGATCAGACATGCTAACTTATGTGGCACTAGCAAGTTCTTATTTTCCATTGCCTCATGATAGACAGCACTGTGCCAGCACAGCAAATAAGAATAATCAGAAATAAGCTCACAAGAAGCTCTTCTTTTAATTTTTTCATTACTAGGGATCAGACGAAAGGCAGAAGGAAGCAGATTTCTGAAGAGATCAGGGAAAAGAGTATTGCAGGGATAAAATAAATAGCAATTAACTAAAAAATTGAGTCCCCTCCTTCAGTAGTAAGTAAAAGAAAGTACCACAAGACTGCAGTACCTGGTCTCAAGCAAAGAGAAAGACATATTCTGCTGATTGTCTCTTGCAGATCAGGCATATGAATGCCCCTAACAAACAAGGAACATTGAAGGTGTTTGATGGTATCTCTGAGCAGAAAGAAGTGCAGCCAGGGGGAAAAGATAGAAATGTCCTGTAGGAAACCAGCATAGAAAACACAGATTTCAGGACCAAGTACCAGCAGGAAATTGATGTTTATAATATTTAAGTAATCGGTAAAGGAAATATTGTGATGGTGTGTTGTGTAAAGAGCAGAGTCAGGCCAATGCATGCCTATGTGTGTTTTAAGTAATGTGATATGACAGACCACATCAGATCAGTGGTGCTGATTAATGAACAGCTCTGGAAAGGTAGCTAACAAGAGATGAAAGGGTCAAGACACAAATTTCAGGAGGAAGGAGAAGGAGGATCAGTGCCTTAGAATATGCAGTTATGGTCCAGAAGCCCATTAATCATCGCATTATTATGTAAAGTACTGCATTTTCTCCTGACTTTATGCCCACTGCAACTCCACTGTGATACCGTATAATCGGCTAATTGAAGAAACTTCTAAACCCAAAACTTCTGGTTTTAAAAGCAAGCATCACCTTTATTGATGCGCTGACACACCCACGGGGATCGTTCCACCTAGTAGGGGAACTAGTAAATTAGTAAATGCCTAAAATCTATGACCCTTATTCATATAGACTTATTTTATTACTAATTGCTGATTTTAGGTATCACTGAAGCCATTATAGAACTGACCTAAAGTGTACCTCTTAAATCACAATCTGTAACACATCACTGCTGTCACAAGACGGACCTTCCTTAATAAAAACAGTTAACAGGATAAGTGTTTCTTACACCCTCTAAATTACCAGATAAAGCTTAGGAAGAGCAAGGTGGTATAAAAGTGAGCATATATAAAATGCCCAAGTTACTATCATTCGTGGAAATATTTAAGTAATAAGAGCCTGTGTTTCTGGAATGTGTTCATGCAGAAAGTTTATCCTCCGAAATCTTAATTAAGCACACAGTACCTCATGGAGCAGAAATGTTAATGCTTTCCTTTTCTGGGTAGAGAAGCCTGGGTAGAGAGGGGAGAAGTGGCTTAACCCAGTGTCACACATCCCATTCCTCTGTTGTCCTGCTTGTCTCTCTTTTTCCCCAACCTTCTTCTGGACAAAAATCCTTTTCCTCTATTTTTCCCCTAGCTAGATTAAGACTTGTATAAAAATTTGGAGGTGTTTCCTTCTCTGTTGCACTCCCCATGTCTTCTGAAGCACCATCAGCTTTGTTGATTTTATGTACTTAAAATGCACCTATCAGCTGCTGATGATCTCAGTGTTTTGTGCTCATCACACTGGAGGAAAGGAGATGTATCTTCCCAGGCCATAGCAAATATAATATGGAAAAGAAAAAGATCTTTTAAGTGTTGTCTTTTGTGGAGATTTTAGTGCCCAGATTTTGTAGAAGACTTTGCACAGCCCCTCTCTAACAACTTCTCTGTCTGACCCTTGATGTGAAGCCAGATTGAGTGCTAGGCAGTGCTACGTTACAGAGCCACTTGGATTGAGTTACCAGAGATTGGAAGAGCAATAATAACACAAAAACTGAGGTGACAAAATATGCAGGATTAGTACATTTAGTTCTTAGGCTTCTCTTTCATGAAATTAGGAGTGAAGTGAGCAAGTGCTGCTGAAGTAAAGACTAAAGACCTGATCCTGTGATTTTTCTGCTTCTAGTACAAGTTAAAAATGCCCGTTAGCTGAAATACTGGGGACTCTTTAAGGCACATGGGATTTATGCTTTAAAAAGGTGAGCAATAGCCAGATAAAAGACAGGCTGATGTGTGCAAAGTGGATATAAGAAGCAAGGTCAGCATTAACGGAACGGGTGGGGTGTATATAGAAGTGGGAAGGAGAGCTTGAAAGTAAGCCATGCTGAGTGTTAGCAAGGACTTAAATCTACAGAATCCTTGGGTGTTATTGCACCTTTGAAATTCAACCCTTGGTAGTGGTCAAAGGTGCCACTGTTTTATGTAATTCTTTTGAGCTAACTTGATGCTGCCGTATGGTCCATTTCCCAAGCCCTGGTGAAACTCCGAGGTTCAGGCTGAGTTGAGGATTATTTTTTCATGTTTAAATTCACTCAATCTGCAATTCAAAGCAGACTTCAAGAGGGGAGAACCCACAAAAACTGGAATCAAATAAAATATTTGCTCGAGCCTCTGTGAAGTGCAGCTGCCCGATTTCACGTAGCCTGTTGAAATCAATATGTAGCGTATATCCCACTCACCAATGAACGTCATCATTACAAAGTGTGTAAATTGAACATAAAACCAAATGTATATTTTGTGAAGTACATTATTACTGTGTCATCTAAAATCCTTCATTTTGTCTGCTGGCATTCATTCCAGTGTTCCTGCTGCACAAACAGTGGGGTTTTTTTATTGTGTTGCATTTACAGACATAAATTCCAACTTGCAGAGTGACATTAACTACCTGTGAAATAACAATTACATCTCTTATCATTTTTTGTTCACCTTCGTGATTTCTTTGATAAGGCAAATACTTGCTTTTCTTGTCTGATCAGAGTAGGCAAAATCATTTTTTCATGGAAATAGCACCATTGGCTTCACTGTGGGTAGGACTGAATACGCTGATGTCCCAGGAGTTCTTTGCATAAGTGAATTGAGCGGGATTTAATTCTGTCCCTGGATGTTAACTTCAGACGTACTTCCAACATCCACAACGAGCCACCCAAAGATCATAAGAAGTTAGCAAAGGAGCAGTTCTGTTAGTCTAGAGAGGGATGCAAGTCCCCCAAAAATGTAAATACTCCCAAAAACTTTAGGTCTGGGTGGTGAAATCACCCTCTAATAAATATTGGAGCTGAGGTTTTTTCTTTGGATCCCTTTCTGTATTAGTCCATTGAGTCCAGCTTTCTCTTTAGCTCTGCTGCTGAGCTGAATCTTCCCTGAAAGGCTGACAATAAGTTGACTGGTCTCACTGAAGTAGACCTGGTGGCTAATGGGAGATAAGTGGGGTTTCTGCTTTGATATGAACTGTTATTTTTGTGATGTAAAGATGGCAAAAGAAGCGGAGGAGGATTTTTCCTTCCTTTTCCTGCCTTTCAGTCCTGAGGAAGTGTTTGTTGCTGCTCTGAACAGGACTAGCCTTGTTGTTCTGATGAGAAGCACTCGAGTGCCAAGTTTGTGCTAGCTCTCCATCACTGCTCCATGCTCATGCCATTAGAGTGCGCAACTTCTCAGGATGAATCCTACTGATAGCGCTTTGCTGCCTAATCCTCCCCCTCCTCCTCACTTCACCAGAACAGGTTGCATGAGGAGACTGGGGTAACTGGGGACTGACTCTGTTGTTGTTTGCAGCCAGTGCTGGAGGGATTGAAATGGGAAGAATTCGGCCCTACCAGGCTGCAGCCAGCTGTACTGGCAGCGGAGAATGCCAGTTAGCATCCAGCAAGTTTTCTTGCTCTCAGTAAATTATTATTATTTCCCCCTGACCTTTCCTTTTTGGTTCTTTCTGGTACAGACACAGCCTCTCTCTGTTCCCTGCCCCAATGAACGTCTGCACTAGGTCCAAGGCTTGGAGTAATTTACCTGAAGAGTGATACCATTTGGAAACCACTGTAAGTATATTTTATCGTTTATAAAAGACTTCTTGTTTCAGCAAAAAAAAGACATATTTAAAAAACAAAAACAAACTGCAGCACCTGTGAGCGTTACAGATGAGGGTAAGCTAACTTTTGCTTTTGAAATTTGCAAGAAACTGTGTGGGCAAAAAAAAATGTCAATAAAAAACTGTTAAATATTTAAGTCGTAGCCTCACAGCGTAGTTCAGCAATGGCTGGTTTGATCTACTTGTATCTTTTAGTTTGGCAGGTTCACCGTGCTTATTGCTCTAGTTCATGCTGTTCTAGTTGGTTTGTCCATGTTTGACTTTGGAGTGTTTATCTTCTTTTTTATTCATATGACTTTTTAATGAGATACCTTTCCTCTCATTGGTGTTCCATGCAATACAGATTGAATTTACTGCAACTCCTTAAAGATTTACATTGTTTTTTTTCCACACCTTGAGTAATTTATGATTTGGGCTGGTGTTTCTTAAGGCCATTACAATTTGGTAAATTTGACTGGATTACATACATGAAGTTGCCTCCGAGAATTTTGACTTTATGTTGTGGTTTTATTATGCTTTGAAATTATCAATTGTATGTTATTTGCACTTTTTTCCCTCTGTAGAGCTCATAGTTTTTATATATTATGATCAATTCTCAGTGATTGCCAGTATTGTCACAGTGTTGCTGTGGCTGAGATGCTCTGAGGTTCTAAGTCAGGCAAAGCTTTGTAGGCAGGACCTAACTTCCATGAGACTTGTGGTTTAGATGGAAAATAATTGACAAATTTGGGTGCATATAAGCCCCACTTCAGATCTGAAACAGATCCAGCAAATTTCAATCTTAGTTTAACTTAATCTCTGAGTTTTAACTTAATTATGTTAATCAGTCTCCTGTAAGGGATTTTGGAGTTTATTTTACTTTTTCTGCATTGATTAAATTTTCCAGGCTTTTATTGCACTAGAACATTGGGCCTCTCTTGTCAGTTCTCTGTGCCTCCCATTCTTGCTCTTCAGTGTTCTGCTGGGATTTCTCTTTCATATTACATTTTATGGCAATGTTTTCAGGAGTTTGTGTTTTCCATTGTATGACACAAACTTGCAATCAGAGATTTTAAACAAACTGCCAGTCATGTAGCTGTAACAGCACGAAGATCAATGTGGCTGCAAAATCATCCGAGAAGCTGTGTGAATATTCAGGCAGTCAGCCTGTGCAGGACTTTTAACTACTGAAGCAACACTTCTGGCACAAAACCTGGGATGGCTCAAGTGGTTTAAAGCAAGCTCATCTTGGGAAGCTTCACCCTCAACCCTGAAATTCAGTGTACCCTGAATTTTGAGGTGATGTCTCTGGGCAGATTTCAGTGCTTTTTGCTGGTTTTTTTTTTGTGTGGTGTTTTTTGGGGTTTTTTTTGTTTTTTTTTTTTTAATATTCAATGATTGTATGCATCTCTCTCACTTTGTCAGTTTCTAAATATGTATTGTCAATGTCATGTCTGGAAGAGACACAACACTGGCAGTGATAAGCACTGATATCAGGAGCTGTGTTAGTCGTATACAGGCAGAGGAAGAATGTGCAGCAGAACACTCAGGAAAAATATTACTTATAATCAAATGTGAACTATTTTCACACTCTTATATTTTCAGGAACTGAAAAGCTAAGTTTTCTTTTTAATTATCTCCAGTCTCTGTGAATTACTAAGGTTACAGACAAACTGAACATCAGTAAGTTAAGTGTAGTGCTTGGGCACTACAGGCATCTCTGACCTGAGGGCACTTACTGGAAGGTGATGCCATATCTATGAGAGGGAGAAATGATTCTGGGAACATGGGTGGGCAGACTCAGCCAGCAGCAGCACTTGTAACAACATCAGCAACCCTGTGGCGTGTTCCCTCCGTGCTGTTTAGCATGCAATGAACAAAGGTCTCGTTGGTGACCCAGCCCTCCTTGTATTCAGAGGCTGAAAACTGCCTCATTATTGTTCATTATGTAGTATTATTCTCATACAGTCACATTATCATAGCTTCCCCTGAGAGCTGGGATGCTGCTGTGGGTTCTGCACAGCTACACTGGCTCCTATACCTGAGCTAATGTGTTCATCACCAACCTGGTGCCTCCGCAGGACGAAGCACTGTTCCCTGTGTAAGGGGCGGCTCAAGCATTAGTTGTAGCTGCTGTGGGAGAAGTACAACAACATATATTGCCTGTTTTTGACAGAGACTTGATTTGGTGGCCCAGCTGTAAGAACATGTTAATTCATTGCAGGGAAATTCATTCCAAACTCAAGTAATGGTTGCAAGGGAGATACCTGCAAAGAAATGATGTGTGGAGAATGGGTGGAGGGTTTGTGAAGGATGTGTGCATGAGTGGCAGCAAGAAGGAGTAAGTGTAGCAGAGGTTTTAATAGTAATTGGTTTCTAGATAGCTCTGATGTTAAGGCATCCAAAATATTATCCATTTTGCCTTCAAATTAAACAGGAAGGAGCTATTCTGTTTTGCAGGCAGTGCCCAGATCATTGCAGTAGCTGCAGCACTGTGAGTTGTCCACTGTCAGAGACCTTCTTGTATGACAGTCTAGCATTAAGATACATGGAGAGAATGCCTCAGTGCAATGCATATAGTGACAGAAGAGTTTCAGAAAACAAATAAAAATATGGCAGTGATTGTAGGTCATCTTCTACACATGAGCTGGAAAGTGCTAATACACACAGTTCAGTTCAGGGATGACAGTGGATGCAGTTAGCCTGATATTAGGTACCAGAGAGCCTAAAATCGAGAAAAGAGACAATATATTTTAAGTGGTGTAAATGAATTTAACGAAAAGTATCACAATAAATATAAGGGAATGCTGAAAGTGAATACATACAAAAGAAAAGTATCTGGACATAGGATAGAAAGTTTAAAAGATGGAGTAGGTAGGATGTTTAGAAGCAGACTGGATAAATGTCCTATAAATCAGTAGTAAAGATGAATTCTGCAGTGATCCTCAAGCCTTAGATTATTTTAGAAAGTTCAGCATCTCTTCTGTCCCCAAATACTGGAAGTCTGTGCATCAAGTCCATATACAGAAGTGCTGTTTCTTTGCTATATTGGCTTTCTGCTGTCCTTCACAAGAAGCAAACATGATGACAGCCCTCTGATAATTTTAAGAATGAGTGCAGCATTTGGAAAGACTTGCAGTACACCACAGGTTTATGTGGAGAAGGAGCTGAAAGATGACTGGGTATCAGACTGGAGCCCCTTGCCCCCAGGGCACATTCGCAAGTCAATTGCAAATAAGTTACAACTTTTATTGCCCTTAGCAACAAGTAAATAGCAAACTTCCTGTTTCCCGGATTAGTCTGTAGGGTGGAACATAATCGTGTGAACCAAAGTAGCAAGGTAGACTGAGCCTCACAATCGAAATAATGACAGGACTGTCAGTCAGTGAAGCCCGGGGATGGTACATAAACAGGCTCCACAAACGATATTTATTATTTGTTTCATTCTCACTCCTAGCCCTGTGCTTTCAGGGTTTTTGACATAACTAAGACAAGTCATAGTCTTCCACAGTTACTGTGCCATTTTACGTTCTGTAACATGAAGATATATTAGAGAGCTTGCTGATGGAAGTGTTCATAGAAGAAGTGTGCAATCAGAAAAAAAATAGGTTGTGAGGGTCCTCTGGAGGTCTCTGGTCCAATTCCCTGCTCAGAGCAGGCCTGACTTTCAAGTTAGATTAGGTTGCTCAGGGCCTTGTTCAATTAAGTTTTGAAAATCTCCAAGGATGGAGATGCCACAACCTGGCTTGTCAGCCTAATCCAGCGCTTAACAACTCTCCCTGTGAAAACTATAGCAATAAGATAGCAATAGAGGTAGACCATGTAAGTGAATGTAAGAATATTTAATTAGAATATATAGGTGAAGACTGCAGCAATAGAAGCTTTTTACATGGGCAATAAGGTAGAACAAAAGGATAGCACTATACTTACAGCAATAGGAGGATTTTTCTGGCTTTGCTCATTTTCCTTTGCTGGCAACAGCCGCCCAGTATTGCAGACTGGAGAGGAACCTTGTTTGGCTGTCTTCATAGGTGGTTTTTGATCACAGTGTCCCCAGGATTTTTCTTTCCTGAAAAGTTTTTTTTTTAGATCCTTACCTGATTTTGCTGTTTCTCTTACTCAGCCTTGCTCATGTGTAAGCCTGTGTTCCTTTCAGGTGGTACTGAGATGCGGGGCATGTCTAAACAGTGTAAGAGAAACGGGGAACTGCTGTGGAGAGGTATTATCTCTAGTGCCAGTCAGCACCATTGTTTCTCTTCCCATCCCAGTGAGCGCAAGTCACCAAGCTGCAGGACTCTGATGTGGAAAAGCAATGACGCAAGAGCATCTTGATAACATAGTGTCAGCCTTAAGAGTGAAGTAGAAAATAAATGGGTTTGGAAAGGAAGAAGCAGGGAGTGCTGTGCACAGCCTCACTGGTGTCACTACCTGTTGCTAAAGTATTTTTTAACCCGTCCCTCTAATGAGTTTTGAAGGCCTAGGAAGCACACACGAGATCAACCACACGATGAAGCGTCAGTGTTTGGTCTAACAAAACAACTGTGACTGTGCTAGCAGCTGACAGGTCGTGTTTACTCAGACTGAGCCCCTACCCTACAAATAACAACAGCATCCTGCGCAGGGGAGGCTGCTTTCTGTGTGGATGGAGCTGGAAGTCAAAGTCTGTACTTCAAGCATGTAACTTGGGTTAACTTTGAGCTGAAAGCAGACCTTCAATACAGCAGTTCAGCTTCCAGGCACAAGGGACTTCATTACCCCACACATTCAGTCTAACCCTATATACATCCTTTGCTGCCTGGACAATAAGCCATGCTATCTGAAAGCTGCTTGGGTAGCAATGCTGTAAAAAACCACTGGTTTGTACACAGATTGCCTACAGCCCCGGGTGCATGCTGGTGGCACATGGGAAAGTCATGGGATCTGGAAATGAGGCACATGAAGGTGTGCCAGAGTTCGTACGCCAAGGATTGATGCAGACTGTTACAAACAAAACATATGCAGTCCTTATACTTTAAAATACATGTGCCTGTGTACAGGCTCTGCGTCTCATGCATCCTCGTCCGTGTAGCAAAAGATGGATCCCTGTGACAGCATGGGGAACAGACAGAGGATGCCTGAGCTCAGAGTGACAAGACGCTCTGTTTACTCTTCAGGGAAAAAAACAAACAAACAAGAAAACCAAAACCAAACAATGCTTTTAAAAGGTTTGGTTTTCCTTCCATTTAAAATAGAGATAAATAGTTCAGCCGTTTGCTGTACATCCACAACTTCAAGTAAGGTCCATGTAGTCGTCTCCTATTGATTCAGATCAGATTAGACTTCAGCCTGGTGTATTTTCAGCCTGTTGATTATACACACAAATGACACAATGGCAGTACCCTCTGCTCGTCCCGCAGCGTGGGGATTTTTAGCCCCAGCAATCCAAAACGCATCAGAGCAGGCAGCAGCCGCAGCGTTGTCAGTGTGACCTCCGGGCAGCAGCAGATCACCCGCAGAGCTCAGCACCCCGAAGTCCCATCTGTCTGCGACCAAGTGCCTTTTCTACGTTTTGGCCAGCCCAAGGCAGGTGCCAGCGGCTGACCAGGCCCAGCACCTCCTGAGGGGCCTTTGCGCGGGGTGGGGGGGGAAGGATGTATTTCTGGTTTGGCCCACTTAACTTTTTTTTCATTATTATAGATATAAATTTTCCTCTTTCCTTTCCCGGAGCTTTCTCGTTCCGGCCGAGGCGGCAGCTCGCCGGGCCGCGGCGGGCCCGCAGGGCCGCTGCCCGGGCTGGGCGGCC